>CM032456.1:132939-243916 GCA_019049505.1 Pachyrhynchus sulphureomaculatus
TAAACTGATTTTGCATATTCGATCGTTTTTTTCCACTACTCGGTGAACTATATATATATATATATATATATATATATATATATATATATATATATATATATATATATATATATATATATATATTAAATATATATATATATATATATATATATATATATATATATATATATATATATATATATGTAATATATTTATATATATATATATATATATATATATATATATATATATATATATATATATTGCATCTGTTGTTGAGCGGTTTTTCCGAAATCCCTGCTGTTCCTCACTTATGTTTAACATGGGTCGTATTTTAGGAACTATTATTTTTCTCAATAACTTGGATACCGTATTTAAAAGAATGATACCTCTATAGTTTTTTGGGTCGTGTTTTTTACCTTTTTTGGACAATGGAATTGTTGTTCGTTTTCATTTCTGTTCAATTCCACAATTTCGAATTTTTTTAAATAGTTTTCGCAATTCGTCTACTAGTTCTTGTTTGCCGTATTAATAAAAGTTGGTAAAGGACGAGATTTCTGACGTCTACTTGCTGCTGTTTATCAATACTCCATACAGCATTTAGGTGTCGTATGGAGTATTGATAAACAATTGATATTAGGAAATAGATGGTCATTTTTAGTGTTCCGTACGGAACACTTATAAGATCACTTCGGTGTCTGTCTGTCTGTCTGTCTGTCCGTCCGTCCGTCCTTCCGTCCGTCCGTCCGTCCGTCCGTCCGTCCGTCCGTCTGTCTGTCCGTCCGTCCGTCCGTCCGTCCGTGTCTGTCACACCCGATTTTCTCCGAAACTATTTAACATAGAAAGGTGAAATTTGGTAATAATATAGGAATTGATGGCCTTATCAGAGCCATGTAGTTTTGAGAATTAAATTTTGATTTAAGGGGTTAGTTTTGGCGGTGAAGTCGGAAGTGAAAAAAAAATTTTTTTTACTAGGTCATCGAGTGTGATGTCAAATGAAAGCTTGTGAAAACACGAGTAAAAAATATATATATAATATTATACTTGCGCGCACTTTTCTTTGTATTATTTTTAAAAATTCGCGAAAAATCGCTGTCCCGGGCCTTATCTCGAAAAGTACTTATCAAAAAATTTCAAAAAATTCTGGAATATTCTCCACGGGGTGTAGATTGAACGAAAATTATCACGAGTGCATTACCTTCAATAATTTATATGGTATATAAAAAAAACAAAAATTTCAAGGTCATCAGATTTCAGTAAAGATTGGAAACAAACTTTGTTGAAAACTCATTTGGGGTGTGTTTTGTGAAGTCACTGATCCTTTTATACCACCGTAACATAAATTTTGACTTAAGGGGTTCGTTTTGAGGGGTGAAATCGGAAGTGAAAAAAATTTTTTTTTACTAGGTCATCGAGTTTGGTGTCAAATGAAAGCTTGTGAAAACACGAGTAAAATATATATATATATATATATATATATATATATATATATATATATATATATATATATATATATACATATATATATATATATATATATATATATATATATATATATATATATATATATATATATATATATATATATAATGTAATACTTGCGCACACTTTTCTTCGTATTACTTTTAAAAAATCGCTGTCCCCTACCTTATCTCGAAAAGTACTGATCAAAAAATTTTGAAAAAATTCTGGAATATTCTCCACGGGGTATAGATTGAACGAAAATTATCACGAGTGCATTACCTTTAATAATTTATTTGGTATATATAAAAAAATAAATTCAAGGTCACCAATTTTCAGTAAAAATTAGAAACAAACTTTTTTAAAAACTCATTTGGGTGTGTGTTTTGTGAAGTCACTGATCATTTTATACCACCCTAACAAAAATTTTTATTTTAAAAACAATCAACGTACGGAACACTAATTGTGCAAGTTCAACTTGCACTTGACCGGTTTTTTTTTTTTTTTTAATCTATAAGATGCATTTTATGTTTTGCGAATCTGGTTTTGAAGTTCCGTCCTGCTCGGCCTACGTAATAGTTGTTGTACTCTTGACACTTAAGTTTATAAACTCCTGATTTATCTCTGCCATTGAAAAATATATTGGATAATTTTTGAGCAGATTTTAAGCTATTCTTGCTTTTTTTTTTGGCTCTAAGAACTTGAGATATTTTGACCTAGAGGGACCAAAATATGTCAAAGTTATGAAGGTTTTTCCTTCTTGGTATTCTTTTATGGGATAAATTAAGCTGAAGGTAATTTACTTTTGTGTACTGCTTATTAGGGTATTAATTATTTTAGGTTGGAAGCCGTCATTGAGTGCTATATTTTTGATTGTGTCCAGTTCTTTTTTAACCTATTTTTACTAAGAGAAATATTGAAGGCTGTATGGATCATAGATCTAAACGCTGCCAGTTTATGGGAGTTAGGGTGTATTGAGTCATCTGGGATGGTGATATCTGAAAAGGTTGGTTTACAGAATATATTGAATTCTGATATATTTCCATTCTTTGAAATTGCAACATATAAGAAATTTATTTTATTATCTGTTTCCTTTTCCAATGTGAATTTTATGTTGGGGTGTATATTATTGAGATGATTTAAAGGAGAATTTAGTTCAGTATAATTTTCATGGAAATATATCGTCCACATATTTAAACCAAAAGAGAATATTTTTTTCTATTTTAACATAAAAATAAATAAAAACCGGTCAAGTTCACCTTGCACAATTAGTGTTCCGTACGTAACATAGATTGTTTTTAAAATAAAATTTTTTGTTAGGGTGGTATAAAATGATCAGTGACTTCACAAAACACACCCCAAATGAGTTTTTCAACAAAGTTTTTTTTCCAATGTTTACTGAAAACTGGTGACCTTGAAATTTTGTTTTTTTTTAAATACCAAATAAATTATTAAAGGTAATGCACTCGTGATAATTTTTCGTTCAATCTATACCCCGTGGAGAATATTCCAGAATTTTTTCAAAATTTTTTGATCAGTACTTTTCGAGATAAGGTAGGGGACAGCGGTGTTTTAAAAGTAATACGAAGAAAAGTGTGCGCAAGTATTACATTATATATATATTTTTTTACTCGTGTTTTCACAAGCTTTCATTTGACACCACACTCGATGGCCTAGTATAAAAAAAAAATTTTTCACTTCCGATTTCACCCCTCAAAACGAACCCCTTAAGTCAAAATTTATGTTACGGTGGTATAAAATGATCAGTGACTTCACAAAACACACCCCAAATGAGTTTTCAACAAAGTTTGTTTCCAATCTTTACTGAAATCTGATGACCTTGAAATTTTTGTTTTTTTTTATGTACCATATAAATTATTAAAGGTAATGCACTCGTGATAATTTTCGTTCAATCTACACTCCGTGGAGAATATTCCAGAATTTTTTCGAAATTTTTTGATAAGTACTTTTCGAGATAAGGCCCGGGACAGCGATTTTTTCGCGAATTTTTAAAAATAATACAAAGAAAAGTGCGCGCGCAAGTATAATATTATATATATTTTTTACTCGTATTTTTACAAGCTTTCATTTGACACCACACTCGATGACCTAGTAAAAAAAATTTTTTTTTTTCACTTCCGACTTCACCCCCCAAAACTAACCCCTTAAGTCAAAATTTAATTCTCAAAACTACATGGCTCTGATGAGGCCATCAATTCCTATATTATTACCAAATTTCACCTTTCTATGTCAAATAGTTTCGGAGAAAATCGGTGTGACAGACAGACAGACAGACACCGAAGTGATCTTATAAGTGTTCCGTACGGAACACTAAAAAAATATCTGCTAGCAAAGGCTTAAGTGGAGAACCTATGGCAAGACCGTCTCTTTGTTTGAAAAATTGATTATTGAATTGGAAATAGTTTCCGGTTATGCACAATTCGAAAAATTTCAATATCTTGTTTTATTTTTATACTGATGTTATTTTTTTGTAGCGTAGTATCAATAATTTCTAAACAATCTTTATTTAAGATATTGGAGAACATGTTTGTTAACATCGAATAAAACTAGAAGGGTATTATTTGGGATAGAGATATTTTTAATTTTTTTTGTTGTGTTTTAGATTGAATGGACTGGATGAATATAATAAATGAAGAGTTTATAAACTTAAGTGTCAAGAGTGTAGTAGCTGTTACGTAGGCAATCAGGATGGAATTTCAAAATAAGATTCGCAGAACATAATGCATCTTATAGGTTAAAAAATGAAAAATTACCCTTTGCTAAGCATTTTTTCTAATATTAATTGTTTATACGGCATATACTTCATACATTATACCTCATATTCGTCAAACGTCAAAACTCAATTTCTTAGAATCAATAGAAATTTACAGACACTCAAAGAACCATAGTATAAATTTACTAAATAGTCAAGTAGACGTCGGAAATCCCGTCCTTTCGCAACTTTTATAGCACCTAAGATACCCGCATCAAATAAAATCTGTTTTACTCTGTTAAGGGTTTGAAAATTTAGTAGTACTACCAAATCGCGATAACGCATTTGTGAATCTTTACAATAAATATATTTAGTGTCAGTTAGCAAAATAAATAAGTAATTTTATTGTTAAAATATATACTGTCACAAAGTAACGGACCAATCAATTAATTCTTTTAAAAGAAGCAAGTACTGCAGGCGAGTCCAAACTCTACTTTAAAATTAAGACTCAAAAGCCGTATATCAGTTCAAAACGCATGGTTCAACCAAGAATGTCTAAGAAACAACGTCTTCCCAAAATAGACACACGCAAAATGCAACTCATTATCAACTTCGGCCCGGAAAGCTATCCATTCCTGTAAGATCACATGGCCAAAGGAAGAAGTTTAGAAATGGTGCCGCAGTAGAGACAACCTTTTACTCCATGTCAAGATATTGCACTCTGAACTATAACTCCGCGTGCTGGAATTGGATATTTTTGATAATAATACTAGATTAAAGATTAATCAAATTATTCACATAATTTATTTCACCTAATCAAAAAAACTTAAAAAAACTAATAGAGAATAAAGTATATGCCGAAACTTCAGATAATACTCAACTAAAAACCTTCTATGATAGTTTTATCAATATCTTTAGTACAAATTTCACAGAAAGTGGAAAAAAACTATTGGTAAAAGGACCAAAATATAATTCCAACTAACAAAGAAATTAAGCAATTTTATTGGTAGGTTATACAAGGTTGTTTAAAGAAACTCACAATCTTTAATGCTTTATTTTATTATTGCTTAGTCCTTGTACACTTTGTAGTTCTTAAAGTTATATAATTATTACTAACAAGAACTTTTCACAAATAGTTGAGAAAACTATCTGGAGTGATTGTCTCAATTCGTTATCCAACTATTCAAAAATTTATAGTTGAACGGGTTTTCAAGCGCTGTTATAAAATAAATCAAACTATGAATGCATAGTATACGTAAACGTAAAGTCTTTAGACTATGTAGAGTATGTTTAAGCATATGTAAAGCTTAGGCCGGGTAATTTTGTTCTTTTAAATTACATCACTTTTGTAAACTTCCCTTGCTAAGGTGTATTGTATTCATAAAAATTTATGCTCAGATTTTTTTTTGGATTTCTTCACATTTAAGGATCCTTAGATCGATTCTTGATCGAAATAATGAATAAGGAAAGAAAGAAATTTGTTAATGAAACGTATAAGGAGTTAAAGGGGCGAGGGAGGGTGTTAGGGGAGTTTTTTCGTACATATCGTACTAAACGTCTTTTTCATGATTTTTTGGAACAGAGAAATCTGAAAATTCAGTTATTTTTTCAATATTTTCACTTATATGTGGTGACACGAAGTAGAAGTTACTAAAGTAGGGAGGGGATAAAAGGCTTCATATACACTACCGTCAGAAAGTATTTGCCCACCTAGAAATTTCAATGTAACTGCCAAAATTTAATATCTAATTAAACCCTTTTGTTATATTAGGTAAATTTAATTGTTCTTAACAAGTGTCCATCATAAAATTGTTTAGATAAGCCTTTTTGGTGAAATCACAAATTAAAAACCAATTAGAACAAACTTCCAAGTTTTGCATGATAATCGTTTTGAGGCAATTTCTGACAATTCCAGTTGAAGTAAGAACTCATTTCAAGTTTCTAGGGATTATGGAAATTTCTAGTGACATTTTATGATAAAAACTATGCTGTAAATACCATTGCCCTTTTGGAAATTAACCATTCGCAAACAGTACTTGGTCATTGATACAGGCTCAATTGTTATGTGAAAATGCCAAAAACGAAAGAAGTTTCCGTTAAAAGTCGGGCTTTTATAATTGCGAGACATCAAAATGGTCACTCGAGTCGACAAATCGCGAGTAATATGCGGATACCAATACCATCGTAAAAAAAAAATTTTCTGCGGGACATGGAATTCGTAACAAAAACATTCAGGAAGGCCTCGAAAAACGACTCCCGCTGAAGACAGAACTATAACAATGTCCAGCAGAAGCAATCGCCGCCTAACCGAACCAGAAATCACGGCTCAAGTAAACCTGGAACGCCCCATCCTCATCAACGTGACAACCGTGAAGAACAGGTTAGCAGAAGGTGGACTACACGGGAGAGTTGCGGTGAGGAAACCACTTCTTAGGCAAGTGAATAAAGGTAAACGATTAGAATGGGCCCGAGAACATGAAAATTGGACATCAGAACAATGGAATTCCGTCCTTTGGAGCGACGAATCTAAATTCGAAATTTTCGGTTCAAATCGACGAGTTTACGTGCGGCGTGGCGGTCAGCTGGAGCGAGGATGTTGGAAGCCTTGTCAGCTGCCTACACTAAAACATGGTGGAGATTCAGTAATGATTTGATGTTGTTTTGGCAATGGTAAAGTTGGAAAAATCTTTAGGACAGAAGGAATCATTCCAACAGTATCAAGAAATTTTGCTAACTCAAATGCTTCCTTCTGGAAGAGATATTTTTCAGGAGAAATAGATTTTTCAGCATGACGATGGCCCTAAACATTCTGCTAAATAAATTAGAGAACTTTTGGACCAATAGAAATCCGATGACGTCCTGGAAGTGATGATTTGGCCTACACAATCACCCGACTTGAACCCCATCGAATTGCTGTTGGACTATTTGGACAGATGTGTTCGAAAACTCAATCCAACATCAGAAAATCACTTGTGGGAACTTTTGCAAGCAGAATGGGTTAAAATAACCGAAGAAACTCTGAAGAAACTATTGGGCAGAATGCCGAAACTCTGTAAAGCGGTAACTAAAAACAAAGGAGGTCACATAGATGAAAAAAAAAAATCCTGGAGGATTATGAATATTTTTCTTATTTTCTAAACGGTAAATAATGTGAAAATAAATAATAGTTCATTAAAATTTAAAAAATATATATATGTTTTTTTTTTCTTGGGATTGAAATACCTAGGTGGGCAAAACAGAAATAGTATAGAGGGAAACAGCAGGCTTCAGTTTATGTCAGTCATGCCTTCTAATTTACACTTTGGGTAATATTTAAAAATATGTTAATCAGGTAGTAAGAATAGAAATACGAACATGAACTGAGATAAACTAGTAAAGGTAAAAAATACTTGGAACTATGCCCTTTAATGTTAGGAATAATTAAATTTAGTCTTACGCTATATTTTCCCATAGAACTTACTGATACAATTTCGTCAATTTTCAACCGCAAAACTTCTAATCTACTATCCCCCCGACAACCATTATGTATATAAAGTGCTGAAAGTCTCGTTTAGACAAGTGTGCTGTTTTCCAGAAGTTAGCGTGTAATATTTTAAAAATTCATGAGAGCAGAGGGAACCGTATCCCGCCAGAAGTGCAGCTGCGAACTATGATAAATTGTTATTTTGCCCGAAAGAAAGGATTACGTTAGGTTTGATGCATTTCCGTACATTCAAGAGCAATAAAAGATGAGATATAAGAAATATATATAGGTCCTTTTTTAATGTAATGAAAGACCGATTTTGTCAAATTTCCACTTTATTCACTGAAACTGTATGAAGCGTTTCGCTATACTATAGCTTCGTCTGATATAAAATTATATTGATTATTAGTGTTGTTACATTTATACAAATATCCTAAGCTAGATAGGTAATAAAATTACCTTACTATATGCTAATGAACATTGCTGGGAAATCCATTCTGAATATTAATTGTATAAATTGAGTAAAGGTGAGTTACCATGGGCCAGACAGGTGTCTTTTTGTTTGTTGTCTGAATTTTTAATTCTATTTATTTCTAAATTTTCTAATTGGTTTAATTTTACGGCTTTGTTTTGTAAGTGTAGAATTTTAAATTTGTAGTCAAAAAGATGATCTGATTCTGTTAAATGATTACTGTACGCTGAGTCAGTTTTGTTTTTTAAATAGCTTCTTTTATGTTCTAAAATCCGAGTTTCGAATGAGCGACCTGTCTGACTTATGTAACTTTTATGACAAGAACCACAATTCAACTGATACACTCCAGACTTTTTTGATCTATTTTGTTTTCCCTTTGCATTTTTAATGAATTTTCCTAACGAGTTGTTTGTTCTAAAAGCTACGTTGATATTATATTTGTTTAAGTGGTTTTTAATTTTCTCTGACATGTTACCAAAATAGGTTAAAAACATTATATTTTTTTCCTGTGTTTTCTTTCTTGGGGTATACTAAAGAAATAGCTTTATTTTTTAATTTTTTGTTTATAATTGAGTCTATGGAGTCAAGAGAATATCCGTTGTTAACAGCTCGTTAGGAAAATTCATTAAAAACGCGAAGGGAAAACAAAATAGATCAAAAAAGTCTGGAGTGTATCAATTGAATTGTGGTTCTTGTCATAAAAGTTACATAGGTCACACAGGTCGCTCATTGGAAACTCGGATTTTAGAACATAAAAGAAGCTGACTCAGCGTACAGTAATCATTTAACAGAATCAGATCAGACGATAAATTTAAAATTCTACACATACAAAACAAAGGCGTAAAATTAAACCTATTAGAAAATTTAGAAATAAATAGAATTAAAAAATTCTGACATCATATTAAACGAACAAGAACCGGTCAAGTGCAAGTTGAACTTGCGCAATTAGTGTTCCGTACGTTGATTGCTTTTCAAATAAAAAATTTTGTAACAGAGGTGTAAAATGATCAGTGACTTCATAAAACACACCCCAAATGAGTTTTTCAACAAAGTTTGTTTCCAATCTTTACTGAAATCTGATGACCTTGAAATTTTGTTTTTTTTTATATACCAGACAAATTATTAAAGGTAATGCACTCGTGATAATTTTCGTTCAATCTACACCCCGTGGAGAATATTCCAGAATTTTTTCAAAATTTTTTTGATAAGTACTTTTCGAGATAAGGCGGGTGGACAGCGATTTTTCGAGATATTTTTAAAATAATACAAAGAAAAGTGCGCGCAAGTATTACATTAATATATATATATTTTTTACTCGTGTTTTCACAAGCTTTCATTTGACACCACACTCGATTACCTAGTAAAAATTTTTTTTTTTCACTTCCGATTTCACCCCCCAAAACTAACCCCTTAAATCAAAATTTAACTTTCAAAACTACATGGCTCTGATGAAGCCATCTATTCCTATATTAGTGCCAAATTGCAACTTTCTATTATAAATAGTTTCGGAGAAAATCAGGTGTGACAGACGGACAGACAGACGGAGAGACACCGAAGTGGTCTTATAAGTGTTCCGTACGGAACACTAAAAATGAAAGGGAATTTTATTTGTATGTAAGCGCCCGGCATAATGTAGTATAAACATGACCTGTTAGAATTATCCTCCAGGAATAGAAGGGCTGAACTACTATGAGTTTCAGGATATTCAGGGATAAAATTTATGAAAAAGAGGACGAATTAGCAAAATTTGGTGCTACAAAATCATAGAAGAGTCCAGAACCAGCTTTTGGTATACCAAAACAAGTGGTAAAAATTACAATCGACATATGGTTATATCAGCAACATCTGGATTGTTGGCTTGCAACATCTACATGCGAGAGACGTAATTGGCGGTCCCTCGAGGACTAAACTAGTATATGACTCATCGCCGGTTACTGTTACCTAAGGAAATATTTACAGAAAGAGTGTAACTACAATGGTTCCACGACATGCAGACTACATGGTGGAGATGAAGAAAACTCTATGCACGCCCAATATGAATATGCGGCTTTAACTCGGATTAAACATAAACTGTTCGGAGATCTACATCTTGGCGATAAATTACCCTATGAAGAGCTTAGAAGGAAGCCAACAGACCTTCTTAAAGGGACGACACTCATATAATTAAGAGAGGGGAGCACAATGAGCCGAGAGGCTGTAGTGAAGAAACAGGTGCAAGAGAATACCCCGCCTACAACCAACCAAGCCACAGATATGGAGGGATGAATCTTGATGCCCTCGCTGCCAGTGAACTTTTTCAAATTTATTTTGATTCTGGTGATATGGTTATACTTGGTACGACTTTTCTTATTGTCGGCGTTACTCTTATCTTTTTTTTTCCTTGCTGCTATGTTATTTACTCTTTTAAGGGTAGGCGAGTTTGTGAAATCTTAACTATTTGTGTCCTAGGACTGATGTCTGATGATTGACTCAGTTTGCAATTATTAAATTTTCGCAGAGGTCACTTACTTACTTACATAAAAGCAATATTTTTTAGTCGTGACCTCTTTGAGTCTTGACGACTGTCGGAGTCGCCGTTGTCAGTTGGTAAGCCTGGCTGTACTAGTACTTTTCAAAATTTTCTTTGGACCACTTGTCATTTACATCCATTTTCTTCTCGATATATTCCATTATTTGTTATACAGGTCCTTCCTTCTATTTTCATTCCTTTTAAGAGTTGATTGACAAAGATTCTTCTTTTTTTTTCAAGTTCTGCTATTATTCTTCTGTATTCGGTTAGAAGAATTTTTTCTGCGTTAGGAGGCGTTACTCCTGTCGGACTTCAATCCTTTTGCTGTCTTCACAACTTTACTGTATACTTTGTGCGCTGCCCTACTTACTTTGACTACAGAAAGCATGTTGCTACTCTTTAACGATATTAGGTAAATATCCGTTTACCTTTTTATTTATTGTATCTGCATCTTTAGCAGAGAATAACAATGACTTTTACTGGTCTAGTGTTGAGTGGAAGGTGAAACTTTTCGTTATAATTCATTTCTAATTAATGTCAGCTAAATGACTATAATAATGTATTCAAGTATCCAATTCAATATTGAAGTGATATTGCTAATTTCAGTAATCAAGTGCGAAACCAGTTTTTTATTTAGGTAACCCGAATATCAATTACCAGTAATATTCTCTAATTATTTCCCCTCTATTTTCATTCACCTCGTAAACACGCAATTAATTTTAGAAAAAGAATCTAAACAAACAGTTTTTGTTTTATATTTCTCGAGCGAAAAATTAAAAGTGAATTGAAATAAAATTTTCCGACTGAACGGAAGGCCCGAAGATCATTTAATTAAAATTTTGCTTTTGAGATACTTTTTCAATGATTTTTGTAAAAAAAAAAAGTTTAAATAAAAGTGAACTTTCAAAACATATTTATTAAACTCGAATTGAAAAAAATTCCGTTGAAAAACAAACTTTTGTATTGCTTTTATTGAAATTTTATTACATTAGAGTAAATTAAATACTCGTAATATAAGTATGGGGTGAAAAGTGTAAGAGATTTTTGAAGAAAAAATAATGTTTTCGCAATAATTCGATTTTATTCTTCAACATAGTTTTCACACTTATTCCAGGGATCTTCCGACATACTTTTCATACTGGATGATCTGTCGAGCTCTTTAAAATAAACCAATTCGACTTCTACACTTAAGCCAAATCTCTTTTCCTGGGACCACCTTTGCAAATTTGGAAAAAGGTAATAATCACTGGGAGCCCGATCTGGTGAATACGGTGGATCAGGAATCAATTCATAGCCAAATTGGTCAAATTTCACCGTCGATTTTAAGGAACAGTGAGCTGGTGCATTATCTTGGTGAAATAATACTTTTCTTTTCGCTAAATGCGACCTTTTTCTCTTCATTTCACTATTCAAACGGTTCAATAAACCAGCGTAATAGTCTCTGGTGATTGTTCACCCCTTCTTAAGATAGTCCAGTCAATAGCCACAACCTTTCCAGTTGTGTGTGGTGTTTTTGTTTTTGGACGCTTCGGTCGACTTTCATGCGGTTCCAGCCACTCTGCGGACTGTTTGTTGGACTCAAGCGTGTAGTGGTGGATTTATGTTTCTTCCGTTGTTACGAATTGATGCAAAAACTTCTTTAAATTACGCCGAAACAGTGCCAAACAGCGTTCTGAATCTTCGACACGTTGCTGTTTTTGATCAATCGTGAAAGTGTGTGGCACCCATCGGGTATATAGCTTTTTCGTATGCAAATATTCATGTAAAATATGCCTCACGCATTCTGTTGATATCTCTCGCTTCCACTTTGTGGTCATTCAGAACAATATGGTGTTTTTTTTTTTGTTTTTGGCGTGACTGTCTTATTTAGTGATTTAAAGATAGTGAATTTTTTTGTTAAGTTCTTCCAATCGGCATATGTTGATTCCTCTATGTTTCAGAACAACCTTCCTGATAACTACTCACATCTCTCTCCCATCTCTAATTGTTAACACCATAGATAGAGGAAAGGGACGTGATCAGTTCCTAAAGAAACTTAAACCTAAATCGACCGTTGAAATCGATGGTCTACCAGCTTTTTTTATTCGGGATTGCGCAACTGTGTTGTCCAAGCCTCTCACGTTTCTTTTCAATCTGTGTTTAAAATCATCGTCCTGTGGTAATATTAAACAACTTTTCACAGGTTTTCGAAATTGTGCTGTATGACATTATATTTAATCCTGTTAAACTTTTCATAACTGAAAGCGAACATGGATTCTTTCCAGGGCGTTCAACCATTACCAATTTAGTTACAATTACTCAATTTACTTCGGAAAGTATGAACAATAGAAGACAAGTCGACGTAGTTTATACAGACTTCTCAAAGGCTTTTGACCGGCTTGACTATGGTATTCTGCTTGAAAAACTCTAAAACTGTGGAGTTAATGGCCATTTATTAAACTGCTGAAATCTTATTTAATTGGTCGTCAACTGATAGTAAATTATTGTGGTTTTGAGTGGGTCATTAATATTGCTACCTCTGGTATTCCTCAAGGGGCTATCCTAGGACCGTTATTATTTAACATATTTATAACATCACCAGTGGCCTTCCTCTGGTTTAAATTAGATGGTATCGATGGCAGCATTAGTATAACAACTAAAGACAAAACGAAAAGAATCACATTTTTAGAAGTTACCAAAAGTGTTCTTCGTATTTGCTGAACCATCCCAAGACGCGTTTCGCCGTATCACTGCTCATCAGCTGGGCTAGGTTCAGCAAATACGAGAACCCATTTTTAGTCCTTTATCCAGGTAACTAATGGAAAACTATAACAAATAGATGCTTATATTGCACTCTGTCGGCGACTTACTAAGTCTATTCAAGCAGAATGGCACAGCACGGCTGGCACTTATTACAGAAACGCACCTTTCTCGAGCTTACTGCTCGAAGGCATAGATGGCAGCATTGGTATAACAACTAAAGACGAAATGAAAAGAATCGCATTTTTAGAAGTTAGTATTATAGTTTTCAGTTAGATGGTATTTATCCACCATTGGGTTTCCCTATTGATGTTCTATTGAGAAGATTCAATATTGTTAACCTTCCTCGGCGTAGAAAATATGCTACAATCTTGTTTTTATGTAAAGTCTTGAACAACAGAATCGAATGCCCTTGCACCCTCTCAAGTATTAGGTTCCATGTACCATCACACGCACACGCTCGCCTAAGCCATTCCCTTTTCTGCATGCCTGTTCCAAGAACAAACTTGTTGATGTACACGCTGCTATACGTTATGTGCATGAATTATGAAAAGGTCAAATAGTTGATATTTTCTGTTGCAGTATAACATTTTTTCGTAGGTCATGTTTAACTGTGTATTAGGTCTCTCTCTTTCATTTTTTTTTTTTTTTTTCTTTAGCTTGTAGTGTAGTTATTATAATACTCGTACTAATTTGATAGATACTTATCTATTTGTATTTGTTATATTTGAATGTTCCTATCCTATAATTGGTTTTTTCTATAGGGTAGTTGTATTAAATCTATAATATATATAAGATGCAACGTCTGTCTGTCTGTCTGTCTGTCTGTCCGTTAGTGCGCTTGTCACTGGAGAACCACTTATCCGATTTACGTACTTTTTTTTTAAAACATACATATGTTCTCTGGCCAGATTATAGGCTATATTTTATTACGATAGGTAGCATAAGGAATGAGCAGTGACGATAATAGTGAATGAAGTCGGAAAAAAGTTTGCTGCTAGCGCGTTCCCTTGCAATATACAGCCTAAACCATTAAATATGGAACAATATTATGTAGCAGCGAATATATACAATCTATAATATAACACATGGGCTGAAAAGTCCCGGGCCTAACACATAGATGGCGCTAGTTTTATTGCAGTCACCTTTTTTTCAGTTAATACTAACCTTCAAAAGACAGCTGTTAAAATTTCATGATATTCTATTCATTAGTTTGTGAGTTATTGTGCTAAGAGTGACGCTACTTTTGTTATTTTCAAAACAATGGATCAAAAACAATTTCGTGTTTTAATTTTACACTGCTTCTTGATGGGAAAAAATACCGTTCAAGCGAAGCAATGGCTTGAAAAGTGTTATGGGGACTCCGCTCCATCAGAAACAACAATAAAACGTTGGTTTGCTGACTTCAAACGTGGTCGTAGAGACACCGATGATGCAGAACGCAGTGGACGTCCAAATGAGGCGGTAACACCAGAAAACATCAAAAAAATCCATAAAATCGTTTTGAATGATCGAAAAGTGAAGTTGCGTGAGTTAGCTGACATCGTAAAGATATCAAAAGAACGTGTTGGCTTTATATTGCATGAGCATTTGACTATGAGAAAGCTCTGTTCAAAGTGGGTGCCGCGTTTGCTCAATGTCGATCAAAAACAAGAACGTGTTGATGATTCTGAGCAGTGTTTGGCCATGTTTAAACGTAACAAACCGGAATTTTTGCGTCGATATGTGACAATGGATGAAACATGGATCCATCACTTCACTCCGGAATCAAAACGATCGTCATCTGAGTGGACAGCAACTGGTGAACCTCGTCCAAAGCGCCCGAAAGCACAACAATCGGCTGGAAAGGTTATGGCCTCGGTATTTTGGGATGTGCGTGGTGTAATATTCATCGACTATCTTGAGAAAGGAAATACCATCAACAGTGAATATTATATAGCGTTATTGGAGCGTTTGAAGGCCGAAATTGCAAAGAAACGACCGCATATGGCAAAGAAAAAAATTTTGTTTCATCAAGACAACGCACCGTGTCACAAGTCAATCAAAACAATGGCAAAACTACATGAATTGAACTTCGAATTGCTCCCACATCCACCATATTCGCCAGATTTGGCTCCCAGCGACTACTGGCTGTTCGCAGACCTGAAAAAAAATGCTCGCCGGTAAGAAATTTCGCACGAATGAAGAGGTTATCGCTGAAACTGAGGCCTATTTTGAGGCAAAAGATAAATCGTTCTACAAAAGTGGTATTGAAATGTTAGAGCGGCGCTGGAATGATTGCGTTGCTCTTGATGGAGATTACGTTGATGAATAAAGCTAATTTTGAACCAAAAAAACCGTGTTTTCTTTGTTAGGCCCGGGACTTTTCAGCCCATGTGTTATATATATATATATATATATATATATATATATATATATATATATATATATATATATATAAAATGCAATGTCTCTCTGTCTGTCTGTCTGTCCAATAGTGCGTTTATCACGCGAGAACCACTTATCCGATTTACGTGTCTTTTTTTAAATTCATACATATATTCTTTGGCAAGGTTATATAATAATAACAATAATCTATATCTATAATATATATAAAATGCAAGGTCTCTCTGTTTGTCTGTCTGTCCGTTAATGCGCTTATCCCTCGATAACCACTTATCCGATTTACGTGATTTTTTAAATTCATATGTATGTTCTCTGACCAGGTTATAGATATACGAGTATATTTTATTACATCTATAATATATATAAAATGGCAACGTATCTCTGTCTGTCTGTCTGTCCGTTAGCGCGCTTATCACTGGAGAACCACTTATCCGATTTACGTACTTTTTTTTTAAACATATATATGTACGATAGGTAGGATAAGGAATGAGCAGTGACGATAATAGGGAATGAAGTCGGAAAAAAGTTTGCCGCTAGCAAGTTTTCTTGCAATACACAGCCTAAACCATTAAATATGGAACAATATTATGTAGCAGAGAATATCTATAGTCTTTAATATATATAAAATGCAATGTCTCTCTGTCTGTCTGCCCATTAGAGCATTTATTTCGCGAGAACCACTTATCCGATTTACGTGTCTTTTTTTTAAATTCATACATATATTCTTTGGCCAGGTTATATAATAATAATAATCTATCTATAATATATATAAAATGCAACGTCTCTCTGTCTGTCTGTCCGTTAATGCGCTTATCACTGGAGAGCCCCTTAGCCGATTTACGTGCTTCTTTTTAAAAAACATACATATGTTCTCTGGCCAGGTTATAGGCTATATTTTATTACATTAGGTAACATGAGGAATATGAAGTGATGATAGTAGTGAATCAAGTCGGAGAAAAGTTTGCCGCTAGCACGTTCTCTTGCAATACACTGCCTAAAGCATTAAATATGGAACAATATCATGTAGCAAAGAATATAATATATATAAAATATTATCACTTTAGAACCACTTATCCGATTTACATGTTTTTATAAATTTATACATGTGTTCTATATAATTCAATATAAGCCTAGATAATGGGAGATAAGTATAAATAATGGGAGATAAGGAGAAATAATGGGAGATAAGTAGAGATAGGTCTAGATAATGGGAATTATGGTGAGATAATGGGAGATAAGGAGAAATAATGGGAGATAAGGAGAAATATTGCGAGATAAGTCGAGATAAGCCTAGATAATGGGAGATAAGGTGAGATAATCGGAGATAAGGAGAAATAATGAGAGACGAGCAGAGATAAGCCTAGATAATGGAAATTATGTAGAGATAATGGGAGATAAGGAGAAATAATGGGAGATAAGGGGAACTAATGGCATATTTTATTACGTTAGGTAGCATAAGGAATAAGCAGTGACGATAGTAGTGAATCATGTCCACGCGAGCGGAGCCGCGGGCACGGCTAGTAAATAAATAAAAAAATAAATTAATCAATTTGACATCCGAAATGTGATGGATCATCCGTGCTTGTACGACCGCATTTAGGTTCACTAGACCAGCAGATAGTTGCTTTCGATGGAGCAGATGTGCCATAACATTTCTCAAGTCATTCTTGGGATCTAGCTCTATTTTTTCCTATTAAAAAGCTAAAACACACGAAATTCTTTTTATTCCGTCGCACAGTGTGTCGACTAGTACAAGTTAGCTAGACAAAATTATTTTTTCACTTATTTCAATTGTTTATGTATATTTTAAGCATATTAAGTTATTTTAAGAAAAAATTCATCGCGTTAGTTTTTTTTATGGGCGTGGCTAATTTTTTCCCCTAAATTAATCAGCTACGCAGACATATTTAACGATAACTCGGGAACAACTTGTCAGATTTTTATAATAAAAATTGAATATTATTTTATTCTATCTTTTATCGTTTTGGAGTTATTTAGAAATTAATGGAGAGAAAAAAAAATTTTTCATGTAAAATTCAATATTTTTTTCGGTAAAAAAGCGCAATAACAAAAGAAAAACAAAATATTATTTTTGTTTTTGTTTATGTTTTATGTTCATGTTTTATTTAATAAGGCTTGCAAATTTATTTCAGCACGAGTTTCTGTTATAGCAATGTGCTCCTCTGTAGGGTAACAGGCCTGTTTGGACTTTTTTAAACTAAAATATGACGGAAACACATTATGCCCCGCCTTCATGGACCACTTCCTAGTTTGTTTGTAAGAATGCGTTGTTGACTTAGAATCTATATAGTAAGCTAAGGCTTCGTCACTACTTAATTGCCTAGGATTAACGGAACTGGTATTTTTAGACTTAATAATATTATCTGGGCTCTCACTAATGTCTCTAATCACATTGGCAATTTTCCTTTGCCCTGCTGAACGCACAGCAATTTCGGCAGCAGTCACCAATTCACTGACACTTCGGGATTCTACGAGATCCACGACGCTACGTTTCTTCGTCTTAAACGACGATTCCTCGAAATCTTTGCGAGGTCTTCCTGCAGGAGTCACATTCTCACTTGATATTGAAGGTTGTGGCGCAAAAGATCTCGCAGTAAACTGTATGTCTGCTTCATCCAACCAATTCTTATTTTTAATTAAAAAACGCTCCTTCGACTTTCCTGAAGCCAACCATTTGGCACCAAACTTATTAGACAAGTTGGATATCTTCAACTTTATTTCTTTTTGGCTGCTTTCAGTAATGTCACCAAAGTGAAATTTTGAAGAAAGAAAGTCATATACACGCAAGTTTTTTTCATTCTTCATGTGCTTCAACCACTCCTCAAAAAAGGCTCCCCTTGAAATAGAGTAAACGTGTTCTGGAAAAAAAAAAAAAAAACATGTTGTACTGCAGTGTGCTAAACAATATGTGTATTTTTACGAAGAATAAAGTTATTTCTGTGTAATATCTAAAAACTAGCTCGGATAGAGGTGAATGTCTGTATATTCTGAACTTTCAAAGTTCTTTTTTTTTAAAAAACACGCTAAAATATTTAGGCTATTTAAAAAAAAAATACTAAAAATTCAAATTAATAGATTCTGATTAAAAAAATACATTAAAAAATAGTACTTACCCTCAGTATTAATATTCATCACAAAAACTTTCACAATATTACAATATGTCACTATAAGATGTGCACGAAAGTGTCGCTAAATTGCAACTGATTGATTGAAAGTGCTGCATTAAACTCATTACCTGACTTCTGACGCTTATGACTCGCCACTTGCAAATTTGATAAACAACCTTTTCTCGGAATTCGGGGTTTGGTGGTGTTGTTTACGTTTTGCAAATAAGATTTCCTGGAAATCATAACATGAATTTTGTCCACCTAGCATGGTCTACGCGACACACTGTGCGTCGCAAAACTCAAGAGTAGCGTCACTTAAAGAGCTGCAAGTCGTAAACTAATAGACAAAATGTCATGAAAATTTTACATAAATCTTCTGAGAATTGACACTAACTGAAAATCATATGGTTTTTTGTTTATGCAGCCATCACGGAGAGCCTCAGGTCTTTTCACCTCATGAAATGTGTAGTGTGACAGAGAAGTAATAAGATTGACATCCCCCGCTACAAGTTTGAGCTGACTACAGTTACTATGTGACCATGGGAAGCCTCCGCTTGACGAATTCGCTTCTGTGACCTATGGAAAACTACAAAGGGCTAATGTAGAATTTTCAATATCCACGACACAAATGTTTAAATAGCTTTTTAGAGAGCCAAGAAAAAATGAGAGGCATACCTTTAAGATAGACTACAATGCAATATGGAAAGAGAGAAGACCATTTTACCCTCAAACAAATTTTAACACAAGTTTTGTGCCTTTATCTTCAAGAATCTATGAGTCAGCAGAAGGCCAATGGGAGAGATGTGTATCTTTATTTTCTGCGAAATCTTAAGAGGAAGACAAAATTTTGTAATCACTTAGTCACAAGTGACGAAGCGTTAGTACGGTCCTTAGACAGAACGCCAAATTCTAAAGTGACACTTTAAAACTCGCCTTGTCCCAAGACGAGAAATCACTGATGATTTGTGTGTTTTTAACAGTCAAAAGATCATTTACAGAGCAATAATCCCTTCACAATAAACTGTCTATAGAACTTTCTATTGGAAAAAGTTCAGGAAAAGATGGTACGTGTATGATTAGGCATTGAACGCAAGTGGATGATGCTATATGCCAACGCTTCACACCTGCCTACAGGCAGTCTCCATCTATAAAATTTTGCGACGAAAAACATTCCAGCGGTTTTCCAGTTTCTCTTATTTGACAGATCTTAGTTTCTGTATTTATTTTTATTTCGTCGTTTCAAAAACCACTTGAAACCACTTTGGATAATATTCAGAAGGGCATAACTAGAGAACCGAATTTCAATCAAGCTGACTCCTTACATCCTTGCTACCAAAAATGGAAACAAACCCTTCCATCAGTGTGTAGCTGCTCAAAAAACTACTTTGAAGGTTATAATCTTAATTTGTAATCATAATACACGAGATTGTTAGAAACAAGTTCATGTCTTACAGCAAAACTAAAATTAACCGTAGAATTAAAAATTGTAATATTTATTTCTTTTACCTTTTTCTGCTATAAAATATTTTTCTTCAATTTTCTGCTGGTAGTATGTTTTATTCTTGAAAAATATTTTTATAGTAATTCTCACCTGCCAGAATTTTATCCTAAATATTCCATAAATATGTAAATAGATCCAATATTTATTTAAATTATAACCTTTAAAAAAGGTAAAACCATAAGTGGATGGAAGGATATGAATCAAAAAGGTGTTTGTTCTTTAAAAAAAATAGCCAGTTAACGTATAACAACAGAACTGTATATATATGTTACACCGGTACAATACATTTGTGTATAGGAATTCACTAATGGAGAAATGTGTTTCCTTGTAGATCCAGGAGTCCATCCGTTGATCAGTATTTTGATGTGGTAGCCTCAGACGTCCAGCTAAAACATCGATGCTTATTGGTCGATGACTGACTGAAAACTGTAGAAGTTTATAGTCAGCTCTCGATGGGGGGCTTGATACTGGCGAGGAACAAAAAATTCTTGTCACTTTCCGAACTGTCGCCTTTAAAAAATCATCTAAATGCAGGAATAAAAATATAATAATACTGACATTAAACAACTATTTTACACTGCCCGGATTTTTACAAACACATCAAAACAATTATAAACTGTTAAGAGAGATTAGTTTAGATTGTAAATATATATATATATATATATATATATATATATATATATATATATATATATATATATATATATATATATATATATATATATATATATATATATATATATATATATATATATATATATATATATATACATATATATATATATATATATATATATATATATATATATATATATATATATATATATATATGAGGTATTATTTGTCAAGCGGGACACCCTTCTCTCCATTACAGATTTTAAGATGGGAGGATCTGTAGGGGCTCAAAATTTTCGTCAAGACGTGTACTTTAAAATTCCGTTTGGCGATTTTTGAAATTCAATATGGCGTCGCAACATGGCGGCCTTTAACAAAAAAAAGTTGCTTAAATTTATGATAAACATTTAGTTTAAAGTGTAAAATGTAAAAACCAGTTGTTTTTTCATATTTTGGGTGTGCCTATCATAAATTCAATTACAAAAATGCAATTTGTCCTCTGTACACTGCCAAACCCACTGTCAAAACACCCAAAATAACATCAAACCCGTGTTTTACGTTAAATACGAAGTTTACCGATATTATTATATTTTCGGGTTACTAATTACAAATATGATCTGAGAATTACAAAATTGACAGTTACCAACTGCCAAATCCACTGCCAAAACTGAACATAACTTGAAAACCGGGTTTTACGTTTAATACTGATTTTATTCACAATTATCATGTTTTTGAGGTCATTTATTATAAATTGATTATAATTTGACAAAATAAAAAAATTGACAGCTACCAACTGCCAAATCAACTGTCAAAACTGACATAATAACTTAAAAACCGGGTGGTTTTACGTTTAACCCATTAACGCCCAAATTAAGGGTATTCGCATGGTCATATTTGATCGATTGCCAATAATGCTAGGGTAATGGAAACCTTACAAAAATTTATACCCGACTATTTTCGAGGATGCTCTTTCAGATTTGGTCACTTAGAGAGGATGAAAAATTGATTTTCCCAAAAAATTTTCGAATTTAAAAGAAAATTCTGAAAAATTCCAGAGTAGTTTTTTGGAAAAAGTAATTTTTTCAAATCCTCATACCACTCAAATCGACCTGTTTTCAACAGAAGTCGTGCAATTTTTATATGTACTTTAAATCCCTGTTCTTTGGAAAAATCAATTTTCATCAGTATTTTCAAAATGGCGGCTGGAAAAGTGTAAGATTATGCGTACCATTGAAAAAACGTACTGAGAAGGTTTTCTCTTGCTTATTGGAGCGAATCGTTGAATAAAGTGTTAAATTTTGTGTACAATCATACATGAGTGAAAAAAAAAACGTCATTTGACTCAAAAATTTGGTGCATAGGGTTTTCGAGGACGATGAACAGGAATCGGAGATCAGATCTGAAAAATTCAAAATGGCGGATTCAAGATGGCGAACGGAAACATGAAAATAGCGTGATTTCGCGCTAAAATTTGATTTGAGGGGTTTTTAAGATCGCTGATTACGAATCTGAAATCAGATTTGGGAAATCAGACATGTAAGATTCAAGATGAATTTGAAATGATCAGCTGAACATCATCTGCCAGTGAGTTTTTAATACTTACACTGTTGACGATTTTCACCACGGGGAGGTTGTGTTCTGGAATTTTTTTTTTTTGTTTTTAAATTTTTTTGTTTATTTTTTTTTTTTTAATTTTTTTGTTTTTTTTTTTAAGTCAATTATTACAAATTGATTGTAATTTGACACATTTTATACATTTTGACACTTTGATTTCAAAAATAAAAAAAGTGTCAGCTACCTACTGCCAAGTTGCCTTGGCAGTAGGTAGCTGTCAATTTTTTTATTTTGTCAAATTACAATCAATTTATAATATATGACCTCAAAAACATGATAATTGTGAATAAAATCGGTATTAAACGTAAAACCCGGTTTTCAAGTTATTATGTCAGTTTTGACAGTCGATTTGGCAGTTGGTAGCTGTCAATTTTGTAATTCTCAGATCATATTTGCAATCAGTAAGGACACCCAATCGTGCAAAGCGCATATATTGCATATTTTGCATATTATATGCATTTTTCTAAATATTTGCATAAATGCTTTAAAAATAGCATATATGTGCATATTTGAAGGAATTTATAATAATGTAGGTCTTTGGCAGGCGTTTTCATTCATTTTTCGGAATAAGGGTCAATGTTTAGGCCGCCGCCGCCGCGCTGGTGGTTTTCCCCAAATAAATTTTATTATGTGTGGATTAAACCATACAAAGAACTAAGAATAGATATGGGAAAAATCTACTGTTCTGCATATGTTAAAATTGTAAGTATAATTTTTAAATACCTATTGAATATACAGGGTATTTCATTTTCGTTTAATATTTAAACATAACGAAATTTTTGTCAGGATTTTGCCGTTGATGCTATTTTCCAATGTTATTTAAGTTATTTTTGTTCCATTTAGCGAACAAAATCTCTATTTAACGAAACCACGAAATAGAAATACATACGTAAACGTATGTATTTCTAGGTAATGTAATAAAAAAGGTACAAAGCAGAATTTTAATTTTTGCCTGCCCTAAGCACCTAGTTTTCTATTTAACGAAATTTCTATTTAACGAATTTTTTCCTTGGGATTTTAATTAAATTTTCTTTTTTTTATTGCAGATATCATGCGATAAAAAATTTCAAATAGAGCAACACGTGAAAACTGCTTGCCATATTGCCAAATTGAGTAAGACGAAACCTCGTATCATGTAATGTGAAACAATAAATTTACGTTCTTCAAGTTTATTTCGATTTTTTTTAATGCATATTTACAACATGTATGTGCATATTTTGAGAAAATTATTTGCATATTTATGCGCATATTTTAAAGTTTTCCACTTGCATATTTGGGTTTCCTTAGTAATCAGTAACCCGAAAACATAATAATTCTCGGTAAACTCCGTATTTAACGTAAAACTCGGGTTTGATGTTATTTTGGGTGTTTTGACAGTGGGTTTGGCAGTTAACAGATGTCAAATTGCGTTTTTGTAATTGAATTTATAATCGGCACACCCAAAATATGAAAAAATAACTGGTTTTTCCATTTTACACTTTAAACTAAATGTTTATCATAAATTTGCCGCCATGTTGCGACGCCATATTGAATTTCAAAAATCGCCAAACGGAATTTTATAGTAGACGTCTTGACGAAAATATATATATATATATATATATATATATATATATATATATATATATATATATATATATATATATATATATATATATATATGCACTACCGTTAGAAAGTATTTGCCCCCAATGTAACTACTAAAATTTAATACCTAATGAAACCCTTTCATTATATTAGGTAAATTTAATTGTTCTTAATAAGTATCCATCATAAAGTTGTTTAGATAAGCCTTTTTAATGAAATCACAAATTAAAAACCCATTAGAAGCAAATTTCCAAGTTTTGCATGATAATAGTTTTGACGTGATTTTTGAGAATTCCAGCTGAAGTCATTTCAAGTTTCTACAGATTATGAAAATTCCTTTAACTTTAAACTAAATGTTTATCATAAATTTGCCGCCATGTTGCAACGCCATATTGAATTTCAAAAATCGCCAAACGGAATTTTATAGTAGACGTCTTGAATATATATATATATATATATATATATATATATATATATATATATATATATATATATATATATGTACTACCATTAGAAAGTATTTGCCCCCAATGTAACTACTAAAATTTAATACCTAATGAAACCCTTTCATTATATTAGGTAAATTTAATTGTTCTTAATAAGTATCCATCATAAAGTTGTTTAGATAAGCCTTTTTAATGAAATTACAAATTAAAAACCCATTAGAAGCAAATTTCCAAGTTTTGCATGATAATAGTTTTGACGTGATTTTTGAGAATTCCAGCTGAAGTCATTTCAAGTTTCTACAGATTATGAAAATTCCTAGTGACATTTTATGATAAAAACTATGCTATAAATATCATTGCCCCTTTGGAAATTAACCATTCGCAAACAGTACTTTGTCACTAATAGAGGCTCAATTGTTTTGTGATAATGCCAAAAACGAAAATCTGTCTCTGATAATTGTGAGACATCAAAATGCCAAGGAGAACGGTGGACTACATCGTAAAAAAAATTTTCTGCCAGACATGGAATTCGTTCAGGAAAGCCTCGAAAAATGACTTCCGCTGATGACAGAGTTGTAACAATGTTCAGCAGACGTAATCGCCGCCTAACCGCACCAGAAATTGCGGCTCAAGTAAACCTGGAGCGGCCCATCCCAATCAGCGTGATACCCGTGAATAACAGGTCAGCACAAGGTGGACTATACGGGAGAGTTGCAGTGAGGAAACCATTTCTTAGGCAAGTGAATAAATGTAAACGATTAGAATGGGCCCGAGAACATGAAAATTGAACATCAGGACAATGGAATTTCGTCCTTTAGAGCGACGAATCTAAATTCGAAATTTTCAGTTCAAATCGACGAGTTTACGTGCAACGGTCATCTGGAGAGAGGATGTTGGAAGCCTGTCAGTTGCCTACAGTAAAACATGTTGGAGATTCAGTAATGATTTGGGGTTGTTTTGGCAACGGTAAAGTTGAAAAAATCTTTAGGATAGAAGGAATCATGCGAAAAGAACAGTATCAAGAAATTTTGCTAACTCAAATGCTTCCTTATGGAAGAGGTATTTTTCAGGGGAAATTTATTTTTCAGCATGACAACGACCCTAAACATTCTGCTAAACAAATTAGAGAACTTTTGGACCAATATAAATCCGATGACTTCCTGGAAGTGATGACTTGACCTTCATAGTCACCCAACTTGAACCCCATCGAATTGCTGTGGGACTATTTGGACAAGTGTCTTAATCCAACATCAGAAAATCATTTGTGGGAATCGGTTAAAATAACCGAAGAAACTCTGAAGAAACTACTGGACAGAATGCCGAAACTCTGTAAAGTGGTAATTAAAAACAAAAAAGGTCACATAGATGAGAAAAATCCTGGAAAATTATGAATATTTTTCTGATTTTCTAGACTGTAAATAATGTGAAAATAAATGTTAATTCATTAAAATTAAAAAAAAATATACATATTATTGTTGTCTTGGGACTGAAATAACTAGGTGGGCAAATACTTTCTGACGGTAGTATATATATATATATATATATATATATATATATATATATATATATATATATATATATATATATATATATATATATATATATATATATATATATATATATATATATATATATATATATATATATATATATATATATATATATATATATATATATATATATATATATATATATATATATATATATATATATATATATATATATATATATATATATAAATAAATATAAATATAAATATTGGTTATTTTCCATTATCAACTTTTATAATGTAAATTTAGTCAATATTTATTATAACCTAAATTAAACGTATTGAAAATTAAATTTATAAATTCTAACGAGCTAAAATTCCATGATATTAACAATAGAATACAGATATAAAAGGATCCATTGCAAAAAATAAGCTATACAAAAACGAAATTATAATGAATTTCATTCTGTTTGTTTCAGAAATAATTGATAGATTCGAAATTGCATTTTAATTGTAACAAAACAGAGTATCTCATAATCAGTTTGTTGTTTATATTATTCGATAATTTGTTTAATAGTTATATGGAGGTGAAAATTTTAAAAATAATATATTTCATTGTATATAGAGTTGAAAATATAGCCATGGAATTATGGTCGATCGATATCGATAAATTCCCTGACGTCTTATTTTCTCTGGTACAAAATTTCTTAAAATTAATCAATTACAGGATATTCTTCTGTGATTATATAGCAGCATTTCGGACCATTTATACTTATATCTAGACGATAAGATACGAGGGCTTTTTTAAAGTTATCTATCTAGCAATGAATGAAAACTCAGAGCTAAACTAAATATGTTTTCCTACCTATCATTTGCGTTATGTCTCAGAATGTTTTTTCCTTCAAAACGTAATATGTGTCAAAAAAGACTCTACAGTAGTTTACAACTCATAATCTACGGAACTAAATCAGGGCTGTAAGGAGATTGTTGCAACTTAGAGGATTTATAGATTTCGGTAACGGTTTGTAATCTGCGTGCCGTGTGCAGTTTTCGTGCAACAGCAAAATTTTGGTATGGTGGTGGTGTGAATTTGAACGTTTTTCCTACATGAAGTTTTGTAAACCTCCCTGTTAGTTGTGCCTAACTTTTTACGGTGGTATTTGAATACGCCTTTAAGGAACTTAATTGGAATGAAAAAGACAAAAGCATAGATTGAGAATACCTAAACCATCTGCACCTTGCTGGTGATATTGTCACAATAGCCGACAATTTAGATGATGCTTAACAAATACTTACCGAATTGCAAGTACCATCAGCAAATATTGATCTAAATATAAATTTTCATAAAATCAAGTTTACAATTAATCTAGTTACAAATAGTACTAAGAAATTTAATGAAAGCAAGGTGGATCAAGACCAAAATTACAAGTATTTCGTCATTTTCACAAATTGGTAAATCTAATCAAACCCGTGAAATAGACCGTTTTACAGGCTCGGAGAATGATTGCCACCAAAATTTTGAAGAGACTAAGTTGTCATTTTCTTTCGAGAGAGACAGCCTTTATGAACCCATTGCAGCAATTTCTCCTTCGAGGAAGGATCCAAGTAAATCATCCAGTTCACGCCATCTGAGACAATTTGCGAAAAATAACGTTCCTTGATTTTTAAAGGGGCCAAAAATTCTTAAAAAATATCTTATTTCCACTCTGCTTTGAAGGATCCACTTTGCAGAAATGTTTTTCGCCCCTAAATCACCATGCACGATTTTGAAAACAGTAGGAACTAGAATTGAAATCTTCATTCGTGGGTCTGACAGTGGCAAATCCTCAACAAGTCAAGGTTTCTTCAGTTCTTACCTTAAACGGTCTACCTGGCCTGGTGTAATCCCGAGTTGAGTCTTAACCCCATAGAAACCGTTTAGAGAAAAATTTTATTTAAAAATAAAATGAGCTGTCATTTCTATACAACCGGGACATTCTTTTAAAAATAGCTTTAGGTCCTTTTTGCTTTTTAGCGAGAAACTTTTACTCATTTGTCGGAAGAAAAAAAATCGTAAGAACCGCAGACTGCCATGGACCTTTACAAAATTGTTTCAAAAAACTTAGAGCTACGATAATAATTTGACAGCAAAGCATTTTTTGGCTATGTGGATGTCTTAAAATAACACCCTCGTACATATTGCATATAGACCAGCTGTTGTAGTCGCACATATAAAAGAAATGTGCTTGAAAATTTCTGGCATATATCATTCAGTGTATTTTTACATTTTTTTTAAAAAAAATGATACATTTGCTGTCTCTCTATAATATTATACAATTAAAAATTATGTTATTAACTTTCCTAAGCTGCATTCCAGTCAGCATTTCTTTTTTTCTAACAAGTCTAGTGATACTTTTAAGTTTTATTTTTCCAACTTCGGATACACTAATATTGTCAGTGGGAAATATGTTACCCTTTGATTCTTTTTTTTTATGGGTATAGCACACGTGCGGCAGGGAAGTCCCTATTGCGCTCCAGGAGCGGCATGTGTGCAAAAAGCGATTCACGTTGTTCTTCAATCGCTGTAAATTGTACTCGGTGGGAAATACACCGCTGGGCAAATTATTCCAAAGGGATGATGTTCTCCATGTAAAAGACTGCTTGAAAAGCGTTGTACGCGGAGTAACAAGCTGAACCTTATACGGATGTGAAGCACCAGCGCGACGTGTATTTCTAATATGCACCGCTTTGGGAGGAATTAAGCCGGCTACATCCTTCGAACACTTTCAATGAAAATACTTGTAGAACAGACGACTCAAGTCGCCAACCGTTCTTCGATGTTCCAGCGAATCAAGGCCGCCGGTCAATTCCGGATCTCCAATCAGTCGGACAGCTCTTCTCTGAACAGAATCCAACAAATGCAGTGTATGTTTGGGAGCGGAGCCCCAAACGTGGGAGCAGTATTCCATAGTTGGTCGAATTTGAGCTTTGTAAAGAATTAACAGTTGTTGTGGGGTGTAAAGCTTTCTGGTTCGAAATAATATTCCCAACTTTTGAGAAGCTCTCCTTGCTATGCCTGCAACATGTTCATGCAAGGACATATTTGCTCCCAAACTAACGTCCAACAAATTTACCGACGATGCTAGGGGAATGGAGTGCCCCGACATAACTATGTCGGGTTCAGCAACGTTAACTTTTTTAGAAAAATCTGTTACGTCCGACACCGTCAATAAAATTTTTCTTCTGTCAAATCACACATCATTGATATTCTAAGTATGCTGCTAAATTGAATAAGTTTGTAAATGACTGATAGATATGGTCAGAAACAAGGGAAGCTTTTCTAATTCTGGGACTGTAGATACAGGTGTTCCGCAGAGATTTTATAACTACCATTACTTTTTATTCCGTACGTAATTGACTTGTCTTTTAATGTAAGAGCTAAGCACATAACGATGTACGGTGACGATACCCTTATAATTAAAATAGGTATAGCCTGTCCCAAAATATAAGATCCTGATTTTTGCCGTTTTAACTGGGCAGTATAAAAATTCTGACCTTTTGTTTATGATAGATTGCAGTGATTTTTTTCATTAATGCAAATAAATAAAATTATAAGTGTTTTTGGAGATGTTTATTTATAAATACATGTAAAAACAAATGGATAAGAAGTACAAATATACAGTTTGAATGAATGGGGTTTACAAAAGGGGACATATTCTATAAATAAAAATATATTTTAACTTAAGCCTAATTCGGTTTCACTATCACTGTCATCAGCTGAGGTCATTATCAGTGATTTTATTTTATTTACATAAATATATGAATCTTCAACTTTAACAACGTGCTGAATGGAATTCTTCCAGCTTTCACAAGGTATATCATATATAACTTTTTTTACTAATTCAGCTACTGACACGCTTAAAGTAGGAGAAACATTTTGTGCCTTTTTTCTTGATTTAACTTGATGCCAAATATGTTCAATTGGATTAAGCACACAATAATACGGAGGAAGCCGCAAAACAGTGTGTCCCATTTTCTCAGCCATACTATCACAAACATATTTCTTTTTCAATTTATAGTCTTTCAAAACTTCCAGAAGATCACTTTTTTTACAACTAAAGTCAAAATAAATGTCATTTTCTAACATATATTCCTGTATTTCCGATTTGGCGTTGGCTGCATTAGGAACCTTATTTAGTAGGCGACTATGGTAACTTGCATTGTTCATAACTATAACACTCTGTTCGGGAACATTTAGCAAAAGGGAATTTAGAAATCAATTTTCACAAAATTCTGCGGTCGTGTCTTCGTAATAGTCCAAATTAGAATCTTTTAGATAATAGTAGAAAATTTGAAACCCAGCCCTTTTCAGATCCAGCATGCAAAATGGTTATTCGTTTATCTTTATTTGAAGGTGCGTTAGTCTGACTTTTTATACTGCTGTCAACCCACCCTTTTTGCACAGTGTCATGGGTATCGAACCATGTTTCGTCAAAGTAAATTATTGGCCAATTTTCTGATCGATACTTTTTAATTTCTCCTAAATAAGTATGTCGCAAGATTCGTAATCTTTGTGACTCCATCACTATTTGCCTTTTGTTGATTTTGAACGTGAATCCCATTCTTAAGAGAATTCTGTGAAGGGTTTATCGGCCACAATGTATATGGGTCCCGTCCAGCATCAGTCTTAATTTTATTTTATTTAGTGTCGGCACCAACTGCTCTTCATACATAGAATATATTTTTCTCCTGATGACGTCTTTTTCACAATCGTCTACCTGATGCATTTGAAAATCTTTCCGTTTTTTCCTGTTCCTGAGGGATGGTTTTCCTACCCTTAATCGTAGAAATTGGGGTTTTTGTTAGTTCACTGGTTTCTTGCAAAACACTTTATTTATTTAAATTTCTTTTTACCAAACTGTCGTAAACATTTTTCACTATTTTTGTTTAGCGTCAAATGACAAATGTTTTCTCTTGCGATAGCCACTATTGCAATTTTCCCACGGACGCCACATAATTAAAATAGAACCGTTACGTTGTAAGTAAAACTAAAAATAAAAATAATAAAAATTATCTTTCGAATCTTATTGGGGACCTGTGGTCATTAGGCCTATATTATCAAATACTTAAAGGGCTCCAAACCGTGCTGCCAGGTAGTAAAAAATAGGTAAAAATAGATCCAATATGATTGCAGGTGCAAGTAAAGGCGGTATACAAAGTAGGTAAAATAAAAATACGTTTATCGTAATACCTGGCAATTATGCACAAAACCATAATAGGGTCGTTTATTGCCCCATTGAAAAAGCAAAAAGGCAGGATCTTTTATCTTGGGATTTACTAAATGTAGATATAAAGTTTATGCAGATATATTTACGGGATTCAATTCCACACAATTTTTAAAATTCTTTCACTAAACAAATCACTTTTGAGAAAGAAGTTAAAACACTAAACATGAACAATAATGGTGTGATGTAAGCATTAATTAAGCTATTTGGGAATCTTCCTTCTAAGAGTGAACAATTCAAAATATTAAGTCGTCGTTTTGTTTTACCACGCTATAAAAATAGAAACCAATGCTCTATTTTTTAAAAAAATACATTCCCTGTAGTTCCTCGAGTTTCTATATATCCTCTATAATTCTAAAAATAAAAAACCCCAGCATATAATTCTAAAATGACCTGAAATAGAGAACTCGACATGCCAAACAAACGAAATATGCAAATAAAAATATGCAGCCTGGCATTAAAGCCCTTTCGGCAAACAATGACTACGAACGGTCACTAATTATTATTCAGTCTCTATGTCGGACTTTACAAGTACCTCTGTGCTTGATGACATTTAAAAATTGACTGGAAGTATTTTTAATCCCGGATGCGGTGCAGCGAATGCTCGAGGCATAGTCGTATGCACTTGCTTTGCTTCGTTAATTTTTATCATTATTCTTTTTATTTTATGAATATAATACGCAATATTCCAAAGCGAACTCTTTCTAAATTTTCTCGGTTTTTAGCTGAAACTCTGCCTAAACATTGTCTTATCATGAAAACTACCGTACAAATTTTTTTTATTAAAACTAAATATACAAAATGAAAAAGACGTTTATTATCTTAAAAAATATCAACTTTTAGATTAAGGTGTTGCCAGGAAAACTAGTTATTATTATAAATATAACCATCGAAGCGTAATTACATCAAATCTTATCTTGCAGCAAATAAGAATAGGCTACAGATATACTCAGTTAATTCAATTCATTTATGACAACGCAACAGCAAAACTCCATAAATCCACAAGTAAATGCCGAATGGAACGCAAGTTATACGTCGGACCGATGGATTTTCTTTTTTAAAAAACACTTTTTGTTTCTTAAAAAATACTTTTATTGGAAACGTACAACAAATTTCGGGAGATTTTTGGAAATACAGATTACAGCTTCCACAACAAATAAAAGAACAGTAGTGTTGAATCATCTTAGTTTAGGGTTTTTATAACATTTCTTATCTACTTATGACTAATGGTTACATTAGCAGTTTTAATATTATACGAGGGTCGTAACTCCTCCACCCTTAAAGGGGCATATAAACTTTTTGAGTTTCTATGACCTAAATGATTATTTCGTTCTAATTATTTTCGTTTAAGACATTTTTCCTTTTTAAATATATAGGTCGTAGATACTTTACAATCAAAATGAATATTGAAATTCTTATTATTATATACAGTAAAACTGTCCAAATACTTTTCTTGTTATAATATATGGGATCGATCAATAATTTTGAATTTTCGGATTTTTATATATTAATTTGCTCTTGTAATTCGCTTATTTTATTAAAGTTTATTTTATTTAGATGGAACGGTTTTACTTTGTTATACACTGGTGTACTGAAATTAAGTTCGATTATATTGGTAATGGAATATTTTGAAATGAGCGTTTTATAAGACCTTAGGTTAATATCATTTAGTTTCAAATTACAAGGAAATTGTAATTCCAGTAAATAAGGGCCTTTTAATAAAATATTGTTTTGAGAGTTTCCACATTTTTCTATCCCTATTAGTTCTTTAGGTGTTATCAGAATCCATTTATTCTCGTCAATATTTTGTATTTGTAAATCATCGACTTTTATCAGTATCGGATTATATTTTAAAGTTGTACTTCACATGGTGAATCCTTAATAAGATTTTCTGAGTGTATATGTGAGCATATATATTCGCTATCAGTAATACTTTTACATGGTTGGTTAGTATATCCAAATTTATTATCATTTATCAATAGATATTCAAAATTGGGAATTATTACTTTATAAAAATCTTTATTTTGTGTAGGTAGGGGAAATAGTTGAAATATACTTTAATTTTCTGCAAGGGGTATTTCGATAACAAATATTAATTCATTATTTTTTATATAACTTTTTATTTCCAATACTTCTTCTATTTTAAGAATATTTTCGAAAGTTGATTCGAATGGTAGTTTTTCTATAGTTAGTTGATTTTGTAATAGTTTTAGTTCTTCGAGAAATTCTTTATTATTTACTATAGCGTTATGGAAAGTATTTAATTTGGCAATTGTAATTGCTACTTCTAATTTTTCAAAAGTATCGTATATATTTTGGTAAGAGTTTGTTATTTGAATAAGAACCATTTGTATACGAAAGAATTCGACAAGATTGGTTTCTTGAATTTGGACGTTATTGATTACTGTGATTATGTCATCAACTCGTGTTTCTAGTGTTATTTGATTATGCGAAATATTTTTTATAATTTCTTGGAAGTTATTAATTGATTTACTTAATAGTGCCATTTGCTTATCAAACGCTATTTGGATATTCTGTTGGTTTTGTTTTAAAATATGGATAATTTCGTTAATTTTTTCGGCATCTTCCTGATCTAGATTACCGGTTATACTTTAATTATGCTCCCTAGGACATTTATTAGTGCATACTTTTCTCGATTTTTAAGGGGTAGGATTTGGTCAAGCTGTTCAGTTATTTTTTGTTTTATATTGTCAGTAATATAAAATTCATTTTTATAGTCTGTGAAATTAATCATATGTCCTTTTAGTAAGTCATATTTCTTGTTAATAGAGTAAAATTCATTTATTAGGTTAGTTAAATCGAAAATTTGTACAAATGTCCAGTGACTAATCGTCTTTTGGGCAGTCCCAAGTTTATAGGATAATATTCCAGGATTGTCATTTAAGTTGTGGTTGGTTCCTCTGTAGGCCGACCATAATGCTAAAACGAAGATTTCTGTTGTTGTTGAAATCATGGAATTCTTCTTTTTTCTGTTTCTTTCTTCGTTGGATGAAAACTGCTCGATATGCCCTCGACAGTTTTCTTTTTGTTGACTATTGCCCACTCACTGCTGTGGTTCCTGCACTTGTCGTAATGGCTTAAACTGTCACCTAAGATCGATACTATTTCACAGAGAAAGTTCACTTCAGAGTTCTGTTTCCCGTTCTTTTTCTTTTGTAACCATCACTTGTCATCTAAGATCGGTACTTTCTACAAATAATAGTCACTTTTTCTGCGTGATTTGCCGGGTGTTACCTTAAATCGGTGCTTTCTTTACTCAACATTCACTTTCGTGGTTCTTTTCGCAAAATATCGACCGTCATCTTAAATCGGTACTATCTATGGGCGATTTTCACTTTTTTTTGAATAAATCCTCGACGGAACCGTATCTATATGCGCTAGATACGTCTCAAATCTGCACGACTGCGCTAGTTATACGTCGGCTTGATGGATTTTCTTTTCTAAAAAACACTTTTTGTTTCTTAAATAATACTTTTATTGGAAACGTACAACAAATTTTGGGAGATTTTGGAAATACAGATTACAGCTTCCACAACAAATGAAAGAACAATAGTGTTGAATCATCTTAGTTTAGGGTTTTTATAACATTTCTTATCTACTTATGACTAATGCTTACATTAGCAGTTTTAATATTATACGAGGGTCGTAACTCGCAGACTTAGGCAAGGTGTTACTATCTCTCCTAAACTTTTTACGGCAGTGTTAGAATATGCTTTTAAGGAACTTTATTGGCATGAAAAAGGCAAAAAAAGCGATGACGAATACCTAAACCACCTGCGCTTTGCTGATGACAATCTAGGTGATGCTTAACAAATGCTTAACGAATTGCAAGTAACATCAACAAATATTGGTCTAAATATTAATTTGTAAGAAGCCAGGTTTATGACTAATCTAGTTACGAACAGTAATATAAAATTAAATGAAAGCTAGGTGAAGCAAGTTCAAAATTACAAATATTTGGTACATGAACTACAAATTGGTAAACATAACCAATCCTGTGAAATACACCGTCATGTGGGTTTGAAATGGACAGCTTTTGGGAAACTGAAAGACATGCTGCAGGGTGATTCTACTGAAGTCTGTTATTTAATTGAAAAATTAATTAAATAATATTATTGGGAATTATTGCTCACTATTGCTCTGACCATCTATTCTTAATTAACCCAACTATGGCTTATACAGGACAATATGTAAAATATGAGTTAGTGTAGTGACATATTTAAGATTACAATATTTTATTCCTAAAAAGTTCTTCATAGATAGCTCAAGAAAAAAATGGTGAATTCATTTACCTAGTAATTTCCTTACAAACATGCAGTTCTAAAGTAAATACTTAATTTACCTATACTGCACTGACTTAGCCGTTACTTGATGGAGATCCACAATAACTAGGAATAAAAATTTAAACAAATGTTTAAGATCACACTGAGTCTTCTTCTGGAGCACGATGTAAATTACATAAAAATAACTAACCAATTCGTCCGGTAGTTTCATACGTAACAGCGCCAGCTTTTTCTTTATCAAATAAATTGATCAAAGTTTTGACAAAATATTGTAAATTCACACCTACACCACACAGTATTAAAAATAGTAATGAATTGATAGCAAAAATTAATACGTTAATTATACCAAGTAACTCCAGATTTATATCCTTTGATGTACAAAATCTTTTTCCTAGTATACCACCATCAGACGCTATAAATTTGGTCCAAAGATTACTCAATAAAAATAATGTTAACCCAATAATTAAACAAGAAATATTAGATATCTTAACATTGTGCTTAGATCAGAATTATTTTGAATTTAACGATAACATTAACATAAGTAAGAAAGGTTTAATAATGGGAAACCCTCTTAGTCCAATTTTATCTAAAATTTTCATGGACCATTTAGAAGAACAAATCAGTAATTCTCATCTTTTTTAAAAATTTCTTTTATTGGTACCGGTATGTAGATGATATATTGTCTTGCTTTACAAGCACAGATCGACAATTAAAACTTTTTCTAGATTATATTAACCAACTTCATAATAATATTACTTTTACAACAGAAATAGAAACAAATAAATCGATTAATTTCCTAGATTTAAAAATATCAAACAAAATGAATAAACACGATTTTTAAATCTTCCATAAACCAACATACTTAGATATAACTATACACGCTAATTCTAACGACCCGTTCACACATAAAATCTCGGCTTATAATAGTTTCATCCATAGACTAATAAATAAATTTTCAGAAAGAATTACATATTATAAAACAAATTAGTATAAACAATGGATATAGTAGTGATTTCGTAGATAATATTTTAATGAAAAAACAATTTAAAAAAGCAATAGGACTGGTGTACCCGTACAAACAACTAAACAAAGAAAAATTTCATACACTCACCTATACCGGAAAATTAACAAATAAAATTCAAAATTTTTTCCATCGAAATCATGTAAATATCGCTTTCCTTACAAATAACACATTATCTCGACATATTAAAAATAATAAAAGTAAAACAAAAAAACAAAATAAATCGGGGGTTTACGAATTATGCTGTGGCACTTGCAATAAAACGTATATAGGACAAACAGGCAGACCTTTTTATAAAAGAATAAACGAACATAAACATAGCTTTTGAATGAAAAATAACAAATCTCATTACGCCAAACATTTAACGGAGGAAAATCATACATTCAATAAAGATTTCAAAATTTTGCATAACGGAAAGAAAGGAAAATTACTGAATTGTTTAGAACAGGTAGAAATTAATCAGAAAAAATCCTCAGGTCTATTACTCAACGATCAATTAGATGGGGGAGGGTCTCCTTTATTGAACTTGTTCTAGGTATTAAGGTAAATATTGTTAATGAATTTAGTACTTGTAATTAGGTAAACTATGTATTCTGAAACATACTTTGTTAGTTAATTTACATCGTGCTCCAGAAGAAGATACAGTGTGTCGAAACAAATGTCAGCAATAATAAACATAAGTGGTGATCTTAAACATTTGTTTAAATTTTTATTCCTAGTTAATTTAACTATTTCAAACTAAAAAATAACTTAATACGATCCACTTTATGTTGAAATACTAATAACAGAAATTAGAAATTTACTTTGTTTAAATGATCAAAAATCACGTGAAACAAAAGATATGCTCTCTGCGAACAAAATACGTGCGTGTGTTAAAGAATAAAATTCAAATGTTACAGAAAATTTGTCAGGTATACTAAGAATAACCTCTTGATGTTCTAAGAAAAATAAACCTTTTTTGTGATATGTAGCTAGAGTACTATTCTTGCGATATTTAGTATTATTTATCATGAAGTTGTAAATTAAAAAAAATATATATATATATATATATATATATATATATATATATATATATATATATATATATATATATATTTTTATGGGTCTAGCACACGTGCTGCAGGGAGGTCCCTAAAGCGCTACAGGAGCGACACGTGTGCGGAAAAAACGATTCACGTTGTTCTTGAATCGCTGTAAATTGTACTCGGTGGAAAACACAGTCCTGGGCAAATTATTCCAAAGGGATGATGTTCTCCATATAAAAGACTGCTTGAAAAGCGTTGTACCAAGCCCTCGTATGGATGTGAAGTATCAGCGCGACGTGTATTTCTAACATGCCCCGCTCTGGGAGGAATTAAACGGGCCACATCCTCCTAACAGTTTCCATGAAAATACTTGCGCTCAAGTCGCCAACCGTTCTTCGATGTTCCAGCGAATCAAAGCCGCTAGTCAATTCCGGGTCTCCAGTCACATGAACAGCTCTTCTCTAAATAGAATCCAACAAATGCAGGATATGTTTGGGAGCGGAGCACCAAACATTGGAGCAATATTCCATAGTTGGTCGAATTTGAGTTTTGTAAAGAATTAACATTTGTTGAGGAGTGTAAAGCTTTCTGGCTCGAAATAATATTCCCAACTTTTGAGAAGCACTCCTTGCTGTGCCTGCAACATGCTCATGCCATTTGCTCCCAAATTAACGCCCAACAAATTGAGTGACGATGTTAGAGGAATGTAGTGCCCCGACAAAACTATGTCGGGTTCAGCAACGTTAATTTTTTTAGAAAAAACTGCCGCCTAGGTCTTTGTAGCGTTAATGAAGAGATAAGCGTACTGTCATATGCAAAGTTGTAGATTGGATTTCCGGTCTTTTCCAGCAGATCGTTAATGTAAATGAGAAAGAGAGTAGGAGATAGTATGGAGCCTTGGGGCACACCAGCGTTGATAGTGAAGGTGTTAGAAAGAAATGCGTCTACCGCCACTAGTAAAGAACGCTCACTGAGGAAACGTGAGAGCCACAAACAGAACTTTTCAGACATACCACAAGAACGTAGCTTAGCCAACAGTCCATCATGCCAAACATGACCGAATGCCTTGGATATGTCAAGAGCAACCGCTCGAGATTCTCCAAAGTGTTCAATTGCGTTGTTCCAAACATGGGTTACATAAGTCAGAAGATCTCCCGTTGATCTATGTTTACGAAAACCATATTGGTGATCGCTAATAATGTTGAATTCTGATAAAAAAGGAAATTTTGGAGGGTAATTTTTTCATTAATACAATAGTTCTCCTAAGTAGGGAAAGTCAATACAATAATTGACTTTTTTTTTATGGGCCTAGCATACGTGCTGCAAGGAAGTCCCTAAGGGGCTACAGGAGCAACACGTGTGCGACCTGCTATTCTATAAGTATATTTCCGCCGACTTAACTGTTTGTATTTCTAAAACTTGTTCTATATTCAATTTAACACTTTTTTTATATTACTTCGTAATCAGATCGCTATCCCTTTTATATACTATTTCTGTTGAAATTGAAAGTAATGGAAAATCAATAACACTGAAATAGAAATATATTACAACATACACGTAATCAGCTTTTTAACCTCCAAACTAAACCCTTTCACACCGCATATATTTTACTATAAAAAAATTATTTAAGATAAAATTACTTACTTACTTAATCCTTATGCCTTTCTACCCCTTGTTAGGAGTGTAAGGCCCATGGAGTTGAGTTATTCTATAACTGTCTTTTCCATATTTCCTTCTATATCCTTCCATCCTGTTTAAATTGCCGATTGCCTGTTTTGTTTCTTCTGTATTAGTTTTTTCTGTTTGTATGAGCTCTGTGTCTTGTTCCGGTATTATGCCTCTATGCTGATTTTTGTATGCTTTTCCCTCTAATTTTTTGCATCCATTGCCTTTCCTTTCTGTTTCAGTGATTCCTACATTGTGCATTTGTAGTTCTTCTGTCAGTTCATCCTCTCTTCTGTGTTCTCAATCTAAAAACTCGATAATTATTTCACATTTCTTTCTTCCTATCTATTTCTTTACTTACCTTCTTATTTGTATTCGTTTTCCTAGTTCTCTCTTCCGTATCCTTTATCTTTGCCAGGGTCGTCGGCAATCTACCTATTTTTCTCAGCTTTTTGACTTGATGGTCGTAGTATTCTTTGTTTGTTCTTTCAATTTTTCTTCCTCAATGTCCCTTTTATATTCTCTTCCTTCGATTATGATTTTTTGATATCCTATTTTCACCCTTTTTCCATTCTTTCTCTCGTTCTCTGCTATATGCTTCAATTTCTTTTGAATTTCCCGTTCATCTTTTGTTAAATCGTTTTCTATGTAAACTCTCTCTCTCTCTCTCTCTCTTAGGTTACTCAGTTTGTTTTTATTTTTCATCACAGCTTCTTTATCTCCCGTGTTTCGAAGTTCTATCTTGTATATAGTAGCTCCTATTTTTATCACATCTTTAATCTTTACTTTTGTGTCCCATACTCCTCTCCATAAAATGTTCTACGCCCATTTTCAGATCTGGTTGGCTATTCGCTTCAAATATCATTCCCGATATTACAATATTATTCCTTACGTTGTCTTCTTCCAGTCTACTCATCTTCAAATCCATACTTCTCATGTTTTCTCTTATTACCTTATTTTCCTCTTTCAATACTTCATTCTCCTTTCTTAGTTCCTTCAACTCTTGTCGGTATCTCTTCTGATCTTGTTTTATGTCCTACATTAGCTCTGATCATTTCTATCAAATTGTCTATTTTATCTACACTTTCGTTTTTCTCTTTCTGTGGTGTTCTTATCAGCTTTTTACTCTTCTTGAATAATCCCATTGGCTCTTCTTTTTCTTCAACTCTTCCTCTTTTCGAGTCTCCTGAGGTATAATCATCGCTATCTATTGTTCTTTCTGTTATAAAAACTTTACGTGTGTTCCTCGTATATTTTATTTTCAAACACGGGAGAAAAAGAAAAAAATTGTTGTTTATATTTCTTATCACTGTAAACAGTAAAATGATTAAGGTCGTCGCTTATCATTTCGTTAGCTTCATACAATTTCACAAAATTATTCTCGTCAATCTTCAAATTTTTTACTTATTGTCTACACTCTGCTTTATTTCTAGTCCCTCTCGTTTGCAATCGACAAAATAATTAAATAGATTGAAACACTACTGTAATAATGCTCGTTGAACGAGTTGACTATTGCCGGGCGCTCGATTCACATGTACACACATCGCTCTCCGAAACTCAACTCTAATTGAGTTGGATATAAAAGGCGTTAAGTTTAATACAAAATTAAATACTCAATATCTCAATCAAAAAAACCAAGAAAAAATCTCATATTATTATTTAAACGATAAAGTAACAACCACCCTTTTTACACAACTCATTACACTACATACTCAAAAAAAGACCTATTATGAGACAAATACGTCTACCTCCCGTATTCACCCCTTTGGCATAAATGAGTGTGCTTAAAATCTACCCATTCTTCCATCGAAAAAACCTGGAAAATTTCTCATAACACTATTGGAACTATGCAAATTTCTCACATCTCTTTTACTCCCTTTCTGAATTAAATTTAACAGTCAAAAAAAAATTATTTTCATGTTATTACAGTCCAAGAACCTTAAAAAGAGCATATAGCACGATATATATGGGGCAACCCTCTACCCCAACCCATTATATATTTTAACATATATATATATATATATATATATATATATATATATATATATATATATATATATATATATATATATATATATATATATATATATATATATATATATATATATATATATATACAATATATATATATATATATATATATATATATATATATATATATATATATATATATATATATATATATATAGATAGATATATATTAAACTACTTAGTTTTCTTCTACTCCAGAACCTTGAAAAAAACATATAACGTTATAATATAAAACAACCCATCGCATCTCCTTCCCCACCACTTTCAACCCTTTTATGTTTTATAATAAATATTTTCGAATAATATTTGTTTACTGTATTAGTGAAAAACCAAGAAAAACTACTATATTACTAATAAAACCATACCCTTCGTCGGTGATATAGGTAAAAAATTATAGCTTTATACCCTTTTTAGAAATCATCTATTTACTGAGTTTGAAATTGAAGTCTCATTTCGTTCTAGACTTATCGTAAAACCAGGCCGACAGACCGATAGAGAGACTGACGGAAATGAGCGACTATTTCGTGACCTAGAAACCTAAGATGTCAAGAAATGCAAAAAATTTCGTAATGTGATTTTTTCACGAATAAAATACTTTCCTCTAGCGAGGAAAGTAAAAAAATAAAGAAATAAAGGCAAAGGCACCTCTTGTCACATAGTCGATACTAACAATAATAATAACAGTAATATTACACTCTAAACAAAAGCTGCTTATAAATTCCGTAAACCTTAATATTATATGTGAATTTCACAACTGTTTTAACCACCCTTGAAATATGGAAATGCCTTTCAACCTAGGTTACTTACAAAATCCAAAGAACTAAATAATAAATGCCACTAGTTTACGCAACATTGCCAGTAAAACATAAAACAGCTCCAGATCAGCCTGTTTCTACATGCAGCTAGCTGCGGTTTTTAAATTAAATATGAATTCGCATTAGCTTCAAAATGGGCCCGGGGCAATTTGTAAACCACTGATTAGGTGGTTTGAGCTTGTGCTCTAAATACATAATAATATTATTTGGTAAAAGGTAAAATTTCTAGTCGCCTTATTGAAAATAAAAAAATAGTTCAGGTTAATTTGGGTCTACTACCCATATATTTTAATAAATATTTTTAAAAAAATCTATAAGATCTAAGGGGGGCAGCTTCAAAGGCGCTGATTCCTACGACTGGCAAAAAACAGTGTATTCTTCTCATAGTTGTTTTTACTTTCTCGCAGCCTCTCTCGCCCTATTGATGACCCAACGCTACATCACAAAAAACTACTGACTGCGTGACCTAGCTACAAAATCGTAAGTACCATTAGTATCATAGAATAATGTAAGAGCAAGTATAATATACTTTCTATTTTCGTTCTATTCTAGTACTTACTATATGAGAAACGTTGCAGATTATAAGAATCTAGTGTGCCGGCAAAATGTTAAACTGATTCCCGATTCCGTTAGCCCAATGATGTTGACAGCATTAAGTAGTTACAGGTACTTCCAGCCAGAAGATACAAAATATATTTATTAAGTCAGTAATTTAGAACTCCAAGAATAAAATTGGTAATCTGCACTAAAACTCCAAAAGACAAAACTAATATCTTAGTTTCCACACAAATATTCAAGTATCTTTTAGAAAAATTCTCATTTAGAAAAACTCAATGTTTTTATTCATATGGCAAAGCCCAAAATAAATTGCACCTCATCATAAGAACATCTTACTAATGGATCTTATGAAAATATTGTTGAAATTATCTAGAAATGACCTCAGAGAAACCGTTTCTTAAGTTTTATTATCATCCACAATTTAAAATGATCATTCTAATCCGTTGAAAACGGAGATGAATAAAGAACAATAAAAATTCTTACTGCCTTCAAGCGTCTGACATTTTATCTAATTTGTTTAGGGTTTCAAACAGGAAAATTTTCTTTAATATCTGAAATTTCACAATCCGTCGTTTCTCTATTCCGTCCCACGACGAGGTTTATTTTTCAGCTCACAAACCGTCGATTACCTCCAAAATGTTCCCTGTAATACAAAAAAAATAATAATAATAAAAAATAACAATAAAAGGTTTCCATATTTAATTACTGGGATCCGTATTGAGTTCCACTCTTTTCAACATTGCTCTCACTACCCTAATTAACCAAATTCCTCCCACTACCAACTTCAAAATCTTTGCAGATGACATCATCCTCACTTCACTTCATCTTCTTCCTCGCCATTGTGCACTGATACCCTACAACAATCTACCTTACTCTTAAACGCATGGGCAAATGACAACGGACTCTCATTCTCTCCCTCCAAATCCTCTTACATTCACTTCTGCAAACTGAACAACTGTTCTAAACTGAATCCTCTTCACCTCGCAAACACAAATATACCTTTTTCTGAATCCCTTAAAATCCGCGGACTTATCTTCGACAAAGCTCGCACCTCCTCTGATTTAAATTTCCTAAAAATCCTTTTAAACTCGTCCTGGGGCGCTGATCTCCCTTCTCTCCAAACTATATACAAATCACTCATTTTTTTAAAGCTCGCCTATCGCGACTTCATTTATGACGCTGCGAGCTCATCTGCCAAGTAGTAGCTCGACACCATCCAAAATGCTTCCCTCCGCGCAATAGCTGGCGCCTTCCGTACTTCCCCAATCTCTAGTTTTCAATGTGTTACTTCAACACCTCCACTGTACCTCGTAAGACAGTTCTCTCTCTTAAAATTCTACTCCTATTCGTTATTCCGCCTTTTACCAGATATTCCCTGAATTTATTCTCAGCCCATCGCACATCTTCAACCTCTCTAAAAAATTCTATTCCCAACAGAATCGTCATCCTACTATCCCTACATAATATTCCTCCCCTCAAATATGACTATCCTCTACAGTTATCTTTCCCTCCATGGCTCTCAAACTGTTTCTCAATCGATCTCTCCATGCACTCACTAAAGAAAACGGATACTTCAAACCCCTTACTAAATAAAATATTTCTGGAAAGAATAGCAACTTACTCTATACCGGCGGTTGCAAAACAAATAAGGGGGTAGATGCTTCTTTCACCACTTGTCTAACTAACAAAATGTTTAAACTCTCATCGTATACTTCTATTTTACCGCTGAGCTCTTAGCAATTAAAGAAACCATACGCCACACTCTGACGCTAAGATCTGCTACGCGCTTACTAATCATCTCTGATTCCTACAGTGCTGTTACCTCTATACAATCTCAAAAATTTAAATACAATTATGTTAGCCAGATCTTGGACCTCTGTTATAACGAAAAATTAAAACATCGTATAATTGCTTTCTACTGGATTCCCAGTCACATTGGCATCAGAGGTAATGACAGAGCTGACTATATGAAAAACTAGCAATAAAGGGACGTACCGCAGGATGGGGTGAAAATCACACCAGAGATTTCAATCCCTTCCTTAAACATATGTTTCGTTCTTTATTCCAACTTGACTGGAACCTAATATTCTCTGATAATGAACTATGGTCCATCAAACCTTTAATCTACCCTCCCTAAACTCCTTGAACATGACCAGAGAGGAAAATGTTCTCTTCCGTAGATTGGGCATAGGACATACCTAAAGTACCCACAGATACCTTTTCCTAAATGACCAAGCCCCTACATGTTTTTTTTGCGATTCTCCTTTGACAGTCTCCCACATAATTGAGACTCTACATCTTAAACCTACCAGAGACAAACATCAAATTCCATCCAACCTATCACTTTTAATAACATCATTCGATTCACTTCATGCAAATATTAAAAAATTATTTAAAAGAGATCAACTTCATTGTATAATTATCCGAACATATATAGGGGCGTTAAATGACCTAGCAGTCGATGCGCCCTGACCTCATAACATCAATCCATCCATATTCAATTACTGTATAGGTAAATTATTCTATGATTCCAGAATTTTCTGTAAACTTTTTTTTCCTAACTTTACGATATCATATCATAAAAATATTTTTAATTATTATTGGTTCCAATTATAAAAGTAATTTAATTTATTGCTGCCCAAAGTATAAAACTTTACTCATGAGGTTACGTTTAAATTTAAATATGACATAACGTTAACTGGACAATGGCCTCGAGTACAATTTGCAAACCACTGATTAGGTGGTTTCTCTTTGCGCGCTAACAACCATTTTACTGACTACATATTACCTGTTAAAAGTTAGAAGTTCTAGCTCTATATATTATGTGAATTATAGAAGAAAAAGTTTTGTTGACTTAGTTTCGAGAAGCTATAATTACTTACAGAACTAGTTTACGTTGTTTAAATATGTTTTTTAAACTAGTATTGCGGTTTGTAATAAATCGAAATATCTACTCGTAACTTATATGTCTAGTTGATTATAATTACAAAATTATTACACTTTCATAATGTTCTTTATTACTAATTGCAGGATGTGGCTATAGTGGTATAATGAGTTTAGTCATCTTTAGCCAAAGGTTGAAAGTATCGTGACCTGCTGCAAAGCATGGTCACGTAGTACGCAGATGTTTTCAAAGTTATCTACATAGCCATGACGTCATAAAAAATAGTTATGTAGAAAAATACTTTTTTTAAGCTCTGCATCCTAGCTAGATAGATGTGCACTCGACGCGCGTTTCGCTAACCATGTTAGCTTCATCAGGAGCGATGATTGACTAAAGCTAAACTACAAATCTACCCTATTTATACTTAGCCTAACACTTGAATTACTCAGGCCGAACTAATGGCATAGGCGAGGCCATCAGTTCCGGTCAAGTAACCAGTAGAGGGGACTATAAGGAATAGGCCCTCTGTCTTTATTTAAAACTACTTTTACATTTTACAATTTCCATATTTTCGTATGCGTTCAACAATATCCTATCAGATACATTTTTATTAATCTTAGATTATCTAATGTTACAATATGATCAGCTTCAAGGGCATGTTCGGCAATGCTAGACTTTTCTGTTCTGCTGTACTTCAAGTGTGCTTTAAAACGTGTTTTAATTGACCTTTTAGTTTGCCCAACATTCTTTTTGTCACAATCATTACAACTAATTTCATAAATTCCACTTTTCTCACAATTAGAAATCTTATCTTTGGAATTTCCTAAGATATTCCTCAGATTGTCTGATGACTTATAGACTAACGTGAGTCCTACCTTATTAAATACCTTGCTATATTTCGGAATATATGGTATGGAGACATACTTGATGTTATTTTCTTCGCGGGTAAAAAAGGTGGAATTCTGAATATTAAACCTAAACTTATGTCTATTTATTAGCTTATTTACTAAGTCATAACCATTAACTCTAGTTATATTTCTAGTACAATTCCTTTCTTTATTAAAGTTTACTCTAATCAGAGGGAAAGTGACCAAACGATAAACTAAAAAATATGAGGATAATTTTGTTGCAATGAGATGAATCATTAGGAATATATCTATCTGTTACTGTGTCCTTCCTATAGATATCAAATTCTAATCTATTATTATTTTTAATAATTAAAATATCTAGAAAAGGCAATTGTCCTTTGTTCTCAACCTCGTAAGTTAATTTAATGGAATCATACCGACTATTTAATTTAGAAACAAAATCATCAATATTTGCTTTCTTTGTATTAAAAATCGCGAAAATATCATCCACATACCTATACCATACCCTTGGAAAATATTCGAATTCTTGATTAGCTTTGGTTTCAAACTTACTCATGAATAAATAGGCTATGAAAGGTGATAAGCAATTACCCATTGCTGTTCCTTCTTTCTGAACATAAAATTGACTGTTATATTGGAAATAATTTTGTTCCATACAAAGTTTAGATAATGTTAAGTATTCACGAATAATTTCGTCCTCAAAGTCATTGATTCTAAGTAATTCTTCGAGATATTGTAAAGTTTGTGCTATTGGCACACTTGGGAACAAGTGGTTTTTAGTGGTGTTGTATACTGAGTAGTATCATTGTGCCAAAGATTCAACATCCCTAACTTAGTAGGTAGATGTGTTTAAAAACCATCGTACATAAAGGTTTCAACAAAGAAGGAAAAGCTGAAATATTTTTTATTATTAAAAACCTTACGTTACCTAGTTAATGAAGAAGGAAAAAACTGTCGTTTTTAAGCAGGAAGTAAATAAAGATACCAATATTCCAGTTAATGTAAGACAACTGAAAACGGACGAAGTTCATATTTCAGCAGTTTACCCAATGTTCTCTTATTCGTCAAATCCACCCTGAACGCGTTTCGCCATATCACGGCTCGTCAGTCAGGCTAGGATTGACAAACAAGCGTTGACTGTGTTAAACAATCTGTCGGCTCGAAAGTTACTGTGTCAGCTTTCGATAGAGCAATAGGTATGCGTACTTAGTACAATTATACCCATATTCCGACTACTCAGATGCTAATTCATTTAGTAGTATTTTTTTAAATGTCAGCGTTTTAACGTGTACTTTAATTTTAATTATTTTTTTATCTATTGGTTGAAGAGAATGTTCGTACATAAAAGGACATAAAGATCTCAACAAACATGTGGGATATTAAGGAAAAGCTGAATTAATTTTTTTGTTATTGAAAACCTTACATTATCTGGTTAACGAAGAAAGAAAATATGTCTTTTTTAAGCAGAAACTATATAAAAATATCAATATTCGAACTACTCAGGTACTAATTCATTTAATAGTAATTTTTTAAATGTCAACGTTTTAACGTCTACTTTAATTTTGTTTTTTTTTTTATCTGTTGGTTGAAGCTAAATGTTCGTACATAAAAGGATATAAAGATCTCAGCAAACGTATAAGACATTAAGGAAAAGCTGAATTATTTTTTGATTATTTGACGTTATTTGATTAATGAAAACAGAAAATCTGTTGTTTTTATGCAGGAAAAACATAAACATATTCCAACTACTCGGGTATTAATTTAATAGTAATTTTTTAAATTTCAGCGTTTTATCGTCTACTTTAGTTTTGATTCTTTTTTTTTTATCTATTGGTTTTTTTAAAGCTAAATGTTCGTATATTTAAAAGGATATAAAGATCTCAACAAACGTATACGATATTAAGAAAAAGCTGAACTAATTTTTATTATTGAAAATCTTACGTTATCTGCTTACTGAAGAAAGAAAATCTGTCATTTTTAAGCAAGAAGTACATAAAGATACCAATATTCCAACTACCCAGACACTAATTCATTTGAGCATTCTAAATGCTTTTCTCAAATGGTACGTCTTTCCGGTGCTTCTGTATAGGGCGTAGTCTTGGACTGTAACCACGGCCTCATGTAAAAGCTTCGAAGCCTTCGAGATAAGGCTCTACAGGCGCATGCTTAGAATATGGATAGGCCACACTACCAACAAGAGAGTGCTAGAACTCTTGAAGAAAGATCTGAAAATTGTTAATACAATTAAAAGAAGAAAACTGGAATATCGGGACCACATCATGAGAAACGAGGAAAGATATGGTCTACTCCAACTGATACTGCAGGGCAAGGTAGACGAAAGAAAAAGACCAGGCAGGAGACGTATTTCGTGGCGGAAAAAAAAAACCTGCGAATATGGTTCTTAACAACAACAACGGGACTATTCCGGATAGCTGTAAACAAAGTCCTAATAGATGATAATCGTCATCGATAATGGGTCGGCACAAGAAGAAGAAGAAGCATTTCAACGTCTACTTTAGTTTAAATTATTTTCTTTTATTTTTTATTGATTGGTTGAAAATAAATGTTTTCTGTACAGAACGGTTAAAACAGGAAAATAATAAATCATATAATATGATGAAAAAATTGTTGTCAGTCATAAATTTAAGCGTGGGAATTCAGCAAAAGTTCATCTAAAATTGTTCAGAGGCTCATAGGTTGAATTTTTATGCAGGTGAATTTTAGATAACCCAGAAATATAAAAATTTACCATAAAACAAATAAAAAATAGAGGGTTAAGTGACAGGTAAATTTATTGCCATCCCTTATAATTTCAAAGTTTTAAAAACATTGATTTCAAAACCAAATGAAGCTATTGCTTCTTCTAATTTGCCATTTGAAAAATATAGTGGATCAGAAGATCTCAATTCGAAACTCTGGAAAAAAAAAGCAGACACATGTAAGTCAGTGTCAAAGCATATCGAACCTGCTTAAATAATACTCGTGGGGTGAAAACCCTCGACGCTTTCGAAGAAAAAACAATCTTCTCCTTCAAGAGCAATGTAAGGGGTGTCTCAAAATGACCTGACATTTTAATTTGTTAATAAAACGTATTATTTATTTAAAAAGTACGTATGTTTTTATTTTAATATAAAGTACAAACATGGAGATTATGTGTGGAACACAATATCCGATAAACGGCAGCCTCGAGCCTGTTTGCAAACGTTCACATGAAATTTTCAATAACATTTTGGCATAATTGCTGACTAATTTTATTAGTGGTGGGTCTAATTTCTTCCTTGAGCTCCAGAATAGTCTGTGGATCATTGATATCACTTTTCCTTTCAGAAAGCCCCAAAAAAAAAGAAGTCCAATGGCATCAAATCGCACTATCTTGGTGGTCAATTCACATCGCTGCGTCACGAGATAACACGACCATGAAACTTCGTCTGCAATAACTGCGCAGTGTAGTAGGTTGCGACCCCTTGTTGAAAGAGTATGTCTTTCAAGTCCACGCCGTTCAATTCATTCCATAAAAAGTTGGTTATTACATTACGATAATGAACACCATTGTCGGTAATCGCATTTTCAGTAGCATTCTCGAAAAAGTACAGCCCAATCACTCCTCCGACCCAAAATCAGCACCAAACAGTGACTCGTGGTGGATGCATGGGAAGCTACCATATTAGATCACTTGTGAATTATCGGTGCCCCAAATTCGACAATTTTGTTTATTTACATAGCCACTAAGTTGAAAATGTGCCTCATCGCAAAAGATGATTTGTTGATGCTCCAATATCCAATTGGCGAATGTACGGCGCTGCGTATGGTCTGTTGGCTGCAGTTCTTGTATCAATTGGATCTTGTAAGCATGTAAATGTAGATCTTTCGTCAAAATTCGCTACACAGAACATCTTGAAATATTCAGTTGTTGAGCACGATGGCGAATCGAGGTAGAAAGACTTTCGTCAATACTCGCACTCACTGCGGCTATGTTTTCATTTGACCGGTCGGTATGAGGACGGCCACTGTTTCTCGCGGTCAGAACTGATCCACTAACCTCAAATTTTTTGATTAACTGCACCACAGTGTTGCGAGATGGTGCGTTATGATGACCAAGAGACGTGCGGACTTTTCGAACCGTCTCACACAATTTTCACCATTTTTGTAGTGAATTCTCACAATTTCTATGCGTTGCTTGCGTAATTCTCCATGACTAAACCTCAATATTTTCTGATGCCAATTGTCAAAGATTGGTACTCTATGTTCGCCACAAAAAAAATGACGCGCAATTTAAAATGTCAGGTCGTTTTGAGACACCCTTTATTAATTAGAGCGATCGTTCAACATTTGAATACCTTTCATATAGTATGATTTGTTGAGCTCTTTAAAATAAGCCTCAGTTTTCCACGGGACTTTTTCATTCGAGCCAATTTCCCTGGAGCCACTTCTTCAAATCTGGAAGAGGTAATAATCGCTGAAGCCCAGTTCTGGTGAGTACGGTGAATGTGAGAGCAACTCATAGCCCAATTGGTCCAATTTCACCATTGATTTTATGGAGTTATGGGCTGGTGCATTACTTCGGTAAACCAACAATTTTTTCTTTATTATATGCGGCATTATTTCTTGATTTTACAATTCAGCGGTCTAATGAACCAACGTATTAGTCTCTGGTGACTGTCAAGATAGTCGATTGGTATTATTCGATGCGCATCCCAAAACATACTTACCAAAACCTTTCCAGCTGATGTTTGTATTTTTGATCATTTAGATCGGCTTCATGTCTTTACCTTTTTTTAAAGACTTTATGTAATTTCCACAGTTTTTTTGCACAGAATTTTTTGTAGTATTGGGAATAAAGACTTTACAATTTTTTTTAAAGCTTTAACGTAAAATCTCGACGTAGACGGTTCACTATTTAAATGTGGTAATCTATTCGGAGACGTCGAGTTGCTGAGTAATGCGATTATTTTCATTATTGATAATAATAGAAGCGTCTTGTAAGATCGATGTGCTTTCATTACTTGAATTTGTTTAAGAGAGAGAACATTTATACTTTAAGCTGCTTTAAACAAATGTTCAGGAAGGACGTTTTTGTCTACGGGCCAAACTTCATCCGCTTTAAAATCCGTTTCATAATAGTGCCAATAATAGCAGCTCTTTGTCACTCTCCCGACTGCCTGTTGGACTTACACGTGTAGTGATGGATCCATGTTTCGTTCATTGTTGCCAATCGACACAAAAACTTCTTTGGATTACGCCGAAACAGGGCTAAACAGCGTTCTGAATCTTCCAAACGTTGCTGTTTTTGATCAATCGTGAGAGTGCGGGGCACCCGTAGGGCACATAGCTTTTTTATATTAACCCGAAATATGTGTCACGCGTTCTGTTAATATCTTTACGATATCAGCTAACTTCTCAATTTCACTTTGCGCTCATTCAGAACAATACGGTGGATTTTTTTGAGTTTTTTGGAGTGCACGGAACATGGTGCATCATGGGTCCTTGTACGGCCTCTTTTAGGCTCACTAAACCATCAACATATAGTTTTATTTCGACAAAATAGATATGCCATAACACTTCTCAAGCTGTTCTTGGATTCTGGCTGTATTTTTCATATCAAAAAACAATGTTTAATCAGACCATTTCTGAAAAGCCGTAAGCAAAATATAACCTCAAAATTTTTTAAAATTGCAAAAGCAGTATGGAACGCGTTTAAAATTGGCTCATTAGGGGTTTCTGGGTCACTGAATCTATTTTAGGGGTCATTTTGATCATATGCACCCTTTTAAGGGGTGAAAATGGGGGTTGGAGGGGTAAAAAAAAATTACGATATTCGCCTAAATTAGAGTCTTGCGTTCAATGGTTTCTCGGGGGTTTCTGGGCCGCTAAATCTATTTTCAGGGTCATTTTGAAGATATGCATCCTTCCGAGTGGGTGAAAATGGGGGTTGGAAGAAGAGAAATTACGATATTCTCCTGAATTAGTGTTTTGGGTTCAAAACTGGCTCCTCGGGTGTCTCTGAAGTCGCTGAATCTATTTTTCAACCCCCATTTTCACCCCTCAAAAGGATGCATAAATTGACTCCGAAAATAGAACCGAGTGCATGGAACATGGTGCATCATGGGTCCTTGTACGACCTCGTTTAAGGTTACTAAACCATCAACATATAGTTTTATTTATTATTTTCAAGCTCTTCTTGGATTCTGGCTGTAATTTTCATATCAAAAAAATGTTTAATTAACACAGGAAATTCTTTTTGTTCCATAGTTTTGCAAAAATCAAAAGAAGCGCCACTCAAACAGTGGTAACTCGCAAAAATAGATAAAATGCCATGAAAATTTCACACCAATCTTCTGAGGGATGACACTAACTGGATTTTTTGTTTGTGTTGCCATCTCTCTAAAAGTCTCTGGACTTTTCACCCTATATAAGTCAAGGGCAATTAATAATAAAAAGAGTTAATGAAGTATCGTTAATTTGAAATTAAATTTTCATATTTTTGTATTGATTCTTTTATTTTCAAAGTTCATAATCTTTCATAAAACGGCTAACTCCTTTTATCTGGATGACAATTTCGTAAAAAGTTCGTTAACTTTCGCATCCCTATGTTCCTGATAAAAACTTTCTGGATATTAAAAGTATCATCAATATAAGCTTGCTTTTGACATTGTTTAATGGACTTGCAGAAGTTGACTGTATATATTAAGAAAAAGCCCCTCTAAATAAAAATGTTTTTATTGCTTTTATTTTTTACCATCCATCCAATGAATTATTTAGCTTTGTTATCTATCTAAGAATCCAGGTATATATTTATGTTAAAAATATCCTAATAAATATTCCCTATACAACTTAAAAGTCTGGTGTGTTCACAAGATGGTGGACATGTGATGTACGATTACAACAGGCTTAACTAACCTTAATATTTTATCAATTGATATTATTTTATAAGAACCAAATTACTTGGTTGAACTATTAATTTATACTGATGAAGAAAAGAAAAATATTTCAATAATATCACTCTACAACACTAAAAAATTTACTGACATCTCGAATAGTGATTCGTATTAGGTACATCTAGTATACAAAAAAAGGGTTTTATATCGACATCATATCTCATAACCTAGCAAACTAGTAATTTGTTTTATTTACTCCTCGTATCACTTGTTTGATGATAAAAAAAAATATTACTACTATTAAGTACCGATTATTTAAAATATCGAGTTATAATGTAGTTAAAGTTATTCCTTATTATAAAGAAGTGAGGTTCACTATTTTATACTACAAGTGTGTGTGTGTGTACCAGTACTTGAGTTTTTGTTGAACTATAGGACAACTTAAATATTGTTGGAATACCTTTATGATCCAAAAGTTGTAACCAATCCTATAATTACATAGGCCAACAAAAAAAAATATTTGTAAAAACTTTTTAAACCAATACATCTAAGTGTTATGTATTTTTGGGTGCTGAAACCGTATCTGGCATCAGTTTTCTTGTATCACCCACAGTTCTCTCACAATATGGCATCGATTAAATTTCAAAATAGGGAAAATTTGATAATAAAAAAAGAAAAACTTAAACCGTACTTTTATTTAATTAGGCTACAATTTTTGCTCAAGATAACATATTTCACTTTAATGCGAATATTTCAGGTGCTTATTTTTTGTATTTCCTTTCGCTTTTCTCTGTGAAGTTTCTTTTATAGTTTTTTCTCCGATGTGATGCATTTTGTTGTTCTCTATGAACTGACCAGCAGTAATCACCCATCATGTTGATATTCCACTGTCCCTGGTACTGTTTCTCCATCTTCTTTATGACGTGATGGAACCCTTCCCCCTGCTCTTCACTCACATCGCCTAAGTTTTTAGGAAAAAAGTCAAGATGGTTTTGCAAGAAGTGGACCTTAAGGTTCATCAGACAACCCAAATTTTTGAACTGGTCTGTCATATTAGCTACGATAAGTTCATAGTTAGGGTCTTTCACATTGCCCACAACTTCTTTGAATGATATCCAAGCCTCCTTTTCCTTTGTAATCATCGTTGCTTCAAAGTTGGAATCGAACATCATTTTAGAAATAACAGGCCCAACGAAAACCCCTTCTTTCCGTTTGGCTTCTGATAAATGAGGAAATCTTTTACACAAATATTTAAAACATTCACCATCTTTAGGCAAGACTTTCACAAATTGTTTCATTAAGTCTAACTTGATGTGTAGTGGTGGTAGAAAAATCTTTTTTGGGTCTACTAAAGTTTTATACAAAATATTCTTCTCGCCAGATGTTCAAGTTTTTCTGACGGGTCATTGTTTTTTGAACCAATGTTGATCCCTTGCTTTGCTGTCTTCCTCACATAATAAAACATGAAAACTTTGTAAATCCCTTTTGTTGACCAAGGATCATGGAGACAACTTTTAAATCTCCACATAACATAGCATCCAATCGTGAGCTGGATAGTTAATTTTCTCTAAAATCATGTTAAGATTTTCGTAAGTTTCCGTCATATGGACTGAATGAGCAACAGGCAGTGAAGCATAATTATTTCCGTTGTGTAACACAACACCTTAAACTAGTTTTTGATGAGTCTATAAAAAGCCAATCTTCCTTCTTGTACTTAATGCCAAATTCGTTCATTAGACTACCAATATCATGGCAGTAAACCAAATCCTCCTCCTGCTTGAAAAACTGAGAAAACTGTTGATCTCTTATTCTATAATGGTAAATAAATGTTCCAGATTCCAATAAATGTTTTTCTTTCAGCCTAGAATCAAGCAATTCTGCTTTTTCCTTAGTTAAACCCAAATCTCTCACTAAATCATTTAACTCAGCTTGTGTAAACAACTGTGGTTTTAAATTTTCTAGAGAACATTGAAACTCATCATCATCTGGTCGACTTTCATTAAATTCGGGACTGGACTTTAAAACGTCGTCAATAGACTGAGGTGGTTCAGGGACAGGAAGTCCCGCTCCATGTCCTACCGGCCGATTAGCTGAAGTAAAGTTAGGATAGACAAAAGACAAGACAAAAAGACTTATTTTTGAAGTTATATCCAGCTGCAAAAATAAAAATCATTTGAATGATACCATGAGTACTGCAAATCTAAAAGCTTTCTTTTCTTTCTTATGCCATTTCCTAAGATCCTGGACACAAACATAACATACTTTGTGAGGAACCCAACATTTTTCTTGGTCACCGATTTCTACATCAAAACATGCAAAGTATACTTTTTTACAAAGTTAGTAATATTTCTTTGATGTTTTTTAACTACAAGCTCACCACATATACAACAAAAAATGTTGGGAGAGTTTTTACAACCACGATTAGCCATACTTTAACTGTGAATCAAAGCACATGGGTTAAACACTGCAATGCGAGGTTATATTAACCGAAAGAAACCAACAGCTATGACATTTATCGGAGCTGCCAACCCAATAACATTTGATTTTACTGTCAACCTTATAAAATTCTGATTTTGTTGCCGACCTAATAACATTCGAATGATAAAAAATAAACTTTTTACATTTTGAATATTAAAATGTGACAAATTGGTCGGTGATATGACTTTTTTATTATTATTTTCGGATCGAGCACACCAAGGAATCAGGTAAAATTATTACTACTAATTTTTTCATCGTTGGCCTGTGTTATTTTCCTACATAACATTTTCTAATTGTAAAAACTTTTAGCTGGCAATAGTAAACAGTATACAACGTCTGTTCTTAAATGATTTAATACAGAAAAGACTTACTGCCGATTTAGCTGAAATTTATGGCACTAGTAAAAAATGACAGAAAAACTCGAAAAATACGTCTCAACTTTTCTTTTATCTAAAATTGTATCCTTGGCTTTGGTATTGGTAAGGACATAAAAACTTTTTATTATATTAAGTCGAGATTCTTGGAAGTGAGAAATATATGATAAGATGTTGCTATGTATATGAAAAGTTTTCTCATAAACCAAAAACGTGTTTTTTTGAAAGCTGCCGTAAAATATTTGATTCAGTTGCCGGATTTCCATTTATATTAACTGTATAGAGTATATGAAGGATGAAATTTTCAAATACACAATTTTTGGTTTTTTACAGCAAACTTATAGTTGAAATACTAAAAATTCTTTCTTAACTTTCTTATATTTAAACTGAATTAACATATGTAAACTCCTGTTTGCTAAATAACTTGATGTTTTCAAATTTGGTTGTTGTATTTTTACTTTCCTTGCTAAACAATAAGGCAGCCGCACATCGCAAATAATATTTATTTTATTTACACATTATTACCTGACAATTTTTTTATCGATATTGCCCACATTTGGATTTTATTCTTTCACATATTTCGTTGGCAGAAAGTATATATTTTATACGTTGTATTTTCAAAACAGAGAATTGGGGTTTTTTAATTATTAGATACCCTTTTATATTATTTAAATAAGGTAAGCAATTTTTTTTTTGTTGAAATAATAAACAAATATTTTGCATAAATATTTATTGTAAAATATAAATGGGCCAAAGGGGTGGAGGAGATTATCTTGTATATATAGGTTTTTAGAGAGTTTTGGAGGAACTCAATAACTAGGATATTTTTATTGTTCCGTACGGAACACTTATAAGATGACTTCGATATCTGTCTGTCTGTCTGTCCGTCTGTCTGTCACACCCGATTTTCTCCGAAAATATTTGTCATAGAAAGTTGAAATTTGGTAATAATATAGGAATTGATGGCCTCATCAAAGCCGCGTAGTTTTGAAAGTTAAATTTTGACTTACTAGGTCATCGAGTATGGTGTCAAATGAAAGCTTGTGAAAACACCAGTAAAAAATTTATATATAATGTAGTACTTGGACTCACTTTTCTTTATATTATTTTTAAAAAGTCGCGAAAAATCGCTGTCCCCCCACCTTATCTCGAAAAGTACTGATCAAAAAATTTTGGAAAAATTCTGGAATGCTCTCCACGTGGGTGTAGATTGAACGAAAATTATCACGAGTGCATTACCTTTAATAATTTATTAGGTATATAAAAAACAAAAAATTTCAAGGTCATCAGTTTTCAGTAAAGATTGGAAACAAACTTTGTTGAAAACTCATTTGGGGTGGGTTTTGTGAAGTCACTGATCATTTTATACCACCGTAACAAAATTTTTTATTATAAAAGCAATCAACGTATGGAACACTAATTGTGCAAGTTCAACTTGACCGGTTATTTTTCATTATTTTCAAATTTAACTGAAGAAGAGGTTGAAAGAGGGAGGATGTTAAAGTTTCAATAGTATTTCTTAGTAATTTTTCCAAATTTTGGTATTTGATTGTTGAATGATTGATAAATTTGACAAGTTTTAAATATATTATTTATAATAAAATATATAAGAGGTTAATGGGGTGGGGTAGGGGGTTAGAGGGGTTGCCTTATATATATATTCGCGCTATATGTCCTTTTCAGGGCTTTTGGACTGTACAAATAAGAAAAATAGGTTATTGTGTCATTAGTTTCATTTTTAATAGGGGAAGAGGGTGAAAGAGACGGAAGAATCTTATAGAGTTTGAATATGGGAAATTTTCCAGGTTTTTTTGAATGGGAAAATGGGCAAATACTAAGAATAATCATTTATGAGAAAAAACATATAACAGGAAAAGAAGGCCAAAAAAGGAAGGTAGAAGAGTGACTTTACATTCATCGTGTTACGGATATTTTCCGGTATTCCGTCAATCAAGGAATCGAAACATTACATTAGCTTTTTTTCAATACTTTCATTGTTAACATGGGGAAAAGGGTGAAACGGGTAGGGATAATGTTATTGTTCCAATAATATTATAATAATTTTTCCTGCTTTTTGAGTGATACTGGATATTTATTAAAAAATAAAATTTTGTAGTTTCATATACATATATATATATATATATATATATATATATATATATATATATATATATATATATATATATATGTATATATATATATATATATATATATATATATATATATATATATATATATATATATATATACGTATTGAAACCCGGAATTTTAATGTATTTTTTATATATATATATATATATATATATATATATATATATATATATATATATGCTTAGAAATGTAATTTTGAAACTCTGGAGTTACACGAAACAAGTTGAATCTTCTTCTTGGGCCATTCCGTACTGCAGGGAGATCCCTAAAGCGCTACAGGAGCGACACGTGTGCGAAAAAAGCGATACACGTTGTTCTTGAATCGCTGTAAAAATTTCACTCGCTGGGAAACAGAGTCCTGGGCAAATTATTCCAAAGGGATGATGTTCTCCATATAAAAGACTGCTTGAAAAGCATTGTACGAGGGAGTAACAAGCTGAACCTAATACGGATGTGAAGTATCAGTGCGACGTGTATTTCTAACATGCACCGCTCTGAGAGGAATTAAGCGAGCCACATCCTCCGAACACTTTTCATGAAAATACTTGTAGAATAGGCTCAAGTAGCCAACCGTTCTTCGATGTCCAAGCGAATCAAGGCCGCCGGTCAGTTCCGGGTCTCCAATCAGACGAACAGCTCTTCTCTGAATAGAATGCAACAAATGCAATATATGTTTTGGAGCGGAGCCCCAAACATGAGAGCAGTATTCCATAGTTAGTTGAATTTGAGCTTTGTAAAGAGTTAACAGTTGTTGTGGAGTGTAAAGCTTTCTGGTTCGAAATAATATTCCCAACTTTTGAGAAGCTCTAATTGCTATTAACGCCCAACAAATTGAGTGACGATGTTAAAGGAATGGAGTGCCCCGGAGTATGAATGTATGGAGTATGGAGTAATAGAGTATAGCATTAAATGTGACCTAGCGTCGGATTGGGACTGCTACCTGTTTTCAGACACTGTCAATTTTTAATATTTTTTAACTTTTTTTTTAAATCTTAATAATTACTTTTTCTACAAAATGTCGAGAGGTGTTTTTTTATTTTTCTAAAAGACAATTTTTGATCGAAAAATTGCATTCTAAAGTTTGATATACCGTAGTTTTTTTTATTTTTGAAAAAAAAACTCTTCGACAGTTTTTAACTACTACATTATTTTACGAGATTAATTTTTATTTTTGCCGACTGGATTATTTTTGTCAACCTATTCTGCAGACGAGGAGGCGCCATAGTTTTCATCAGTGGTCCATTTAACCTGATAAAAAATAATGTTAACACTTAAAACTTATTTAAAAAAAAAATTCTTCTAATTTAAAGTAGTATAAAAATATATAATCGCCATTCTTTTGTATTATTCACTTAATAACCTTTAAAACATTTTTTTTAATATACATACTTTTTGAAGTGTCCAGGTGTATGTAACCCCTTATATAAAATCTATTAAACGTCGAACCCGGCTAAAAGCCTACTAAAACTCAATAAGTTAACATCAAAATAACAATTAACCAGACCCTTAATTTAATATCTCAATACTTTAGAACAGCAAAATTAACTGCAATTATATAAACAAAACTCCGCTTGAAGCTCTGTAGCTCGTAGTAATTAATATTGAAACTTAAATTCTTAAATTTTCCCTAATTTCAAAGTTGGAAGTTCTAGAAGAGAAGTTTTGTAATTAAAAAGACCGAAAAAGGAGTACTACATTATATTAATAAGTATAAAACTGCCTGGAGCTGGATTTTGTAAACATTTTATAAAAGCTTTAAATTATTGTCGAAACGCTTTGACTAGTTATTGATGTATACTGAAAAGAGTTTTTTTTTTATGACAATTATATCAAAGTTAGTGGTATATTATATTTTTTTTTCTTTTTAAACTTTAAGATTGGTGAGGCATAACCTCCTATTTTTACCTTTCTGTATTTTGTCAACTTACCTTACCTCATTTTTTAAATCAACCCTTTGATCCCTCGGGATCCATGTCATCATTTTCTTCTACGCCCGCCTTTATACATTTGACTATAAAAAAATTTAAAAAATCAGTATCAACAACTAAAAATGAACAAAATCCGTATTTCAGCAGTGAACCAGTTTTATAATATTTTTATATTAAATTTGAATTTAAATTCACGTTTCGTTCGAGAGAGACTATTAACTATTTGTTTATGTTTTCACAATAGCGTAAGTGTATTAAAAACAACGGTAAAAATTGAAAAATAAATCGAAAACTATTAGAAATAGGTATATCACATACTTAATAAAAGTTGGAGGGTTTTGTAAATTGCCAGGCAATCGCAACTAATTATACAAAAAAATAAAATAATAGGAGGCGATGTTAGTCCAAAATGTAGAAAGGATGAAACAGTACAACACATCATCGGTGCTTGCCCAGCCCTGCAATATTACTCAGTCAATTTTTAATATTTTTTAACTTTTTTTTAAAAATCTTAATAAGTACTTTTTCTACAAAATGTCGAGAGGGGTTCTTTTATTTTTCTAAGAGACAATTTTTTATCGATAATTAAACATAAATTTTTTAATTGAAAATTGCATTCTAAAGTTTGATATACCGTAGTTTTTTTTATTTTTGAAAAAAAACCCTTCGACAATTTTTAACTACTACATTATTTTACGAGATTAATTTTTATTTTTGCCGATTGGATTATTTTTTGTCAATCTATTCTGCAGACGAGGAGGCGCCATAGTTTTCATCAATGGTCCATTTAACCTGATAAAAAATAATGTTAACACTTAAAACTTATTTAAAAAAAAAATTCTTCTAATTTAAAGTAGTATAAAAATATATAATCGCCATTCTTTTGTATTATTCACTTAATAACCTTTAAAACATTTTTTTTAATATACATACTTTTTGCAGTGTCCAGGTGTATGTAACCCCTTATATAAAATCGATTAAACGTCGAACCCGGCTAAAAGCCTACTAAAACTTAACAAGTTAACATCAAATAACAATTACCCAGACCCTTAATTTAATATCTCAATACTTTAGAACAGCAAAATTAACTGCAATTATATAAACAAAACTCCGCTTGAAGCTTTGTAGCTCGTAGTAATTAATATTGAAACTTAAATTCTTAAATTTTCCCTAATTTCAAAGTTGGAAGTTCTAGAAGAGAAGTTTTGTAATTAAAAAGACCGAAAAAAGGAGTACTACATTATATTAATAAGTATAAACTGCCTGGAGCTGGATTTTGTAAACATTTTATAAAAGCTTTAAATTATTGTCGAAACGCTTTGACTAGTTATTGATGTATACTGAAAAGAGTTTTTTTTTATGACAATTATATCGAAGTTAGTGATTATTATATTTTTTTTTTCTTTTTAGTGTTCCGTACGGAACACTTATAAGATCACTTCGGTGTCTGTCCGTCTGTCTGTCCGTCTGTCCGTCTGTCCGTCTGTCCGTCTGTCACACCCAATTTTCTCCGAAACTATTTGTCATAGAAAGTTGAAATTTGGTAGTAATATAGGAATTGATGGCCTCAGCAGAGCCATGTAGTTTTGAAAGTTAAATTTTGACTTAAGGGGTTAGTTTTGGGGGGTGAAATCGAAAGTGAAAAAAAATTTTTTTTACTAGGTAATCGAGTATGGTGTCAAATGAAAGCTTGTGAAAATACGAGTAAAAAATATATATATAATGTAATACTTGCGCGCACTTTTCTTTGTATTATTTTTAAAAAATCGCGAAAAATCGCTGTCCACCCGCCTTATCGGTGGGGGGGGGGGGGGGGGAGTGGGGGGGGGGGTGGGGGGGGGGGGGGGGGGGGAGGGGGGGGGGGGGGAGAGGGTCGGAAAGTACTTATCAAAAAATTTTTGAAAAAATTCTGGAATATTCTCCACGGGGTGTAGATTGAACGAAAATTATCACGAGTGCATTACCTGTAATAATTTATAGCTGGTATATAAAAAAAAAACAGAAATCTCAAGGTCATCAATTTTCAGTAAAGATTGGAAATAAACTTTGTTGAAACTTATTTTGGGGTGTATTTTGTGAAGTCACTGTTCATTTTATATCACCGTAACATAAATTTTGACTTAAGGGATTCGTTTTGAGGGGTGAAATCGGAAGTGAAAAAAAAAATTTTTTACTAGATCATGGAGTGTGGTGTCAAATGAAAGCTTGTGAAAACACGAGTAAAAAATATATATATAATGTAATACTTGCGCACACTTTTCTTCGTATTACTTTTAAAAAATCGTGAAAAATCGCTGTCCCCTACCTTATCTCGAAAAGTACTGATCAAAAAATTTTGAAAAAATCCTGGAATATTCTCCACGGGTATAGATTGAACGAAAATTATCATTACCTTTAATAATTTATCTGGTATAGAAAAAAAAACAAAATTTCAAGGTCACCAGTTTTCAGTAAAGATTGGAAATAAACTTTGTTGAAAACTTATTTGGAGTGTGTTTTGTGAAGTCACTGATCATTTTATATTACCGTAACATAAATTTTGACTTAAGGGATTCGTTTTGAGGGGTTAAATCGGAAGTGAAAAAATTTTTTTTATATTAATTCATCGAGTGTGGTGTCAAATGAAAGCTTGTGAAAACACGAGTAAAAATATATATATAATGTAATACTTGCGCACACTTTTCTTCGTATTACTTTAAAAAAATCGTGAAAAATCGCTGTCCTCTACCTTATCTCGAAAAGTACTGATCAAAAAATTTTGAAAAAATCCTGGAATATTCTCCACGGGGTATAGATTGAACGAAAATTATCATTACCTTTAATAATTTATCTGGTATAGAAAAAAAACAAAATTTCAAGGTCACCAGTTTTCAGTAAAGATTGGAAATAAACTTTGTTGAAAACTTATTTGGAGTGTGTTTTGTGAAGTCACTGATCATTTTATATTACCGTAACATAAATTTTGACTTAAGGGATTCGTTTTGAGGGGGTTAAATCGGAAGTGAAAAAAAAAATTTTTATATTAATTCATCGAGTGTGGTGTCAAATGAAAGCTTGTGAAAACACGAGTAAAAATATATATATAATGTAATACTTGCGCACACTTTTCTTCGTATTACTTTTAAAAAATCGTGAAAAATCGCTGTCTCCTATCTTATCTCGAAAAGTACTGACCAAAAATTTTGAAAAGATCCTGGAATATTCTCCACGGGGTATAGATTAAATGAAAATTATCATTACCTTTAATAATTTATCCGTTATAGAAAAAAAAACAAAATTTCCAGGTCACCAGTTTCCATTAAAGATTGGAAACAAACTTTGTTGAAAACTCATTTGGGTGTATTTTTGTGAAGTCACTGATCATTTTATACCACCCTAACAAAATTTTTTATTTTAAAAACAATCAACGTACGGAACACTAATTGTGCAAGTTCAACTTGCACTTGACCGGTTTTTAAACTTTAAGATTGGTGAGGCATAACCTCCTATTTTTACCTTTCTGTATTTTGTCAACTTACCTTACCCCATTTTTTAAATCAACCCTTTGATCCCTCGGGATCCATGTCATCATTTTCTTCTACGCCCGCCTTTATACATTTGACTAAAAAAAATATAAAAATCAGTATCAACTACTAAAAAAAAAAAACGGTCAAGTGCAAGTTGAACTTGCACAATTAGTGTTCCGTATGTTGATTGTTTTTAAAATAAAAAATTTTGTTATATGAAAAAAAATGATCAGTGACTTCACAAAACACACCCCAAATGAGTTTTCAACAAAGTTTGTTTCCAATCTTTATTGAAAACTGGTGACCTTGAAATTTTGGTTTTTTTTCTATACCAGATAAATTATTAAAGGTAATGATAATTTTCATTCAATCTACACCCCGTGGAGAATATTCCAGGGTTTTTTTCAAAATTTTTTGATCAGTACTTTTCAAGATAAGGTAGGGGACAGCGATTTTTCACGATTTTTTAAAAGTAATACGAAGAAAAGTGTGCGCAAGTATTACATTTATATATATTTTTTACTCGTGTTTTCACAAGCTTTCATTTGACACTACACTCGATGACCTAGTAAAAAAATTTTTTTTTCACTTCCGATTTCACCCCTCAAAACGAATCCCTTAAGTCAAAATTTATGTTACGGTGATATAAAATGATCAGTGACTTCACAAAACAAACCCCCAAATAAGTTTTCAACAAAGTTTATTTCCAGTCTTTACTGAAAATTGATGACCTTGAATTTCTGTTTTTTTTATATACCAGATAAATTATTACAGGTAATGCACTCGTGATAATTTTCGTTCAATCTACACCCCGTGGAGAATATTCCAGAATTTTTTTAAAATTTTTTGATAAGTACTTTCCGAGATAAGGCGGGTGGACAGCGATTTTTCGCGATTTTTTAAAAATAATACAAAGAAAAGTGCGCGCAAGTATTACATTATATATATATTTTTTTACTCGTGTTTTCACAAGCTTTCATTTGACACCACACTCGATTACCTAGTAAAAAAAATTTTTTTTCACTTCCGATTTCAGCCCCCAAAAACTAACCCTTTAGGTCAAAATTTAACTTTCAAAATTGCATGGCTCTGATGAGGTCATCAATTCCTATATTACTACCAAATTTCAACTTTCTATGATAAATAGTTTCGGAGAAAATCGGGTGTGGCAGACGGACAGACGGACAGACAGACGGACAGACAGACGGACAGATACCGAAGTGATCTTATAAGTGTTCCGTACGGAACACTAAAAATGAACAAAATCCGTATTTCAGCAGTGAATCAGTTTTATAATATTTTATATTAAATTTGAAATTAATTTCGCGTTTCATTAGAGAGAGACTATTAACTATTTGTTCATGTTTTCACAATAGCGTAAGTGTATTAAAAACAAGGGTAAAAATTGAAAAATTCAAAGTAAATCGAAAACTATTAGAAATAGGTATGTCACATACTTAATAAAAGTTGGAGGGTTTTGTGAATTGCCAGGCAATCGCAACTAATTATATAAAAAAATAAAATAATTGGAGGCGATGTTAGTCCAAAATGTAGAAAGGATGAAACAGTACAACACATCATCGGTGCTTGCCCAGTCCTAGCAAAATCAGACTACCTAACACGCCACAACAAAATATGCCGGCACCTACGTTTATAACATTCTAAAACATTACGGATTCGACACAGACAAATGGTACGAACATAAACCAGATAGCATAACGGGCAATGACAAAGTAACATTAATGTGGGACATGCTAATTCAGACAGATAGACCAGTACCAAACAACAAATTAGATATAGTGTTAACAGATAAAGAAAACAAAACGTGCCTGTTAATAGATGTTGCAATACCAGGCGATATAAATATCAGAATCGGAAAAAAAAAAGGTTAAAGTATAAAGATCTAGAAATAGACCTACAGTGAATGTGGAAATATAGAACTGAAATAATCCCCATCATAATAGGGTATACGGGTACAATAGCGGAGGGTCAGAAGGAGAAATTGAAGAAGATGCCGGGAATCCATCAAGACAGCCTAATATATGATTTGCAAGAAACAGCACTTTTCAGCACTGCCCACATCCTCATTCAAGATGTATGGTATAGACCCGATACAGACTCATAAATACCAGCTTAACTGTGCAATACTGAAATAATAATAATAATAATAACCACAGGCCTTACACCAATAACATTCACACCACATTTAGTGCAATTGGGACTCAACACGGACATACACAGAAACATTCAGAAGTCAGTGATTTTGAAAACATGTAACATTGTCAGGTCATTCCTTAATACGGAATGGTAATAGCGTTTGTGCTGACTTGGTTTTGGCCCGTCAGCTAAACATGGAACCACATTGATTAAATGTGAGAAAGAAGAACTTTTTGTAATAATAATAATAATAAGATTATTGGAGAAGTATCTGGTCAGAACCCAAACAACACAATAATAACACCCCCTGGATCAAAGCCGAAGAAGACAAACATAAACATGTGACAGAACAAGAAGATACCACATTTAATACACAAGAAATTACAGAAACTATCAAACACACACACAACTGGAAATGTCCTGGAATAGACAATATACAAAACTTCTGGTACAAACAGTTTACCACCACACACGAAGCACTCACACACCAAATCAACAAAGCCATTCTACAACCACACACATTTCCCACTTTCCTCACACAAGGAATAACATACGTTAAACCCCAAAAGCTCAGACACCACAAACCCGTCAAAACTACCGACCTATCACCTGTCTTCCAACCCTATACAAGATCATCACAGCCACAATTTCGAAGAAAATAGAACAACACCTAACAGACAACAATATCCTCACAGAAGAGCAGAAGGGATGCAGGAAAAATAGTCGAGGATGCAAAGAGCAGCTGATTATAGATAGCGTGATTATGGGACAAACCAGAAAAGAACACAGAAACCTTCACATCGGTTACATAGACTATAAAAAAGCCTTCGACTCCATACCCCACAGCTGGTTAATTAGGGCCCTAGAAATCTATAAAATCAACCAACCACCTCAGGCAGTTTCTCGCGCAAATTATGAAAACATGGAAAACCAAAATACGCCTAGAAACACAAACCGAACGGATCCAAACAGAAGAGCTGTACATCAGACTCAGTGTTTCAGGGAGACTCGCTCAGTGCTCTATGGTTTTGCCTCTGTCTCAATCCACTCTCAAATATACTAAGCAGAACAGAGCATGGCTTCAATATCAGACACCAAAAAGTGAATCAACATAAAAATAAACCACCTCCTATATATGGACGACATAAAACTCTACGCTGCCACACAAACACAGCTGAAAGAACTCCTCAAAATCACAGAAATAGTCACCTTAGATGTCAATATGGAATTTGGTATAACTAAATGCAAAGTGCTCCACATCAACAAAGGCCAATGGAAGGGCCACCATGAGACAGAAACCATCAACAATGAAACGCTCGATAACATGTTCGATAAATAAACATACAAATATCTAGGCTTCCAACAAAGCACCAAACTCAACCACACTCACATCAAAACAGAGCTCAGAACCGAATTCAAAAACAGACTGACGAAACTTTTGCAAACAAAACTCAACTCTAAGAATCTCACTAAAGCCATCAACACGTTCGCTATACCTATACTCACATATTCATTTGGTATCATCAAATGGTCACAAACAGACATAGAAAATATTCACATCCTTATACGATCTCAATTCACCAAATACAGGAAATTACACCCCAACGCATGCAAAGAAAGACTTACCATCGAGAGGAAGGCAGGAGGAAGAGGAATTATAGATATCAGATCATTACACACAAAACAAATACAAACACTTAGGAAATTCTTTCACAGCAAGCAAACCAGCCTCCACACAGCGACAGTGAAAGCAGACAAAAACTACACACCTCTCGACTTAGCCCGGGCAGACCACTCAGCAGATACCCACAGTCACACCCAATTACAACAGGAAAAGATGAAAACGTGGTCAGAGAAAACACTCCACGGAAAACACAGATACCACATAGAACAAGACCACGTAAATAAAAAACAATCATATACACCTGGTTACGGGATGGGCAGCTATTCCCTGAGACTGAAGGCTTCTTACTTGCCATCCAGGATAAAGTCATATTAACCAGAAAACTACCAAAAGTATATCATCAAAGACCCGACTATTGCAGAGGACAGATGTAGGAAATGCCACCAGCAGAAAGAAACGATCGAACACAAAACGAGCGGATGTAAAATATTGGCCGGAACGGAGTACACAGCCAGGCATGATTCAGCTGCCAAAGTGGTTCACCAAGCACTGGCCACAACATACAGACTCATAGAAAACACAGATCCCTACTACAAATACACCCCAACATCTATACTTGAAAATGAAGATTACAAGCTCTACTGGGATATCGGTATCCATACAGATAAAACAGTCTCCGCCAATAGACCCGATATTACTTTTCAGTGCAAAAAGGAAAAGTCACCTATCTGATTGACATAGCTGTCCCCAACGACACAAACATCCAAGCGAAATACACAGAAAAAATTTCCAAATACACAGACCTTGCAACGGAAATAAAAAGGCTATGGAGACAGGAAAAAAGTCATCATTGTCCCCCTCATTATATCAGCCACAGGCCTTACACCAATAACATTCACACCACATTTAGTGCAATTGGGACTCAACACAGACATACACAGGAACATTCAGAAGTCAGTGATTTTGAAAACATGTAACATTGTCAGGTTATTCCTTAATACGGAAATAGTAATAGCGTTTGTGCTGACTTGGTTTTGGCCCGTCAGCCAAACATGGAACCACATTGATCAAATGTGAGAAAGAAGAACTTTTGTAATAATAACAACAACAATAATAACAACATTGGTAACAATTGGTATCATCAAATGGTCACAAACAGACTTAGAAAATATTCACATCCTTATACGGTCTCAATTCACCAAATACAGGAAATTACACCCCAACGCATGCAAAGAAATACTTACCATCGAGAGGAAGGCAGGAGGAAGAGGAATTATAGACATCAGATCATTACACACAAAACAAATACAAGCACTTAGGAAATTCTTTCACACCAAGCAAACCAGCTTCCACACAGCAATAGTCAAAGCAGACAAAAAACTATACCCCACTCGACTTATCCCGGGTAGACCACCCAGCAGATACACACAGTCACATCCAATTAAAACAGGAAAAAATGAAAACGTGATCAGAAAAAAAACACTCCACGGAAAACACACAGATACCACATAGAACAAGACCACGTAAATAAAAAACAATCATACACCTGGTTACGGGATGGGCAGCTATTCCCGGAAACAGAAGGCTTCTTACTTGCCATCCAGGATAAAGTCATATTAACCAAAAACTACCAAAAGCATATCATCAAAGACCCAACTATTACAGAAGACAGATGCAGAAAATGCCACCAGCAGAAAGAAACGATCGAACACATAACAAGCGGATGTAAAATATTAGCCGGAACGGAATACACAGCCAGACATGACTCAGCGGCAAAAGTAGTTCACCAAGCACTAGCCACCACATACAAGCTCATAGAAAACACAGATCCCTACTACAAATACACACCAACATCCGTACTTGAAAATAAAGATTACAAACTCTACTGGGACATCAGTATCCATACAGATAAAACAGTCTTCGCCAATAGACCCGATATTACTTTTCAGTGCAAAAAAAGAAAAAGTCACCTATCTAATTGACATAGCTGTTCCCAACGACACAAACATCCAAACGAAATACACAGAAAAAATTTCCAAATACCCATTCCTTGCAACGGAAATAAAAAGGCTATGGAAACAAGAAAAAGTCATCATTGTCCCCCTCATTATATCAGCCACAGGCCTTACACCAACAACATTCACACCACACTTAGTACAATTAGGACTCAACACAAACATACACAAAAACATTCAGAAGTCAGTGATTTTGAAAACATGTAACATTGTCAGGTCATTCCTTAATACACAATGGTAATGCGTTTGTGCTGACTTGGTTTGCGCCCGTCAGCCAAACATGGAACCACATTGACCAAATGTGAGAAAGAAGAACTTTTTTGTAATAAAAACAACATAAAATAAACCACCTCCTATATATGGACGACATAAAACTCTACGCTGCCACACAAACACACCTGAAAGAACTCCTCAAAATCACAGAAATATTCACCTTAGATGTCAATATGGAATTTGGTATAAGTAAATGCAAAGTGCTCCACATCAACAAAGGCCAATTGAAGTGCCACCATGAGACAGAAACCATCAACAATGAAACACTCGATAACATGTTCGACAAAGAAACATACAAATATCTAGGCTTCCAACAAAGCACCAAACTCAACCACACTCACATCAAAACAGAGCTCAGAACCGAATTCAAAAACAGACTGACGAAACTCTTGCAAACAAAACAAAACTCACTAAAACCATCAACACGTTCGCTATACCTATACTCACATATTCATTTGGTATCATCAAATGGTCACAAACAGACATAGAAAATATTCACATCCTTATACGATCTCAATTCACCAAATACAGGAAATTACACCCCATCGCATGCAAAAAAAGACTTACCATCGAGAGGAAGGCAGGAGGAAGAGGAATTATAGACATCAGATCATTACACACAAAACAAATACAAGCATTTAGGAAATTCTTTCACAGCAAGCAAACCAGCCTCCACACAGCGACAGTGAAAAGCAGACAAAAACTACACACCTCTCGACTTATCCGGGCAGACCACTCAGCAGACACACATAGTCACACCCAATTACAAGAGGAAAAGATGAAAACGTGGTCAGAGAAATCACTCTACGGAAAACACAGATACCACATAGAACGAGACCACATAAATAAAAAACAATCATACACCTGGTTACAGGATGGGCAGCTATTCCCTGAAACAGAAGGCTTCTTACTTGCCATCCAAGATAAAGTCATATTAACCAGAAACTACCAAAAGCATATCATCAAAGACCCGACTATTGCAGAGGACAGATGCAGGAAATGCCACCAGCAGAAAGAAACGATCGAACACATAACGAGCGGATGTAAAATATTGCCAGAACAGAGTACACAGCCAGGCATGATTCAGCTGCCAAAGTGGTTCACCAAGCACTATCCACAACATAGAAACTCATAGAAAACACAGATCCCTACTACAAATAGACACCAACATCCATACTTGAAAGTAAAAATTACAAACTCTACTGGGACATTAGTATCCAGGCAGACAAAACAGTCTCCGCCAATAGATTCTGACATTACTCTTCAGTGCAAAAAAAGAAAAAGTCACCTATCTAATTGGCGTATCTGTCCCCCAACGACACATCCAGACGAAATACAAGAAAAAATCTCCAAATACACAGACCTTGCAACAGAAATAAAAAGGCTATGGAAACAAGAAAAAGTCATCATCCCTCTCATCATATCAGCAACAGGCCTTACACACCAACAACATTTACACCACACTTAATATAATTAGAACTCAACACAAACATACACAAAAATATTCAGAAGTCAGTGATTTTGAAAACCTGTAACATTGTCAGGTCATTCCTTAATACACAATGGTAATGCGTTTGTGCTGACTTGGTTTGCGCGCGTCAGCCAATCATGGAACCACATTGACCAAATGTGAAAAAGAAGAACTTTTTTTTAATAATAATAATAATGTTTAAACATCCAAACGAAATACACACAACAAATCTCAGACACAGACTTTGCAACAGAAATAAAAAAGCTTTACCATTCTCTTGAGAAAGATAAGGAAAACAAATCTTAAAAAGTGTGTAAAATCTATCAGAAAAAACAATAATATAGAGGGTGTGCCATTTAAAAAATTTTGAGATTTTTTAATCTAAAATAGTCGAAATGTATAAAATTATTTTGAACACCCTGTACCATCTAACTCAAATTTCTTTACATATATATTTTTTTTCATCTCTATAGAACGCTCGTACCAATTATGAGTATTTCACTTTCAGAAACAATGGCGCTACTGGCAATTTTTTACAAAACTGAAAACTAGTATTTTTTTTTAAAAATGGAAATATTAGAAAACTATTAAGTTTGGGTATACAACATTATTAATAAGAAATAATTTAAAAATAAATTAGAAAATAGAATGTCTGTGTTTAAAAAAACATATGTTATATCGGTCACACTTTTCTGAAGTATACTAAAAAATAATTTTAAACTGTGCACCTTAAAATTCCCTAAAACTATTGTATTTAACATTTTTTCGTCATTTCCGAAACAAATGAGATAATAAACTTTACTCTATTTTTGACTCACCCTTTATATTTTAGCCTAACAAACAATTATTAATTTTGAATATTTCTAAATGTTAACGGAATACAACACGTTATTTTCGTATAAATATCTAATCTTTCGCTCCATATACAGGATTATTAATATTGATATGATTTTATTCAAGAATACTTATTTGCAGAATTCAGCACTGAAACCTGTGTTAAATATTTAAAATTATAAATACTTAAACTGTATTTATTTATCGTTTTGGCTCCCTGAGGAAAATCGATAAATCCCTTAATCCCACGTCAAAGGGGGTATTAAAAACATATAGACTTTCTTACTTTTATATTTCTTGGTTATTCCTTTGATATTTTTGAGGTCAAAAAACGTTCCCGCTGTCATGATATTATCAATTCGTTCTAAATCTCTCCCGCAGGACTCCGGGTCCCCGGAAAGTGATTTACCGATAAGGACGGAAGGGAAGAAAGACCACTGCGGAAACCGTGAAAGGAAAAAAAGGAAACGATGATTTTTAGGCACAGCAAGAATTTTTTTAGGGATAATGTAACTTTACAGGTTTATGGATATTGTCAAAGAAATTTATCTCAAATTTCTTGGAAAAAATGAAATGTAGATTCAAAAATTTCATTATGAAGCATCCATTATCACTAAACTTTTTGCATAGAACCCAACGTAAATATAGGTACTAGAATGTCTCCTAAAAGCATGCTTTATGTGAGTGAGAAGTTTCGATATTGGAAAAAATATGAAAGTATTGGTCTTTCGGAAAGGGCAAAGAAGAGTGATCGTGGTATTAAAGAAGATGATCGGACAAATTCTAAGATGGGCTGATTCTAAGACGCAGATTGACTGCATGAATAAGCTCAGAGAATAATTAGGTTAAGTAACCCCCGATAGCGAGAAGAGCTACGTGATTGGTGGGATTGAATTAGGCCTGTTAGATTAAGTATACATATGTGGTCAGATTATATAGATTGTTTTTCGATAATAGTTGAAAATTTCGAGCTTCTTAAGTATTCAGGTACATCAGTACATTCAACCTTAGAAAAACCAAAAAAGTTATTATATAATAAATCGATCATTTTAGTGTTCCGTACAGAACACTTTTATAAGATCACTTCGGTGTCTGTCTATCCGTCTATCACCCGATGTTTCTCCGGAATTATTTGACATAGAAAGTTAAAATTTGGCACTAATATAGGAATTCATGGCCTCGTCAGAGACGTGTAGTTTTGAAAGTTAAATTTTGACTTAAGGGGTAAGTTTTGGGGGGTAAAATCGGAAGTGAAAAAACTTTTTTTTACCAATTCATCGAACGAAGTGTCAAATAAAAGCCTGTAAAAATACGAGTTCAAAAATATACATGTTTACTTGCGCGCACTTTTCTTTGTATTAATCTTAATAAATTGCGAAAAATCGCTGCCCCCTAATAATTATTAGATCGGACTGAGACTCAGTTCAGCATAGCTTCAGATCAGGAAAACTGGTTGGGGCGAGAACTGAGGCAACCTGCTGTATGGTAAACAAGTTCGAATATTCGAATATTTCAAGACGGTTTATAAGATTTTAAGATTAAAAAAGTTTCTGCACAATGGATCTCCTGACCGTGAAACAATTTTGCTTATTGAATATATATATAAAGATGCCCACAATTAATGGTTAAAGTTTACAGAGGGACGATCCAAAACTTAAAGCAGACTATTGGAGAAAAATGTCCAAATCCATGGAGGACCAAACTTTGCTGTTACACGACAACTGCAGGTTCCACAAGACTAGCACAGTTCAAGCTATTACCGATAGCTGTGGATTCACCCTACAGCTCTGTTTTGGCACCCTGTGACACTTTTTGTTCAAATATCTGAAGAAGTACTGCCGAAGCCGAAAATTTTAAGTGGAAAGCCACTGTAGCCTCGTTTTTTAAGGCATGATAAAATTTTTTTTAGATCTTAGATGAAATGAAGTAACTTGACAGGTGCTGAACTGTAGACGGTAGTGATGTAGAGAAATATTTTTAGCTCTGTGAGTTTTCCTCCATAGTTAGGCAGATAACTTCAAAAAAAACACATCGTTTTTTTAGTGTTCCGTACGGAACACTTATAAGATCACTTCGGTGTCTGTCTGTCTGTCACACCCGATTTTCTCCGAAACTATTTGACATAGAAAGTTGAAATTTGGTATTAATGTAGAAATTGATGGCCTCATCAGAGCCATGTAGTTTTGAAAGTTAAATTTTGACTTAAGGGGTTAGTTTTGGGGGTGAAATTGGAAGTGAAAAAAAAAATTTTTACTAGGTCATCGAGTGTGATGTCAAATGAAAGCTTGTGAAACACTAGTAAAATATATATATATATATATATATATATATATATATATATATATATATATATATATATATATATATATATATGGGCTTTGGGTTCGTTTTATGAATATTTGGTATTTAAAACTAAAAAAAAATCACAGATCAACAATACAAAATAAAATCTATATCGATAAGATAATAAATAAAATATGTGAGATTCAAGGTAGGTTCCATGTGATTTTAATTTTTAAATATAGAACTAAGAATTTATGTAAATAGTTTATGGTTGTGTGTGTTAAATAATTTGTGTTGTACTCGTGTACCTAAATGTAATTTCATATTTTATATTTTGTATATTTTGCAGAAATAAAGAAAAAAAAATGAAAATGCCCTAAACCAAAGGGCGAAACGTCAATTTAAGTTTAATTTTAAATACCAAATATTCATAAAACGAACCTAAAGCCCAAGAATTGAAAACAAATTTAGTTTTTTTTTAAGTATACGAGGCTGGTTTGAAAAGTCCGTGCAAAGTCCGAGAGATGGCACCACCGGCGTGTATCGAGGTCATGTTTAGTTAGTAGCATCTCTTGAATGAACGCACACCAAGTTTTCAGCCATATTGGTCTATTTCTTTGTGTTTGGCATTCGTGTGAATCAAGGAAGTCGAGTGATTTTCAAGAAATGGACGAAAAAAATTTCGTGTGGTGATTAAACATTACTTTATGAAAGGCAAAACGCCTCAGAAGACGAAAGAGAAGCTTGATAAACATTATGGTGACTCTGCACCTTCGATTAGAACAGTTTATAAGTGGTTTCAAAATTTTCGGACTGGCCATATGGGCACAAGTGACGCTGAACGTTCTGGACGGCCTGTGAAGGTTACGACTCCAGAAATCATTGATCAAATCCATGATATGGTGATGGATGACAGAAGAGTTAAGGTGCGTGAGATTGCTAGTGCTGTGGGCATCTCGACTGAACGGGTACATAATATTTTGCATAAACATTTGGACATGAGAAAGCTATCCGCAAGATGGGTGCCGCGATTGCTCACGCTTGACCAAAAACGGAATCGTGTGAAGTGTTGCAAGGATGGTTTGCAGCTGTTCCAGAAGAATCCGGAGGACTTTAAGCGTCGTTTAGTCACTGTGGATGAAACATGGATACATTACTATACTCCTGAGACCAAACAACAATCTAAACAATGGATTACCAAGGGGGAATCTGCACCAAAAAAGGGCGAAGACCGTTCCTTCGGCCGGAAAGGTTATGGCGACTGTCTTTTGGGATTCGCAAGGGATAATCCTCATCGACTATCTAGAAAAGGGTAAAACTATTACAGGTGAATATTATTCATCGTTATTGGACCGTTTGAAAACCGAGCTGCAAGAAAAAACGCCCGCGATTGGCCCACAAGAAAGTCCTTTTCCATCACGACAACGCACCAGCACACACCCCAGCAGTTGTGGTCGCAAAATTAATGGAAATAGGATTCCAACTCGTTTCACATCCCCCCTATTCTCCAGACTTGGCTCCCTCGGACTACTATTTGTTCCCCAATTTGAAGAAATGGCTGGCGGGACAAAGATTTTATTCAAACGAGGAGATGATTGCAGACACTAATGGATATTTTGCAGACTTGGACAAATCCTATTATTCGGAAGGGATCAACAAACTAGAACATCGTTGGACTAAGTGTATAAGCCTAAAAGGAGACTATGTCGAAAAATAAAAAAGGTTTACCCCAAACACGTAAGTAGTTTTTATTTTTGCACGGACTTTTCAAACCAGCCTCGTATATATATATATATATATATATATATATATATATATATATATATATATATATATATATATATATATATATAACAAATAAAGAGAGAGAAAGCAAAAGTTGCCGTATCTAACAAAATCCTAAATTATGAAACTAGTTGAGGAACTCGGCAAAAAATGGGCATCAACAGATGTTCATACTATATTCATTTAGCCAATATTTCGGTCCTAGGTTGGGACCTTCATCAGGGCACAAACTGAAAAAGAGATAACGAAGCAACCAATAAAGAAAATTAGGCATACAGACTTGGTGTTATGAAGTCAAGTTTTTTAATTATTAATTCTAATTATCAATTTCTAATTTGATTTCAGTCTTACAATTATTCATATGTAACTATTTCAATTCAACAGTATTATTATTTTAAACAATCACAAATTATTATTATTATTATTAAAAAATGTCAACAAAACTCACTTGTAGTATGAAATTTAATCTAACAAGAATGACCATCAAAAACAATCGCCATAGTAAAAACCAACACTGAATTAAAACAACCACTATTCACTAACAATTTAACATAAAAACATGGCATTTACAGCAGGGATGCCATTGATAACGTTGGATGCTGAAATTCAAAACTAATTAACCACCTGCCATCTTAAAGAAAAATGAAAAGTGACAACTTTGACAGGGCGCTGACAAAGGACGACCACCTGACAGATGTAAGGGATCACTCACAAAGAATAAAAGGAAAGGTCAAACGACCAGGAAAGGACCGGTTTAAGTACGAAATTAAGTGCTACGTCATATAGTAAAATTTTGGTATAAAAGGAAAGGATATCTAATGGGAAGGCAAATTTACGCTGTATGACCATTGGGAAAACATATAAAGGAACCAATTTTGATTTCATCTGGGGGAAGTAGAGCAAGGAAGAAGGAAGGCAATAATTGGAAAGGATTTTTCATTAATTAGGAGCATATTCTTCAATTTATTATTATAATTATTATTATATTAATGTTATCTCAATAGGAATGTAAATTATGAAGAAATTGCGGGGAACCAAGAAAAACATATACCCAAACATCGTTATCTCTTTTTCAGTTTGTGCCCTGATGAAGGTCCCAACCTAGGACCGAAATATTGGCTAAATGAATATAGTATGAACATCTGTTGATGCCCATTTTTGCCGAGTTCCTCAACTAGTTTCATAATTTAGGATTATATATATATATATATATATATATATATATATATATATATATATATATATATATATATATATATAATGTAATACTTGCGCACACTTTTCTTTGTATTATTTTTAAAAAATCTTGAAAAAATCGCTGTCTCCCTACCTTATCTCGAAAAGTATTGATCAAAAAATTTTGAAAAAATTCTGAAATATTCTCGACGGGGTGGAGATTAAACGAAAATTATCACGAGTGCATTACCTTTAATAATTTATCTGGTATATTAAAAAAATAAAAATTCAGTTTTCAGTAGAGATCGGAAAAAAATTTTGTTGAAAACTCATTTGGGGTGTTTTGTGAAGCCACTGATCATTTTATACCACCGTAACAAAATTTTTTATTTTAAAAGCAATCAACGTACGAAACACTAATTGTTCAAGTTCAACTTGCACTTGACCGGTTATTTTTTTATGGGTCTAGCACACGTACTACAGAGAAATCATACTTGCAAGAGAATGTCAAGTTTCAATTGTAATTATCTTCGAACATCTTACTCAGCTCATCTTTATTCTGGTTAATTTTCTCACATTTCCAATATTAATTTAAAACTGTTTGTTTGCAAGGCAAGCACTAAATACATCACTTTACTGCTTTTTTACAGTTAGTATAAAGTACTGACGCATATTAGAAATACAAAAGTACTGCTTTTATTGGAGAAAATTTCCTGGTTTAAATGTTTTCCTTGCTGCTACTTATGTTCTATTTTTTTTTTCATTTTTATTAATTATTTTTATGGTCTGTTTACACGAGATATGGTTAAATCCTAAAAAGCACATTACCCCTTTTTTCTGTTGAAGTTTTCTGTCTGAATAGAATATTAAGAATGTCTTTAACAGTAAATGTTCTCTGGATATTAAAGGGAAAACTGAGATACAGAGGGATGCTATAAATACCCAATTTTTTAGCAACTTTAATAGCAGTTGTAAAGAATAGCGGCGATTTTAAACCAAGCCGTTTTACATTAGAAGCAGCGTTTATTAAAATTTAAGCAAAGTTTGACTTTTTAACATTGTAAGTCCCGCGATAGCATGCTTTTCCACAATGAATAATAATAATAATGATGACTTTATTGTATAATATACAAAAGGCGAAGTTGAAGCTTAGCTTCCTATCTTAACCTATCCTAACCTAAAAATAAAATAACCGGTCAAGTGCAAGTTAAACTTGCGCAATTAGTGTTCCGTACGTTGATTGCTTTTAAAATAAAAAAAAAAAATTGTTACAGAGGTATAAAATGATCAGTGACTTCACAAAATACACCCCAAATGAGTTTTTTAACAAAGTTTGTTTCCAATCTTTACTGAAATCTGATGACCTTAAAATTTTTTTTTTTTTATATACCATATAAATTATTAAAGGTAATGCACTCGTGATAATTTTCGTTCAATCTACACCCCGTGGAGAATATTCCAGAATTTTTTCGAAATTTTTTGATAAGTACTTTTCGAGATAAGGCCCGGGACAGCGATTTTTTTTTCGCGAATTTTTAAAAATAATACAAAGAAAAGTGCGCGCAAGTATAATATTATATATATATTTTTTACTCGTGTTTTCACAAGCTTTCATTTGACACCACACTCGATGACCTAGTAAAAAAATTTTTTTTTCACTTCCGACTTCACCCTTCAAAACTAACCCCTTAAGTCAAAATTTAATTCTCAAAACTACATGGCTCTGATGAGGCCATCAATTCCTATATTATTACCAAATTTCACCTTTCTATGTCAAACAGTTTCGGAGAAAATCGGGTGTGACAGACAGACAGACAGACAGACAGACAGACAGACAGACAGACAGACAGACAGACAGACAGACAAACACCGAAGTGATCTTATAAGTGTTCCGTACGGAACACTAAAAATTATTATATTACTTATGTATCATATATAATTATGGGGCATACATGTACTGTTGCAAATATATTTCGGATGTATCATGTAAACATAAGAAAACAATTTATAAAAATAATGATATAATTTTGCCAATTTCATTTTAAATTTCAAGCCTTTAAGACTTTTTAAATTATCTGGAACTTTATTATAAATGCTATAGACCTGGTAACTGAATGATCTTTGATATTGTGCTGTTCTATGCAAGGGTGGTGATATTTGTTGTTTATGCCTTAAGTCTAGGTTATGAGCATCATGTCTAAATTTAATTTTTTGATACAAGTAATTTGGGCGCTTTTTATAAATTATTTTATTAAATATTACTAAACTATGAAGAAGTCTCCTTTCTTTCATGGAGCGCCACCCAACTTCTTTCATCTTTGCAGTCACACCCCTATCATATTTTCTTATACCACCAATCAGCCTAACACAGTAATTCTGAATGCGCTGAATACGCCGAGCATCCCATTCCAGGAGACAGGGTCCATACACTGTATCACAAAATGTGAAGTGGAACAAAACTAAGCTATCGCATAATAGTTTTTTTCAAATTTACGCTTAATAAATGACGCTGGCTATATATAAGTTTGAGATTAGTAAACGCCTTTTTTTATGCAATTATTTATATGTGCTGTGAATCTCAACTCTATATCCATTATCAAACCCAAGTTCCTAGCATTATCCAAGTTTTCTAGCCGCTCAGTACCTACAATAATGTTTAAATGATTAGAATATTGCTTTCTCCAAGCGGTACGTCCAAACAATAGCAACTGACATTTTTTTGGGTTTAGTACCAAACAGTGTTTTTTTCGGAGGCACTCACCAAAAGTGCAAGATCCTCGTTAATTTTATTATTACCCTCAATAATTTGTTCAGGCTTGAAAGACAAGTAGATTTGTGAGTCGTCAGCGTAAAGATGTAAATCTGAATATTTAAGATAGGTACAAAGCTGAGATGTATATAGAGTGAAAAACAGAGGCCCTAAGATAGATCCCTGTGGAACACCATTACAGATTTTTATTGGCTTGGACTTTTGTCCATTTAGCTTTACACACTGCAGTCTTCCTGCAAGATAACTCAATCATAAGACAAGCCTTACCACTAAACCCAAGATATCTTAGTATAGCAATAAGCAGATGATGATCTAGTCTGTCAAATGCTTTGGAGAAGTCAAGCAGAACAATCACAGTAAGCTCACCACGATCGGTAGCCTCGAAGATGTCATCGGTCACTTTTAGAGGAGCAGTGGTACAGCTGTGATCTTTGCGAAATCCTGACTGTGTTGATGGTAACAAGTTATGGGTTTCGATGTATCTACGTATTTGAGCATCTAGGACTCTTTCAAGGATCTTTGACATAGTTGGTAAGATGCTTATGGGTCGCAGGTCTTTTAGTTCACTTGGGTTGGAAGATTTTGGAATCGGGTAGTAAAAACGAGCTTTTCCACCGATCAGGAAACGTTTTGGTTTCTATACAACTGTTGACCAGATGCAAAACAATGGGTACAATATATGGATAGCAATTGCATATCATTTTAATTCCAATGCCGTCAGTACCAATGGCCTCCGATTTTATGGAACTCATTGCCCTTTCAATGTCGTCCATGCTTGCCAAAGTAAAATTAAAATCACCAGCATCTTTTTTTTTATTTTGCAAATAAAAATTTAACGTGTCTGCATCTGGATTTTTTGAAGTAGCTGCGTCAATAAAGTACCGGCTAATCTTTTCAACATAGTTTAATGTGGCCGGAATTGTGTTTTTAGGTTTAGAGTAAATGTTTAGATCTCGCAAGACTTTCCAATTGTTTTTTGAGTTTTTAGGTGTTAAGTTGTTAGTAAGGTACTGGTTTTTAGCATTCTCCACTGTATATATTATATGTATATATTTTTGTTACAAACAAAACACCTAAAAATACCATTTAATCTACCTCCCAGGAGAGCTTTTCTTCCTAAATTGTTTCTCAAATAATTATTAGATTTTACTCTACGAATTTCTAAAGCTCTTGTTTGTCGAATTAAGCAGCACATATTAATTTTCTAAATTAATCTTAATTTATATTTCGGAATAGTGTATATCGCTATTTTTAAGCTGCGTGTAATTTAACAGTATAATAAGCGCCCTAGTGTCGTTAAGTAAAAGGTAACGATGTATATACTTAATAGAATTAAGGTCTCTTAACCGCGTTAATGAAAGTTTAAGCAGAGATTACAATATATTCCCAAACTGTTTTCTCTTAAGCTTAGAGCTATTTTGATACAAGTTTTTTAGTTTGCCTAAAAATACATATTTTTTTAATGTTTAACTTTTTGAAATAAAAAGCGATAAATCCGCTCTATATTAATTGAGATTTATATTTAATATGTAGTGTTATTCCACTTTTGTATTTGTAATGAGTAAGGACACCCAAATATGCAAAGCGCCTATATTGCATATTTTGCATATTATATGCATTTTTCTAAATATTTGCATAAATGCTTTAAAAATAGCATATATGTGCATATTGAAGGAATTTATAATAATGTAGGTCTTTGGCAGGTGTTTTCATTCATTTTTCGGAATAAGGGTCAATGTTTAGGCCGCCGCCGCAGCGCCGGTGGTTTTCCCCAAATAAATTTTATTATTTTATGGTCAGTAAGAACCAGTCAGTAAACCCCAGACGGCTATCAGAGCATACTTGTATTATTAATTTATTAGATTTCATTTTTGGTTGTGCTTTTAAAGTGGTTACGTCGATTTGTGCTTTTTATCTTGTGAGTCGTATTTTACTACAGTGAAATGCCCAAAGCCAGTAGTGCGTCAGTGTGGATTAAACCACACAAAGAACTAAGAATAGATATGGGAACAATCTACTGTTCTGGATGTGTTAAAATTGTAAGTATAATTTTTGAATACCTATTGAATATACATTTTTCGGAATAAGGGTCAATGTTTAGGCCGCCGCCGCAGCGCCGGTGGTTTTTCCCAAATAAATTTTATTATTTTATGGTCAGTAAGAACCAGTCAGTAAACCCCAGACGGCTATCAGAGCATACTTGTATTATTAATTTATTAGATTTCATTTTTGGTTGTGCTTTTAAAGTGGTTACGTCGATTTGTGCTTTTTATCTTGTGAGTCGTATTTTACTACAGTGAAATGCCCAAAGCCAGTAGTGCGTCAGTGTGGATTAAACCATACAAAGAACTAAGAATAGATATGGGAACAATCTACTGTTCTGGATGTGTTAAAATTGTAAGTATAATTTTTGAATACCTATTGAATATACAGGGTATATCATTTTCGTTTAATATTTAAACATAACGAAATTTTTGTCAGGATTTTGCCGTTGATGCTATTTTCATTGTTATTTAAGTTATTTTTGTTCCATTTAACGAACAAAATTTCTATTTAACGAAACCACGAAATAGAAATACATACGTAAACGTATGTATTTCTAGGTAATCTAATAAAAAAGGTACAAGGCAGAATTTTAATTTTTGCCTGCCCTAAGCACCTAGTTTTCTATTTAACGAAATTTCTATTTAACGAATTTTTTCCTTGGGATTTTAATTAAATTTTCTTTTTTTTTATTGCAGATACCATGCTATAAAAAATTTCAAATAGAGCAACACGTGAAAACTGCTTGCCATATTGCCAAATTGAGTAAGACAAAATCTGGAGATAGACCACAACACACATTAATGCAATGTTTCCAACCAACGTACAAAAATAAAGAGCTAAATGAACAAGACATCTTTAACCGAGATCTACGCCGTGCAATGATGACACCAAACATTCCGTTATCAAAGCTACGTAATCAAAACTTTACTTCCTTCCTCCAGAATTATTGCAAATTTAATATCCCAGGTGAAACAACAATACGGGGAAACGACGTAAGCTCCTTGTATTCACAGGTAATTGAGGAAAGTACAAAAATTTACAAAGTAACTATCCAAGTGCCGAAATTGCCATCCTGGGCGACTTTAATGTCCACAATATCAACTGGCTCAAATATTCAAATACTACCGACGAACAAGGTCGTGAAGCTGAATCATTCTCAATCAGTTGTGGCTTAACTCAGGTTATTGACGAACCAACACGGATCCCTGATCGAGACGGGGAGTTCGCCAGTCTTCTTGATCTGTTTTTAACCACCAATCCGGAGATTTACACGGTCACCGTAAATCCGCCGTTAGGTTCTTCCGACCATAAACTGCTTTCGACATCGAGTATCCTGCCAATCAGTGACAGAGAGGCGCCTAGGCCGTGCAAGATTTGGCACTACAAATCTGCTAAATGGGAAGATCTCATGGAATACTTTCGAACTTTCCCTTGGATGGACGTTTGTTTTCGATTCGATAACCCATCTGACTGCGCCAGAGAGGTCTCCGATGTTATTTTGGCTGGTATGGAAGCTTACATCCCTTTTCGAAGAAATGCTCCTCCAACGGCAAGCCTTGGTTCGACCGAAAATGCAAAGAAGCTGTTGCTTCTAAACATATTGCCTACCGACAATGGCGTGAAAATCCTAACACCGTAAATCGAAATATCTTTGTTCATGCCCGGAACAGATGCAAGGGAATTATCGACGAAACCAAGGAGGCACACAATCAACGAATTAGAAACAAACTTCTCGCTTGTCCCAACAATTCCAAGTCCTTTTGGGCAGTCGCTAAGGCAGTTAGTCAAAATTTTACCAAATCCACCATACCACCACTCACACGGCCAGATAATTCCATTGCAACCACACCTGTTGAGAGAGCGAACTTGTTGGCTGAACTTTTTGCTTCACATTCTACTGTGAAAAAAAAACACCACCTACTATTCCCATATTGCAGTCAAGGATGCCCGATGTTGTCTTCAGACAGCGCATCATAAAGCGTATTTTAATGAAGCTAGACACCAAGAAGGCTTCTGGCGCTGACGGAATACCTGCCATAGTTCTCAAAAACTGTGCAAGCGAACTAACACCAGTTTTCTGTAGACTTTTTAACCTATCCTACAGAAAGGGAATATTTCCGTCCTGCTGGAAATGTGCCACGGTTCAGCCGATACCTAAAAAAGGTAAGAAGACCTTGCCAAATAACTACCGACCAGTTGCACTGCTTTCAATAATATCGAAAGTCATGGAAAAGGTTATCAATGAGCATCTTCTAAAATATCTTGAACGATTCAATATTATTAGCGATCACCAATATGGTTTTCGTAAACATAGATCAACAGGAGATCTTCTGACTTATGTAACACATGTTTGGAACAACGCAATTGAACACTTTGGAGAATCTCGAGCGGTTGCTCTTGACATATCCAAGGCATTCGACCGTGTTTGGCACGATGGACTGTTGGCTAAGTTGCGCTCTTATGGTATGTCTAAAAGGTTCTGTTTGTGGCTCTCATGTTTCCTCAGAGAGCGTTCTTTACGAGTGGCGGTCGACGGATTTCTTTCTAACACCCTTACTATCAACGCTGGTGTGCCCCAGGGCTCCATACTGTCTCCTACTCTCTTTCTCATTTACATTAACGATCTGCTGGAAAAGACCGGGAATCCAATCTATAGCTTTGCAGATGACAGTACGCTTGTCTCTTCATTCACCTTGAACGCTCGGACATCGGCTGCTCAGGCGAATGTCTGCAGACAGCAGGAGGTCGTTCAACTGAACAAAGACCTGGAAGAAATTCTATCTTGGGGTGACAGTAACCAAGTGGAATTTAACGCTACAAAAACCCAAGCGGCAGTTTTTTTCTAAAAAAGTTAACGTTGCTGAACCCGACATAGTTATGTCGGGGCACTCCATTCCCCTAGCATCGTCGCTCAATTTATTGGGCGTTAGTTTGGGAGCAAATATGTCTTGGCATGAACATGTTGCAGGCATAGCAAGGAGAGCTTCTCAAAAGTTGGGAAATATTATTTAGAACCAGAAAGCTTTACACCCCACAACAACTGTTAATTCTTTACAAAGCCCAAATTCGACCAACTATGGAATACTGCTCCCACGTTTGGGGCTCCGCTCCCAAACATACACTGCATTTGTTGGATTCTGTTCAGAGAAGAGCGGTCCGTCTGATTGGGGACCCGGAATTGACCGGCGGCCTTGATTCGCTGGAACATCGAAGAACGGTTGGCGACTTGAGTCTGTTCTACAAGTATTTTCATGGAAAGTGTTCGAAGGATGTAGCCCGCTTAATTCCTCCCAAAGCGGGTGCATGTTAGAAATACACGTCGCGCTGGTGCTTCGCATCCGTATGAGGTTCAGCTTGTTACTCCGCGTACAACGCTTTTCAAGCAATCTTTTATATGGAGAACGTCATCCCTTTGGAATAATTTGCCCAGCGCTGTGTTTCCCACCGAGTAACAATTTACAGCGATTCAAGAACAACGTGAATCGCTTTTTCCGCACTCGTGCCGCTCCTGGAGCGCTTTAGGGACTTCCCTGCAGCACGTGCGCTAGACCAATAAAAAAAAAAAAAAAAAAAAAAAAATTAAAGGTAAAATTCGCAACGAACATTTTTACATATGTATTGATGAAACCACCGATTCAAGAGGACGTTTATATTGCGCATTTATTGATTGGAGTTCTTAGCGACGATATTTTGCTAAAATCTTATCTGATTGCTTCCAAACAGTTAGAAAAAAACAAATGCATTGACAGTGGCCAGATTTGTTCAAGAGGAACTATCGAAATTTTACTTTTTAATGGAGAATTTTGAAAAACATTTAGTAGTTTATTGTTTTTATAACTAACGGCGACCCCGTCTATTGCAATATTTGCATCGCCCTGTATGTATTAAATTTAAAATGTATGTTTTGTTATGCTGTTTACTACGTATATAAATTTTTATAATATGTACCTACATTATTATTATTAATATATGTTCATCTTTAAGTAAAGTAATAAAATACATTATTATTTATATTTATTTTTTACTTTGTATAATATTACGAGGCTGGTTTGAAAAGTCCGTGCAAAGTCCGAGAGATGGCACTACCGGCGCGTATCGAGGTCATGTTTAGTTAGTAGCATCTCTTGAATGAACGCACACCAAGTTTCAGCCATATTGGTCTATTTCTTTGTGTTTGGCATTCGTGTGAATCAAGGAAGTCGAGTGATTTTCAAGAAATGGACGAAAAAGAATTTCGTGTGGTGATTAAACATTACTTTATGAAAGGCAAAACGCCTCAGGAGACTAAAGAGAAGCTTGATAAACATTATGGTGACTCTGCACCTTCGATTAGACCAGTTTATAAGTGGTTTCAAAATTTTCGGACTGGCCATATGGGCACAAGTGACGCTGAACGTTCTGGACGGCCTGTGGAGGTTACGACTCCAGAAATCATTGATCAAATCCATGATATGGTGATGGATGACAGAAGAGTTACGGTGCGTGAGATTGCTAGTGCTGTGGGCATCTCGACTGAATGGGTAAATAATATTTTGCATAAACATTTGGACATGAGAAAGCTATCCGCAAGATGGGTGCCGCGATTGCTCACGCTTGACCAAAAACGGAATCGTGTGAAGTGTTGCAAGGATGGTTTGCAGCTGTTCCAGAAGAATCCGGAGGACTTTAAGCGTCGTTTCGTCACTGTGGATGAAACATGGATACATTACTATACTCCTGAGACCAAACAACAATCTAAACAATGGGTTACCAAGGGGGAATCTGCACCAAAAAAGGCGAAGACCGTTCCTTCGGCCGGAAAGGTTATGGCGACTGTCTTTTGGGATTCGCAAGGGATAATCCTCATCGACTATCTGGAAAAGGGTAAAACTATTACAGGTGAATATTATTCATCGTTATTGGACCGTTTGAAAACCGAGCTGCAAGGAAAAGGCCCGCGATTGGCCCACAAGAAAGTCCTTTTCCATCACGACAACGCACCAGCACACACCTCAGCAGTTGTGGTCGCAAAATTAATGGAAATAGGATTCCAACTCGTTTCACATACCCCCCCTATTCTCCAGACTCGGCTCCCTCGGACTACTATTTGTTCCCCAATTTGAAGAAATGGCTGGCGGGACAAAGATTTTATTCAAACGAGGAGGTGATTGCAGACACTAATGGATATTTTGCAGACTTGGACAAATCCTATTATTCCGAAGGGATCAACAAACTAGAACATCGTTGAACGAAGTGTATAAGCCTAAAAGGAGACTATGTCGAAAAATAAAAAAGGTTTATCCCAAACACATAAGTAGTTTTTATTTTTGCACGGACTTTTCAAACCTGCCTCGTATATTTAGATTTAGTTCATTCGCCCTGTATGTTGAAAATTTAAAATGGGTTTTTTATTGCTACATTTGTATAGTACTCATATCATGTAATGTGAAACAATAAATTTACATTTTTCAAGTCTATTTCGATTTTTTTTTACTGCATATTTACAACATGTATGTGCATATTTTGAGAAAATTATTTGCATATTTATGCGCATATTTTAAAGTTTTTCACTTGCATACTTGGGTTTCCTTAGTAATGAGATAAGAAAAAAAAATTACAAGATACCTTAACACAAATAAAAAACGTACCACAAAGAATTTCGTTACATAGTCAACAATAGAATCCCTGGAAGCCTATTATTCAGGGAAGAAATAACATAGATAGAGAAATTGAAAAGCATTGTATTACAAAAGTGGGCAGCTTGGTTACTTAAGAAAAACAAAAGAAACAAATATTTAAATTGTAGGACTACATTAAAGTGAAAAATGAGGAAAATGTTATAAAGTCACATGTTAGAGAACTTTGAATTACCCCAAAGAAAATCATTCGATTCTACAGGTACAGGATGTTTTAAAATCGTTTATTATACTAAAATAGATGATTTTTTGGGGCCAGTAAAAAAATGACTCAATATTTTTTTTCTCAATTTGGACATTTTTAAAATTTCGTGAATATAACATTCACTTCTTTTTTTTCTAGCCTAAAAAGTATTTTCCTGAAACAACCGCATTTTCGAGTAGTAAAACTACTGTTAAATAGGCACATTGTGAAAAAGTATATTTTGCCGTAAATATTTCTCATCCAAAAAGATTAAAATGTGAACCTTTTTTTTGTTCATATTCGGCGTAGTTCACTTAAGAAAATGCATGAACAAAACTATGGCAACGCAAGGATTATCACGCAGAGCATCGCGCAGCCTATTGTACAGTGTTCATCGGAGCAGTGCGCGTCAAGAATTGCATTGGGAAATATGACAGAGCGACACGAGAACATTTCGTTTTTAGTGTTCCGTACGGAACACTTATAAGATCACTTCGGTGTCTGTCTGTCTGTCCGTCTGTCACCCCCTATATTCTCCGAAACTATTTCTCATAGGAATTGATGGCCTCATCAGAGCCATGTAGTTTCGAACGTTAAACTTTGACTTAAGGGGTTACTTTTGGGGGGTGAAATCGGAAGTGAAAAAAAATTTTTTTTACTAGGTAATCGAGTGTGGTGTCAAATGAAAGCTTGTGAAAACATGAGTAATATATATATATATATATATATATATATATATATATATATATATATATATAACACATGGGCTGAAAAGTCCCGGGCCTAACAAAGAAAACACGGTTTTTTTGGTTCAAAATTAGCTTTATTCATCAACGTAATCTCCATCAAGAGCAACGCAATCATTCCAGCGCCGCTCTAACAATGGCCAAACACTGCTCAGAATCATCAACACGTTCTTGTTTTTGATAAACAGTGAGCAAACGCGGCACCCACTTTGAACATAGCTTTCTCATAGTCAAATGCTCATGCAATATAAAGCCAACACGTTCTTTTGATATCTTTACGATGTCAGCTAACTCACGCAACTTCACTTTTCGATCATTCAAAACGATTTTATGGATTTTTTTTGATGTTTTCTGGTGTTACCGCCTCATTTGGACGTCCACTGCGTTCTGCATCATCGGTGTCTCTACGACCACGTTTGAAGTCAGCAAACCAACGTTTTATTGTTGTTTCTGATGGAGCGGAGTCCCCATAACACTTTTCAAGCCATTGCTTCGCTTGAACGGTATTTTTTCCCATCAAGAAGCAGTGTAAAATTAAAACACGAAATTGTTTTTGATCCATTGTTTTGAAAATAACAAAAGTAGCGTCACTCTTAGCACAATAACTCACAAACTAATGAATAGAATATCATGAAATTTTAACAGCTGTCTTTTGAAGGTTAGTATTAACTGAAAAAAAGGTGACTGCAATAAAACTAGCGCCATCTATGTGTTAGGCCCGGGACTTTTCAGCCCATGTGTTATATATATATATATATATATATATATATATATATATATATATATATATCTATATCTATATATATATATATATATATATATATATATATATAAAATGTATTACTTGCGCGCACTTTTCTTTGTATTATTTTTAAAAAATCGCGAAAAAATCGCTGTCCACCCGCCTTATCTCGGAAAGTACTTCTCAAAAAATTTTGAAAAAATTCTGGAATATTCTCCACGGGATGTAGATTGAACGAAAATTATCACAAGTGCATTACCTGTAATAATTTATCTGGTATATAAAAAAAAACAGAAATTTCAAGGTCATCAATGTTCAGTAAAGGTTGGAAATAAACTTTGTTGAAAACTTATTTAGGGTGTGTTTTGTGAAGTCACTGATCATTTCATATCACCGTAACATAAATTTTGACTTAAGGATTTCGTTTCAAAAGTGAAAAAAAATTTTTTTACTAGGTCATCGAGTGTGGTGTCAAATGAAAGCTTGTGAAAATAACCTCATGTGGAAAAAGCCGCATCTTACGTGAAAAATTCCCAACATTTTATTCAAATCATAAAAAATATGCAGCTAGAGAAAAATGATTTACTTGGCAGTTTTGATGTCGTATCCCTTTTCACGTAAGTACCAGTTACCGAACCACTGTCTATCATAGAAATACAACCTGCCCGAATACGTCATCAGTCTATCAAAACACTGCCTCGCTAATAGATACTTCGTCTATTCTGGCCAAAGATATAAATAAATAGAAGGTGCCCCGATGGGCTCTCCGATGTCACCAGCACTAGCTAACCTATACATGGAGCATTTTGAAACACTAGCTCTAGAAACTGCTTCAAATAAACGGAAAACATGGCTACGTTACGTAGATGACACATTTATGGTATGGCAAGACGGTGAAGACAACTTAAACAAGTTCCTGGAACACATTAACAACATACGTCCAAACATTAAATTTACGGAAAGCGAAGTAGCAGAACAACTACCATTCCTAGATGTCTTGCTTCAAAGAAAATTAGATGGTTCTTTGTCTCAAACCGACACATACAAACAGATACCTAAATGCCAGCTCACATCACACCCAGCCCAACTCTTCTCAGTTGCGAAATCCTTAGCTCACCGATCACAAACCATAACAGACAAAGAACATTTGCAACAAGAAACCAAGCCTGTTCGGAACGTTTTACAATCAAATGGATACAGCCAAAACACGATCCGGCGGGCCCTAAATAAACAACACAAGCCGGAAAGAAAGACGTATACTACAAAAGCATTTCTCTCATATATAAAAGGCACCAAACACAAAATAGGAACACTTCTAGGAAAACACCAATTGAGACCATTTACACAACCAATCAACGCCAAGATACCGTCTAGTGATCAACGCTTTGAAAAAGATGGATGAGATTCCGTCGAAACGTTAGCGAAACCGTCTATTAAAGGACTTTAAGCTAACACGGGATACCCGAAAAACCACTACTACATTTCACACCCGTGAGAACATTCGTCAAAACATATATGTATATATATGTATATATATATATATATATATATATATATATATATATATATATATATATATATATATATATAAACTTGATTGGTTTTTCTTGGGTACTTAGGTTCTTTTGGAAAACACAAACTAGTTTATTTGACGTTTCGCCTTATTTTTTTTTAGGCATTTTCAAAAATTCTTTATTTTTTAATATTCATTCTAAAATTAGAAAACATAAAGATAAAATCCTTACAGAGTGGTACACAAAACCTTCTTGGTCAGGGAGATATTTGAATTTTCACTCTAGTCATGCAATGTCCCAGAAAATCAGCGTTATAGTGGGCCTAACAGACCGAGCAATAAAATTGACTTCTCCTGAACTAAAACCAGACGCGCTAAAAAAAGTAAAAACTGTCTTAATACAAAACAATTTTAAAGAGAATGACATCAATCGAACAATAAAAAAGAGAATATACAAGTTTTATAATAACTCAAAAAACAACACCAAAAATAGTAAACAAAACTGTGATAAATTTTTACCACTTCCTTATACAAAAGAACTTTCTGAGAAGCTGAAATGGGTCTTGAAAAAATATAACATTATAGTTTGCCATAAAACTCAAAATAAACTAAGTTCATTATTTACAAACTTAAAAAGCCATATCCCCACAATGAATGAATCTAATGTTGTGTATGCAATACCGTGTGCGAATTGTCCGAAAAAATATATTGGCATGACTTCTCAGTTACTAAAAAACAGACTGAATGGACACAAATATACTAGAAATGCTTCCACTGCCCTCAGTAAACATGAAGCAGAAGAAAAACATGACTTTAAATTCAATGAAACCAAGGTCCTCTGCAAAGAGCGGAATTATGCCAAACTACAAATCAAAGAGATGATTGAAATAAAAAAAGATGAAAACACTGTGAATGATAGGACTGACATAAAAGGAATCAGTCATATCTACACAAATTTAATTAAAAAATAAACATGCTGGCATGCATATTCTCTTAATAATACAAAATGGTATATATACTTAACATCAATAATAGTTTTTTCGTTAAGACAACCCATTATAGATAATAAAATTTTAAAAAAAAATCAGTAAAAAGTACGAGACACGATATGCTGAAAGAAATATAGAATTTAAAATTCACAAACACACAAATAGTTGCCTTTCAGGGTATATACACGTTAGTAAATTGTTTTATATTTTTGTTATGGTGTAATATTTTAAATGTCCGAGTGTGCGTAAAAATGATATATGTTTTTAAAAGTGTAATTTGACTTAAAAGATTTTAACCTTATGTTTTCTAATTTTAGAATGAATATTAAAAAATAAAGAATTTTTGAAAATGCCTAAAAAAAAAATAAGGCGAAACGTCAAATAAACTAGTTTGTGTTTTCCAAAAGAACCTAAGTACCCAAGAAAAACCAATCAAGTTTATGTAAACAAAAGGTTCAACAAAAAAATTATTATATATATATATATATATGTATATATATATATATATATATATATATATATATATATATATATATATATATATATATACTAGCCGCGCCCGCGGCTCCGCTCGCGTGAACTTGATTCACTACTATCGTTACTACTTATTCCTTATATTACCTTACGTAATAAAATACCTGCCATTATTTCCCCTTATCTCCCATTATTTCTCCTTATCTCTACATAATTTCCATTATCTAAGCTTATCTCTGCTCATCTCCCATGATTTCTCCTTATCTCCCATTATTTCTCCTTATCTCCCATTATCTCACGTTATCTCCCATTATCTAGGCTTATCTCGACGCAATATTTCTCCTTATCTCCCATTATCTCACCATAACTCCCATTACCTAGACTTATTTCTGCTTATCTCCCATTATCTCTCCTTATCTCCCATTATTTATACTTATCTCCCATTATCTCACCTTATCTTCCATTATTTAGGCTTATCTCGACTTATCTCGCAATAGTTTTCCTTATCTCCCATTATTTCTCCTTATCTCCCATTATCTCACTATAACTCCCATTACTTAGACTTATCTCCGCTTATCTCCCATTATTTCTCCTTATCTCCCATTATCTCTACATAATTTCCATTATCTAGGCTTATCTCTGCTCATCTCCCATTATTTCTCCTTATCACCCATTATTTCTCCTTATCTCCCATTTATCTCACCTTATCTCCCATTATCTAGGCTTATCTCTCTCCCATTGTTTCTCCTTATCTCCCATTATCTCACCATAACTCCCATTACTTAGACTTATTTCTGCTTATCTCCCATTATTTCTCCTTATCTCCCATTATTTTATACCTATCTCCCATTATCTCACCGTATCTCCCATTATCTAGGCTTATATCGAATTATATAGAACATATCATATGTATAAATTTATAAAAACACGTAAATCGGATAAGTGGCTCTCAAGTGATAAGCGCACTAACAGATAGACAGAGAGACGTTGCATTTTATGTATATTTTATTCTTTGCAATATGATATTCTTCCATATTTAATGGTTTAGGTAGTATATTGCAAGAGAAGTCGCTAACGGTAGCTTATTTTCCGACTTGATTCACTATTATCGCCACTGTTTGTTCTTTATATTACCTAACGCAATAACGGACAGACAGACAGAGAGACGTTGCATTTTATATATATTATAGATAGATAACCTGGCCAGAGAATATATGTATATTTTAAAAAAAAGCACGTAAATCGGATAAGTGGTTCTCCTGTGATAAGCGCACTAACGGACGGACAGACAAACAGACAGAGAGACGCAGCATTTTATATATTACAGATATAGATTATTATTATTATATAACCTGGCCAAATATATGTATGAATTTAAAAAAAGACACGTAAATTGTATAAGTGGTTCTCGCGTGATAAACGCACTAATGGACAGACAGAGAGACATTGCATTTTATATAGATTATAGATTATAGATTATAGATATTCTCTGCTACATAAATATTTTTCCATATGTAATGATTTAGGCTGTGTATTGCATGGGAACGCGCTAACGGCAAACTTTTTTTCCGACTTCTTTTACTATTATCGTCACTGCTCATTCCTTATGCTACCTATCGTAATCAAATATAGCCTATAACCTGGCCAGAGGACATATGTTTGTTCTAAAAAAAAAGTACGTAAATCAGATAAGTAGTTCTCCAGTGATAAGCTCACTAACGGACAGACACACAGACAGACAGACAGACAGACAGACAGATGTATAATAATACATTTACACTTGTAAGACCATTCTTGTGAAGAGACAACAAATAAACTAAATTAATATTAATTCCAAGATCAAAATTCGAGGAGAGTAGTAAATGTTTTTCCAAGGTTCCTTAAAACTTACCGTTTTTTTTTTATCTTATTCATTTATTCTAAAATAACACTTTTTACATTAAGTGGGCAATTTGGTTACTTAAGAAAAACAAAAGAAACATAAATATTTAAATTCTGGGAATACATTAAAGTGAAAAATGAGGAAAATGTTAAAAATTCACATGTTAGAAAACTTTGAATTACCCCAAAGAAAATCATTCGATTTTGTAGGTAGGATGTTTTAAAATCGTTTATTATACTAAAATAGGTGATTTTTTTGGGTCAAGTAAAAAATGACTCAATATTTTTTTTCTCAATTCGGACATTTTTAAAATTTTGTGAATATTCCATTTATTGATCCTTTTGTAACGCCAATAACAATCATTCAAATGATTTTTATTTTTGCAGCCTTAATGTTTCTGGATATAACTCCAAAAAATAAGAAAGTAATTGTCTATCCTAACTTTACTTCTACTAATCGGCCGGTGGGACATAGACCGGGACTTCCTGTTCCTGAGCCATCTCAGTATATTGATGACGTTTTACAGTCCGGTCCCGAATTTAATGAAAATCGACCGGATGATGATGAGTTTCAATGTTCTCTAGAAAATTTAAAACCACAGTTGTTTACACAAGCTGAGTTAAATTTGACTTTGGACTAAGGAAAAAAGCAGAATTGCTTGATTCTAGGCTGAAAGAAAAACATTTACTGGAATCTGGAACATCTATTTACCATTACAGAACAAGAGATCAACAGTTTGCTTAGTTTTTCAAGCAGAAAGGGGATTTAGTTTACTGCTATGATATTGGTAGTCTAATGAACGAATTTGGCATTGAGTACACGAAGGAAGATTAGAGGCTTTTTTATAGACTCATCAAAAACTAGTTTGAAAGGTGTTCTGTTACACAACGGAAATACTTATGCTTCACTGCCTGTTGCTCATTCAGTCCATATGAAGGAAACTTACTTATATTAACATGATTTTACCGAAAATTAACTATCCAGCTCACGATTTGATGCTATGTGGAGATTTAAAAGTTGTCTCCATGATCCTTGATCAACAAAAGGGATTTACAAAGTTTCCATGTTTTTATATGTGAGTGGGACAGCAAGGGATCAACATTGGTCCAAGAAACAATAGCCGGAAGAAAAACTTTAACACCTGGCGAGAGGAAAATTTTGCATAAAACTTTAGTAGACTCAAAAAAGATTCTTCTACCACCACTATATATCAAGTTAAGCATAATGAAACAATTTTTGAAAGCCTTGTCTAAAGATGGTGAATGTTTTAAATATTTGTGTAAAAGACTTCCTCATTTATCAGAAGCCAAACTGAAACAAGGAGTTTTCGTTGGGCCTAATATTCGTAAAATAATAATAAATAATTAATAAGATTACGGTTTAAATTTTTATTTTTTATGTATAAAATTTTTCTCTATTTTGAATATAAATCAATGTCATATTGTGAGATAACTGTGGGTGATACAAAAAAAAAACTGATACCAGATACAGTTTGAGCACCCAAAAATACACAACACTTAGATGTATTGGTTTAAAAAGTTTTTACAAATATTTTTTTTCTTGGCCTGTATGATCAGAGAGTTTAGCAAAGTGACCCGCCCATCTTCACTTCAGTCTGCTCATCCTCTCAGCTACATCAGTTAACTTGGACTTTCTTCGAATTTCTTCATTTGTCAGCCTCTCCCTCAATGATATACCCAACATTCTCCTTTTCGGTATTACTATTTTTTGTCCAAGATATATATATTAATCCGTTCTTATTATTTTCGCGGTTTTGCCCGCTGCCTCGGGGGCAGCAGCAGCAAGATCACAGTATCGAGTAGCAGCAGCAGCAGCACTTGAAAATGCCAAATGAGAATTTGGCGAAACGTCGTACAAATTCATTGTTAGACGAACGGATTGAAACCCGGAATTTTAATGTATTATATATATATATATATATATATATATATATATATATATATATACATATATATATATATATATATATATATATATATATATATATATATATATATATATATATATATATATATATATATATATATATAGTAATTAGAGATTTACGATTGTAAGATTGTAAAGAGAGACAACAAAGAAACTGAATGAATATTAATTTCAAGATCAAAATTCGAGGAGAGTAGTAAATGTTTTTACAAGCTTCCTCAAAAATTACCTTCTTTTTTATCTTATTCAGTTCTAAAATAACACTTTTTACATTAACTAGCACATAGACTACTAACAAAGACCAATTGTTTTTTATTCCAATCCTTTGTTTCAGTGGAGTGCTTTTCCTCATCTTCTGCGGTCAATTGAAACAGCCATGTCCCGTCATTATTGCGCCATTCAAACCGCCATAATGGAGGATTCAACTGAATTTGAGCCTCTCGCCTCACTTAATTGCTTTTATTGACGATAAGCTAATTTACGCTGTTTTTCATTCAGTAACGGTCGGGTCCTTTGCAAAACAAATAAATAAAAGGATGATATGGTCATTTTGGGTCATTAGTCGGCCTCTCTGTTATGGTCTTTGTATTCGGTGATATAATAATTACTCAGAAGGAGTTTATTACCTACTTTGTTATGAAGTGTTACAGTGAAATATTAATAATTGTTTAAAAAACTGCGTTTTAAGAAAATGGAGTATTTTTTTATAGTTTGTTGGAAAAACGAAGCACAGAGACAAAAAGGTCTATTTCTTTTCTTTGATAATTCACGCCTTCAATTAATTTTAATAATTTAAGGCGGAGTCTTCTTATTGTAACATTTTAGATAATCTTTATTATTTTTCAACTTTCATTATTGCTTTTGATAACGGCGGCAGATTAGGAGACGTCGAAATATTTGTACTCAGCTAAACAATTTATTTTTTCATTTAAAAAATTATTTTAAAGTAAATAAGTATGATCATTGCGACATACAAACCTCAAAACCTGAACTTGTACATTGTTAATAGTATATTTAAAATCCCACAATATATTGCCATACAATTAGCTGATTAAATAATGTTTAAACTCAAACAATTTTACCAATGTTTCCGATTATTCTCTTTTCGTGTAAAGCAGGGGTGCTCAAACTTGAACTGCTGGCGATCTACCTCAATATTGTTAGACTACGATCGATCGACTCTGAGAGGCTGCAAGTAAGTGTGATGCAGGATTGTCGTCTAGGTAGGGGGTATCGTGGTATAGATATTAGTTTTCCGCACAATATGCATTTTTTTTTAGTCAAGGTAAGGGGGGGGGGGGGGGGGGGGGGGGGGGGGGGGGGGGGGGGGGGTGTAGGTCTGCTCTAAAATGTCAATGAAAAAACTCATAATTATTCAAAATTGCGAGTTAATTGGTTCTTACAAAACAAACGAGTTCTAGTGTCTAAACTTAACTAAAGAGTGACTTTGGATGTTGAAGCGTGGCACTGCATGTCCTCAGCATACTTTTCATAAGATGGTACGTAATTACCGAGTGCTAATCGCAAGCATGATGACATATGTTCGTCAGTTAGTCGATTGCGATATTTTGACTTAATTATCTTGATTTCAGAAAATACAGACTCGCACAAGTAAGTTGACCCAAACATTGCCGTCAGTTGAAGGGCGATTTGCCTTAGATTCGGATATTTATCTTCAGATATAAAAACACCAGAATTTTGTATCAGATGCTGTGACTTTGAGATGTATATCTGATATAATCTGCACTAACTCATTTTCAACAGAACATGAGTCCATGTTAAACTGACTTGCTATTTCAGTAGCTAATTCCTCAATGTTTTTACACGAAAAAGGATAACTCATAAATGATGCGATATTTGCCAATTTACTGAAATCATAAAAACGAATTTCGAATCGGCCCAAAATATTTGATAATTCTGCCTCATAAATATCATAATTCAACTGAGGAATCCTTGCTTTCAAAGACGGAAAATTTTTCAGATCCTTTCTTTTCAGTTGATCTATCATAAGTTGCAATTTACTGTTGAATGCGTTTATTGCGCTAATCATCTCAATAATAGTTTTTCCTTTACCTTGAAGCTCCAAATTAATGGTGTTTAAATGCATTGTGATGTCTGTCAAAAATGCCAAATCAGTCAGCTATTTTTCGTTTTCCAGCATCTGAGTGTCATCACCTCTTTCGTCCAGAAAAGCTGTTATTTCGGGCAATATTTCTTGAAACCTTTCTAGGAATTTTCCGCGACTCAACCACCTGACGTCCGTGTGAAGAACTAAGTGTGTTCAGCTGACTCACTATCTTCCAACTGCAATTTAAAGAGCCGTCGTTGCAAGCTACGTGCACGGATAGAATTCACAATTTTTATTGCAATGCCCATAATCTCCTCCATGTTTAGAACTTTTGAACACAAAACTTGTTGATGTATAATGCAATGGAAGGAGAAAAATGAAGGGAAATCATCATTAGCTCGACACAATGCCACAAAACCGTTTTCGTTTCCAGTCATTGCTGATGCTCCATCGGTTGTAATGCACACTAGTTTATATATTGGTAGCTTGTAGTTTGTTACAAAATTGAAGAAAACGTCATATATATCTTCGCCACGGGTCTTTCCTTTCAAAGGAATCATTGTCAAAAGCTCTTCCTTAGCTGACATGTCATTGAATACCATTCGAATAAAAAATACACAGCTGGGCAGTGTCTGTCATATCGGTGGATTCGTCGAACTGTAAAGAAAAGTATGTACATTCCATGATATAATGTTTTAGTTTATCTGCCATGTCCTGACTCATGCCTTCAACACGCCTTGTGACAGTCGGACGAGATAACTGAAGTTCTCTAATAGCAGACATAATCTCTGTTTTATTTTTAAAATCTCCAAATAAAGTCTCACCCGCTTCAATAAATGCTTCCTTCACAACCAATCCATCATCAAATGGTTTCTTGTGTTTCGCCAATATATGAGATATTTTAAATGACGCTATCGTTGCAGCTTTTGATTGTCTGGCTGGTCTTGTGAACACGGTTTGTTCTTTTTTCAAACAAGTTATCAAATCACGTACTTTTCGTTTTCTTAATTCACCCTGTGACGGAAAATCCTTTTCATAGTTTTTGTGAACCGTTTTATGATGCCTCTCTAAGTTCCCACGCTTAGGTATTGCAACTGACGCACGGCAAATGAGACAAATGCACTTATCCTTTACCATACAAAAGAAAAATTCTTCCTCCCAATCGTTATTAAAATTTCTTCGCCGCACTCATTTTGGACTATTTATTAATAAACTTTGTATCGATGTATCGCCTTCAAGTTACAACTCAGACCGACTCCTATTCCTGCAGGTGCAACATTTATATCGGCGCTAACGAAGTCTCGAATGTTCCCGTCAAACACGCCGCCCGAAGTTTCTAGAAAAATCGGCGGGAATCAAAAACGCGGCTTTTCTTTGACAAGTACCGCGCGTTCCTTTGATAAAGCCGCCTTTTGCCTCTGGCAGGGGGTTATTACGATAAAAGAAAGTGATGAGGGGGTTATTCTGGCCTAATTGTGGATCGAATAAATTTTAGTAGTTTATTCATTACATTTTGTTTTAGTTACCTAAAACAAAATCTGTGAATAGTTCTATATCGAAATTTTTTTCTCGAGATCGACTCAAAAAGCACTCGCGATCGACTTGTCGATCGCGATCGACCGTTTGAGCACTCCTGGTGTAAAGCATCCTCATAGTACAGGGTGAGTCAACAATAGAGTAAAGTTCTTTATCTCATTTGTTTCGGGCATGTACGAAAAAATGTTAAATATAATAGTTTTAGGGAATGTTAAGGTGCACAGTTTAAAATTATTTTTGAGTATACAGGGTACTTCAAAAAAGTGTGACCGATATAACATACTTTTTTTTTTTAAATGGAACATCCTATTTTCTAATTTATTTTTAAATTCAGCTTAAAATTTTATAACTTTTTTATTAATAATGTTATATACCTAAACCTAGTACTGTCTCTAATATTTCAATTTTTTTTAAAAAAATACTAGTTTTCAGTTTTGTAAAAAATTGCCAGTAGCGCCATTGTTTCTGTAGCTGGATTACTCATAATTGATACGAGCATTCTATAGAGATGAAAAAAAGATATATGTAAAGAAAATTGAGTTAGATGCTACAGGGTGTTCAAAATAAATTTATGCATTTCGACTATTTTAAATTTAAAAATTCCAAATTTTTTAAATAGCACACCCTGTATATTATTATTCTTTCTGATAGATCTTACAAAATCCTCCAACTTTTATTAAGTATATCAAATAGCTATTTCTAATAATTTTAGATTTATTTCGAATTTTTCAATTTTTACCCTTGTTTTTCATACACTTACGCTATTGTGAAAACATAAACAAATAGTTAATAATAATTTTAATATAGTTTCATTAGTTATAATTAATTATTATGACTTAATAAATATTCAAAAATATGCCCGTCTACTTGATTACGCATGTTTAGTCGTTTTACTATATATTAGTTTGGCCGGCGGGAAAAATGATGGCAACTATTTTTTGGAACTCACAGGGTATCAACATGATTGACTGTTTGAAACAAGGTTAAACAGTGACTGGCTCTTATTACGCAACGTTATTGAATAGTTTGCATAGTGAGTTGAAGTAGAAGGGACCAATATTAGCGCTGAAAAATTTCTCTTTTACCCCAACGATGCGCTTGCTCATACATCGGCATATGCAATGGCAAAATTGCACGGGTTGGAGTTCGAAATGTTTCCTTACCCAGCATATTCCCCAGATTTGGCCCCAAATGAGTTTGTTTTGTTTTCTAACCTGAAAAATTGGTTTGGGGGATGAGATTTTCATCTAATGAAGTTATCTGTGGAATCTGAGGAATAAAAAACTTGGAATCTCGCGGTACTAAATGTATTAAGCTCAATGAAGATTACGTTGAGAAATAACTTTTTATTAAGAAGGTTATTTATCTTGTTAGAAGACTTTTCTTCCCCTTGAAGAGAAACAGACGACGTCCACTGATCGAAAGGCAGTAATGAAAAAAATATATTTTCCTTAATTAACAGGTTGACTGCCGACCACTCCGATCGGAGTGCGTCGGGTCTCTTCGCCAACGCCGTCTACTCCGATCCGAGTTCGACATGCGTTCTTACGAAACGTTTTAGTATTCCATCGGCGTTGTATATGAAACGTGTTTCTAGTGGTGGCGTTGCTTAAAAACGCAAGTTCTAACAGGTGCTTAAGTGGTTCCGCGGATTTGCTTTTGGTTTGGTTGTAATCTGCTGTACAATATGGACGATCAACCTGGGCCTTCTGGTATTAAAAAAAGGTATATGATAAGAAAAAGAAGCTGACACTGAATTATTGCAGCTATTGGAAGAAAGCGGAGGTAGTAGTGACGAACATTACGTACCAGAAACAGACGATAGTGATGTAAATTCAAGCTCCGAGTCCGAAGAAGAGAATTTTATAGACCCTATTCGGCCACATCAAACACTTCGTAGCCTTGATGAGATAAAATGGAACGACAGAGGTGCGTTAAAACAAATTTTGTTCCAGAAAAACCCAGGAATTATTGGTGCAAATTCCAGGACAGGGTGCACCTATCGATTTTTTCAAAATGATCATTGATGATGATTTTTTACAAACTATTGTAGAACGAACGAACTCTTACGCAGTCGAGGTTTTGCTGCGCCCAGAAACAAGTACAAAATCACGTATTACTAATTTTAAAGATCTTACTCTTGACGAACTAAAAATTTTTTTGGCCCTGTTACTTCACACTGGCACAATATCCTTGAGCCGTCTTAACGATTATTGGAAAACTGATCCGCTATTTAATCTACCTGTTTTTAGAAAATATATGTCAAGGAATAGATTTTTGCTTATCTTGAGGTGTTTGCATTTTACATCTCCAGATATGGATCCGGCAGATCGGCTAGGAAAGATTAGATTTGTGGCAGATTTTTTTTAACAACAAGATGGGAGAAATTTACTATCCTGGAAGAGAGTTGTCTTTGGATGAAGCTATGGTACTTTATCGGGGTCGTCTCCAGTTTAAACAGTATATCAAGAATAAGCGCCATAAGTATGGTATGAAGTTATACATGCTGACAGAGCCTAATGGACTTATTTTGAAATTTCGTGTCTACGAAGGTGCGACAGATGTTTATGGTGGAAGCGGACATACTGAAAAAATTGTTTTACATTTATTGGAGGAAAAATTGAGTGTGGGACATGCTGTTTATCTAGACAATTTCTACAATAGTGTTAATTTAGCTAGGAAATTACTTCAACAAAATACATACTGCACTGGTACGCTGAGAGCTGAGAGGAAAGATAATCCGAAAGAGGTAATGAGTGCAAACTTAAACCGTGGTGAGAATAAATCTATGTTTTGCAATGGAGTGCATGTCGGAAAATGGCGCGATAAACGCAATGTTCAATACATTTCAACAGAATTTGGAAGCGAAATGGGCATTTTTAAAAACAAAGGAAATCAAGAATCTGAAAAACCTTCCGCAATCATTGGATATAATGCCTTTATGTCCGGTATAGATAGACAGGATCAAATGATGGCATATTAACCATTCGGTGGTACAAAAAGTTATTCATGCATGTGCTGCAAATGAGCATGATAAACGCCTATTTTTTGTACAATAAATATTCGCGGTCTGACCAGTTACGATTATATGACTTCCGATTGGATGTCATAAGAAATTTACTAGCCAGACGACCAATTACTAATTTGCCGCAAATTTCTCCAGGCCAAATAAATGTCCACAGCATTAGCAAAGTAGAAAAAATTGTTAGTGAAAAAAAAGGAACTAAAGAAACAAAACGGGTAAGCAGAAAGGAATGCAAAGAATGCAGGAAATATAAAATAAGAAAGCAAACAGTGTATGAATGCAAAATGTGCCCTGGACAACCAGGTTTTTGCCTTAATTGCTTTGAGGATTACCATAAAAATGTACAAAAATGATTTAGAAATAAATGTTTTGAGTTCATGAGTTCGATTTATTATTTCTTTACTTATTTAATTGGACACTCCGATCGGAGTGTTCGGCATCTAGTAAAAATTTTCACTTGCAATGCCGATTACTCCGATCGGAGTGAAAATTTTTTTTTTCTAATATTTTGAATGGCACATAAAAAAAACACATCCAAGACTCATTTTAATTCATATTTACCACAATAAAATAAAAATATTTGAAAAAAATCTTACCGACGTCAACCACAAACTCAAAAATATAGATCGGCAGTCAACCTGTTAAGGTATTCAAAAAGTAATCAAACGCTAAAACCTTATAAGTTGATGCTGTCCTGATTATAATATTTCCCTTAGTTATGAAATTATAAATAACGATAATAAAAATTAAAAAAAAGCAAGTAAAGGCTAATTTATTTGGTTTCCTTTTTTAATTAAAAATTTCATCACTTAAAGGACACTTGTAAACTTTAAATTGCTTTTTTTTGGCAATTAAATAAGAGTGTTAATGAAATAATGCCGCTAGCGTAGAAAGCAGAAAGCACAGTAAATTAAGCAATTAACTAAATGAAATATATAAAAGCGGGGCGAGGAATATCTTAATTTTTTCTAAATACTGTTCATCGCTGAAATTTTCCTCAATAATTAATTCAGTCCAGTTATTCAAGTTGCAAAATGTAATTGTGTGTACGGCGATATAAAACATTATCTAAACGTATATTTATCGGGTCAATTAATAAGTTTTGAAAGCGACACTTATGGAGCATTACTTGATCATATATTGAACACCATTTTGAAGGTTTATCTGTCATATGAACACACCTTAAATTTCAAGTCAATCTGTCGAGTTATTTATTGTTTATCAGCTGATTAAAGCAAACGTGTTTGAGTATTTTTTAAAAGTGGAAAAAATCGAATGTCGTGCCATAAAAAAATTTTCTGATTTGGAAGGTTTATAGGCAACTGAAATCCATGTAAATTGTAACTGTGTTAAAGGAGTCTGTTTCTTCATTCCCAACTGTTGATAGATGGACTCTAAAGTTTAGACCTGACCATACAAGCGTCGATGATGATCCACGTTCTAGAAGTCCAGAAACTGCAACAACTGCAGAAACTGATGTGCAAGTACGAAATATATATAAATATATAATATATAATATATATATATATATATATATATATATATATATATATATATATATATATATATATATATATATATATATGTATGTATATATATATATTATATATATATATATATATATATATATATATATATATATATATATATATATATATATGGTATACAAGTGTAAAATGCAGATTTTTTTTCTAAAAAAACATGTTAAATTCGGAAGAAGTATGCTCCATCGTTTTTTATACATTTTTCCCATCTTTCGGGCAATACCACGCCAGTAAAAATCTTCCCTTTTTGCTACGATGAACCAAAGCGCTGCTCAGCTAGTGCGTGACCCATCGATGCAAACAAGTCGTAATCGGAAGGAGCCAAGTCTGATGAGTAAGCCGCATGGGGTAGAACTTCCCAGTTGAGTGCTTCAAACGTGTCGCGCACTGGTTTTGCCGTATGTGATGGAGCATTGTCATGAAGAAAAATGACTTCGTGTTGCCTCTTTCGCTATTCTGACCTTTTTTCAGGCAGCGAACGGTCCAAAGGTCAATTGTTGTTGGCAACGTTTAGTATTAATCGTTTCCCCAGGTTTTAACAGCTCATAATAGACCACGCCCCTCTACTTTCACCAAATACAGAGCATCGTCTTTCTGCCAAAGCGATTCGGTCTTGCGGTCGATGTGGATGGTGCGCCTGGGTCTACCCATGATTTTTTCCGGCTTGGGATTTCTCAAAATAAATCCATCCCCTGTAACTATACGATGCAAAAACGGCTTCCTTTTGTACCGAGCGAGCAAAATGTCACGTGTTTTTGCGCTTTTCAATTTGCCTGTCGTTCAACTTATGTGGTACCCATCTATCGTCTTCTGAATCTTTCCCACCTCTCGTAGCCGATTGGAAACAGCTTGTTGACTAACGTCCAATTGCTCAGCGAGTTGTTTTTTTGTGTTTGTGAATCATCTTCGTCCAACAATGCTTGCAATTCCACATCTTCGTATTTTTTTTGGCGGTTTCCGCGTTCCTTGTCTGCAACATCGAAGTCACCACTTTTGAAACGCCGAAACCATCGTTCACGAAACGTATCTTGTGATGGAGCATGTTCACCATAAGCTTCTCGAAGTAATCGGTATGATTCAACAGCAGTTTTCTTCAGATGAAAACAAAAAATTAAGGCTGTCCGCGAATGCTCTTTGTTCGGTATAATTTTCGACATATTGAACACAACAACACAACACTATGCACACACTTTTCCAATTTATCACTCTTGCGCGTCTGACACTTGTTGATGACACAACAAAATGGCGCAGTGTCAAATCTTTATAGCACAAACTGCATTGGTGCACCATCTGTGGTCTGAAATCCGCATTTCATACTTGTACACCTGGTATATATATATATATATATATATATATATATATATATATATATATATATATATATATATATATATTGTACCGTGTGAAAAAAAGTTGTGAAACTTGGTCGCCCCATACTTGGGCGCAATTTTGTAACATGTTTACTTGCCCTCTCTTTGAGGCGCTATTTTGTACTCTGTGTAAAAAATGTGTAATTGCGCCCCACGTAGACTGCGTCAATTTGTGGGATGTCAATTTTCACTTCGCTCGCACCTTTTACAGCCCCGTTTTAATTTCTGATAATGAATTGAGTGAATCCTGATTTTAAAAGAACTAAAGAAATTAAACATACACTAGCTCAGTTTTTCTTGGTAGAGTTATATGGGTAAGAGATAATTGTTGTACGTCTTTTTGGAATTAGTTTCTCGTTGTTAAAAAAAATTTCGGTTGTACAAAATTTTTGGGCACCATTCATTTTAAAATAGAAAGGATCTACTTTCAGCTAAAAAAATGAAAAAATACTGAAGTGTTATGCAGTTGTTAATAAAAAGAATTTTTCTGGTACAACCCTTTTATCCTGAAAAGTAAGATAGGTATTCAGTGAGACACTAGCTTTAATCAACAAAAAAAGGTTTATTAATGATTTAAATTAAAAGTTCTAGCTCTTGCAGTTTAGTAAATACAAAAACTCTAGCCTTAAAGGTAGTTATTACTAAATAGAGTTCTGAAATCAGACATTTTACTTTTAAAATTTTGCTACACCCGATATTGAAAGTTCGTGACGTTCACTTCACGATTTATCAGTTCAATTCGATGCTAAATCACTTATATGCGGGAAATAGGTTTACTGATGTATATTTTGGTCACTTACGGTTTTCCTACGGGCTTCTAGGCCTTAAATTGAACACTTAAAACCGCTTTCACACATTCCATCACTAGTTTATCGGTACTGCTTCACGACGAGAAGAGCCTACAACGGCCACTTCATGTTAAAAAAACAAAGCCCACTACGGCTTAATGATTTAAACTCGTACTCGACTTGGCTCTCGATAAAATTGAAAAAGCCTCCACTGCGGCTGGATGAACAAAGCCTGGCTGCGGCTTGATCGGAAAAAAAGCCAACTACGGCTACTGATTGCAGAACAGCCTTCTGCCACTACATGTTGGAAATAACTTCGGCGGCGGCTTCATGGGGAAAAGCCTGGTCTGCGGCTCGATGGAAAAAAGCCTTCTCGGCGGCTAGATGTAAAAAGCCTCTTGGCGGCTCGGTGGAAAAAAGCCTCTTGGCGGCTCGGTGGAAAAAAGCCTCTTGGCGGCTCGGTGGAAAAAAGCCACTCGGCGGCTAGGTGGAAAAAAGCCACGATCTGCGTTCTCCGGACCCTTAAATAATCCGTGAGAACTACGTCTCTAAAATGGCTACGCCGGATACAAACATTTGACCAATCACGGCGTACTACGAATTCGATAGATTCGGTCGGAAACCCGCACTGCACGCTGTACCATGAGCGGCTAGACATTCCAGTGTAATACACTGCTCGATACAAAAATGAAAAGAAGTACACTATAAAGCCAAAAATCAGTAACATTTCATACTCTTAAAATCTAGGAAAAAATGAATGTTACAATATATTAAATCTTTATTTATTTAGCTCTTGGCTAGTTGATAACAATCAAACAATATACAACTTATATGCTAAGTATTAAGTTCTTAAATATAAAACCAATCTTTTTTGAAAATACTTAAAGTAGGAGCATTTTTTACATTACTCGGCTAATCATTATAATAACGCAAACCGTCATAAAAAAAGTGTTTTTTGAAACCACACTATTCTTACTAATTCTATATTATAGTGGTGACTATTTCTAATGTTGTAACTATGGTGGTTACATCTTTTATTTAAAAATGATCTAAGATAATCTGGCTGCAGATCATTCTCAATCTTATATATTAAAATGTGATTAGCTCTCCTGATAAAATGACAAATGTAAAGCCAATTTAACGAATCTAACATATATTTAATGGGTGTGTACCTATCACAGTTCAAGAGAATTCGCATTGTTTATGTGTGTTTTATTTTGTAACAGTTGCAATCTTAGCACATCCTCCCCAGTACAAGCACTCAACAATTAACAGGCATACGAGAAATGAATGCGGCAATATAATAGGGTTATACACCAGCTGTTTGGCCCATGGAGATAGGCACCCTGACACACGTCTCACCTATTTTCTGCCTTAATTTTTTGCACACATAATCTACATGATTACTAAAACATCTAAGTCTATCTCTAAGTATTTAATTTCATTAACAAACTGAACAATATCATCATTTATATCTAGAGCCAAATTTAAATCAAAATACCTCTAACAATTAGAACCAATCACCATACACTTGGTTTTCGAACTATTCAGCTTTAATCTATTCTCACATAGCCACTCTGATAGAATTCTTAACTCACGGTTCATAACAGCTGTTACCTGTACAAAATCTCTTCCAGCCACAGAGAACAGTGTGTGATCCGCAAACAAACTGACAAAAGACCCGGACAGTCTTACATGCACGTCATTAACATAAATGATGAACAAGAGTGGACCCAGCACACTGCCTTGCGGCACACCCCAGACACTACTTCTTTTGCCAGAAATATTGTTTTCAACCTTAGTCTGGTGATACCTATTATTTAAGAAATCTTTTATCCAATTTAATGCCCTCCCTTTCACACCATATAAAGCTAACTTCATAATAAGGATATTCCTGTCTATCGTCTCAAAAACACGCTTCAAATCCATAAAAACACTGAGAGTAATTTTTGACTTACTCATGTTGGTCCTTGACACAGAGCACACATGTTGCAAGGCAGTCTCACAGAAATGTTTACCTGAACCTGAATCCAGATTGTCCATTGTATAACAGTTCTTTATTTTCAAAGTACTCACGTAATTGGCTGCAAACTATTGTCTCCAAAATTTTGTCGATCACTGTAAGAGGTTAATTTGGGCGAAAATCACTGGAGACACTCGGGTTTGACACTTTTGGAATAGACACAATTAGACTCGTTTTTAAATCACCTAGAAACCTACCAGATATTAAAGGTAATGGAAGACCGTCTATTAACTGTGGATGATTTAACTAAGGCTATAGGCATCTCACACGGGTCAGTACATGAGATATTCACTAATGTTTTGGATATAAGAAAGGTATTCACAAGATGGATGCCGCATTTCCTAACATCGGAACAAAAACGCACTCGTAAGAAACTTTCTAAACAACATTTGGCTAGTTTCTTAAAGAATAAAACTGATTTTGGGCATCGATTTGCAAACTATGGGTTTGCTAATATGATCCTGAACTGCGATAATAAACCGCACAGTGGACTGAGCCCGGTTGTTCAGCTCCAAAGCAACCAAAGTGGTCAAAGTCGTCCAAAAAAATTATAGCATCAGTTTTCTGGAATGCAAAAGAATTTTGTTAACCGAAGTATTATTGCTACCTTTTGGACCAGCTGGATGAGAAAATTCGTAAGAAAAGGCCCGGTTTGCAGAAAAGAAATTCCTCTTTCATCATAACAATACACCTGCTCACAGAGGTGCTTTGTTAATGGCAAAACAGGTCACATTAAAGTACGAATTGTTGGAACATCCAGCCTACTCGCTAGATCTGGCTCCGTTTGACTTCCATCTGTTCCCAAACTTTAAGATTTCTAATTGGGAAGCGTTTTTCAACAAATGATGAGGTGATAGCATCCGTAGATGGATATTTTGAAATTCTTCCAGAAAACCACTTCAGAGATGGGATAAGTGAATTGAAAAATGGCTGGAAAAAATGTACTGAACTTAAGGGGAATTATATTCAAGAATAAATCTATTTCGACTCAATAATTCATCTTGTTTCATTTCCGCTTTCAAAACTTATTGACTGACTAGTATATATATATATATATATATATATATATATATATATATATATATATATATATATATATATATAAATATAGGAGAAGGGTAGTCTTGACCGACTAGTTAAACAGCAATATTATGTTCTTGGGATAAGCGGTCTTTGGAAAAGAACTAAAAAGTTTTAGACACTTTTTTAGCTACGCCAAGCTTTCGAAAATATTTTATTTTCTTCATCAGGGCTACAATTATAGTAGATTATCAGTATTTTTGAGATTAAAAGTGACAAATGATGAGGTGATAGCATATTTTGAAAGTCTTCCGGAAAACCACTTCAGAGATGGGGTAAATGAATTGAAAAATGGCTGGAAAAAATGTATTGAGCTTAAGGGGAATTATATTGAAGAATAAATGTATTCATACTCATCTCTGAGAAATATAATAAACTTTGACTTCAGTTTGTTAGAATGCTACTAAGAATTGTGTGGTTGTCAAGTGATTTTAATTTATAAAGGATTTTCTTGTTATGTTTTCTTGTCAGTTTGCTAAAGGCAGTGTGTTTCTATCTCTTCGTTAAGTTTGTGGTTAATTTATATTTGAAAATAGAATGACGTTGACATTTTGTTTGATCGTTTAAAGTTGAAAAGTTAGTAAAAATCAGTGAGATTATTATCAAAGAGATATGTCAGATATGTTGCAAGAGAATAACTCCGGTTATATATGTCGGATCAAGACAAAAAACCAAACTCTTCGTAATAAAATTTGCAACATATCCTCGTTAGTTTTAAGTCGCTTAAATGTGTACATAACCTAAAAAATTGAAAAAACCGACAAAAAAACTGTTTTTTTGTTTTTTTTTTTTTCATTTTATTGTATAGGCCGACTAAGTGAATCGATCCACTTGAAACTTTCAGACAATATGCCATTTGTTATAGTAAAAATACCCTGAAATTTTGGTTCAAAAATATTAAACCCGGTGAGCACAATTGAATTTGTTATTTAAAATTTGAATTGTTTTCCATTTTATGCCATTTGGTCCAAAATGGATCTTTTTTTTTTCAAAACTTAGATCTTAACGCCAGCTTTCCGATTCAATTAAAAAAAAAATTGTGGAGTCATTTAAACGGTTTTTTTTACGTTTGTTTATTAATCAAATAAAAACAAATGCGTTTTTTTTCGGT
>CM032456.1:244016-266516 GCA_019049505.1 Pachyrhynchus sulphureomaculatus
TAATTTCCTGTATTGGGTGAATTGAAATCGTATAAGGATGTGAATATTTTCTATGTCTGTTTGTGACCATTTGATGATACCAAATGAATATGTGAGTATAGGTATAGCGAACGTGTTGATGGCTTTAGTGAGATTCTTAGAGTTGAGTTTTGTTTGCAAAAGTTTCGTCAGTCTGTTTTTGAATTCGGTTCTGAGCTCTGTTTTGATGTGAGTGTGGTTGAGTTTGGTGCTTTGTTGGAAGCCTAGATATTTGTATGTTTATTATTATTATTATTATTAAGTTTTTTAGAAAAACCTACTATCCACGATTTTATAGAATTAAATTCTATTACCTTCTCACCAAGAGAATTTTTTTCAGGTCTTTGTTAAGTTGTATCTCTCTCGCATCGTTGCTTGGTTCGGAGCATTTCTCATGTATCGTTTTTAGTATTTAAGTAATGAGATTTTTTTCAATATATATTTATATTTCAGTCTGCGGATCTATCGGGGACCAAAGGTATCCAAAAACAAATCTACTAAAAAAATCCATAGGACCTAATAAGAGTAATATAATATCACCAATAAGAGAGAAAATGGGAGATAGAACGACAACGAAAAAGATAAACTAAAGCAATAAATAATCCCCAATTATAAACATATGTATTCAGTTCAAAGGGGCGGAGTTCCAGAAGCTATTAAATGCAGGAATCCATTGCAGACAGCAATATATTTTCCTGGAAAAGGGTGTGATTTAGGATAAGAGAGCTGTCTCCAGCTGCCACTTCAGATATCCGAATATAGAGTTGGAGTTTTCTATTTCCAAAACTTCGTTTTTTGGATGAAAAGTGGTTTTTTGGTTAGAATATTTATTTTTCATATGTTTGTACAGAACTGGCCTTTTTATACGGAGATTATTCAAAAACACGTTCAAATCTTAACGAACAACGTTGATGTCGAACATAAATTCAGATGAATAACCAAATTTCTCTACTACAACCTTAAATATATAATAAAAGACTGTTTTTAGTCAATTTCCACTGGTTTATTTAAATTGCGATGACGCGTTTCGCTGTCGGTGCAGCTTCTTCAGATCTACATTTTACACTGTCAAGTTAGGTTTAATGTTCACAATTTTATAATTATAATATTACACCTAATTAAATTACATTGAAAGTATTGGAAAACCCACACAGATTTGGAATTAGGAGAATAAATTCAATAACGGTGAATTGCTTAAATCTACCTGGTCGTTGAGTAAAGTACCTGTAGTCCTTAATCGATTTATTTGCATTGTCTCTAAAAGGTTTAGTTTTAAACCTTTTTGTTGGGTGTGTAAAATTTTGAAATTCTTGTTAAATGTGTGATTTTCTGTTAAAAGATGATTAGCATATGTTGAATTGGATTTTCTATGGATGAAACTTTTTTCGTGTTCTGTAATTCTTTGTATAAATGTCAGTCCAGCTTATCCTATGTATGTTTTAGGACATGAACCACATGTTAATTGATAAATCACTGATTTATTGTCTTTATTGATTTGTGGTTTGTAGTTTTTAAGATATTTCCCTATAGTATTGTTAGTCTTGTAAGCTATGTTGATATTTTTTTGATTTAAAAGTTTCCCCAGTTTTTCCGTTGGTTTCCTGAAATAGGTTAAGCATTTAAATGTGGTATTTCTGTCCTTAAAACGTGGGTAATTTCTGAGATTGCCTTGTTTCTAAGTTTTTTTCCTAACGATATTAGTGATTAAAGTAACCGAATAACCGTTGTTAACGGCTACTTGTTTTATGTAGTTTAATTCTTTAGTAAAATTTTCCCCTGATAAGGGGATATTAGTTAATCTATGTATAAAACTATGATAAGCTGCGAGTTTATGATGGTTAGGATGGTAAGAACTATTGTGAATTGTGGTATTTGTATGACAAGGTTTGTGATATATTGCAAATTCATGTTTTTTTATGGTTTTACTGATTGTTAAGTCTAGGAAGTTGATTTTCCCTTCGACTTCTTCTTCCATTGTAAAACTGATATTTCTATGTAAAGAATTAATATACTGTAAAAAGTGAGTTAATTGTCTGTCTGCATACAATTATACAACCATCCAAAATTTGCTACAACCTTTACAACCGTCATACTTCAGTTTTATTTTTTAGTGTTTCGTACGGAACACTTATAAGATCACTTCGGTGTCTGTCTGTCCGTCTGTCACACCCAATTTTCTCCTAAACTATCTGACATAGAAAGTTAAAATTTTGATGAAAATTGGTGGCCTCATCAGAGCCGTGTAGTCTTGAAAGATAAATTTTGGCTTAAGGGGTTAGTTTTGGGAGTTTGAATTGGGAGTGAAAAAAAAAATTACCAGATCCTGAAGTGGGTGTCAAATAAAAGCTCGGAAAAATATATGTAATGAAATACTTGCGCACGCTTTTTTTGTGTTATTTTTAAAAAATTGCGGAAAATCGCTGTCCCCCCTTATCTCGAAAAGTACTGATCAAAATATGTTGAAAAATTTTGGAATATTCTTCACAGGGTGTAGATTGGAAAATTATCACGAGTGCGTTACCTTTAATAATTTATCTGGTATATAAGAAACAAAAATTTCAAGGTCATCAGTTTTCAGTAAATATCGGAAAAAAAACTTTTTTGAAAACTCATTTGGGGTATGTTTTGTGAAGCTATTGATCATTTTATACCTCCGTAACAAAAAATTTTATTTTAGAAGCAATCAACGCACGGAACACTAATTTTTAATGGTATAAAATTGATTGAATCAAGATTATAATACAAATAATCTTTTTTTTCAGGTTCCCCCTTCATTGAAGTTCTCCACTGAAGTTTTTCTTTTGCTCAAGGTAATAAGTTTAGAATTGCTGTTTTTATTAATAGTCCTGTTAACATATACATATATACATACATACACACACACACACACACACATATATATATATATATATATATATATATATATATATATATATATATATATATACATATACTGAAGGACAGTAAAAGAGCTACTGCTAACAACAAAATCTGAACGAAGTAACAACTGAGATTGCTCTTTTGGGTTGAGAGTGCAACTAAGAGTTAGTAATGCATTTTTTAAAACTGAATTTTATTCTTAATATTTTTAAGCTCTCGTTTGTTTTTACAAACTTCTTCTGGAGATCTGTAATAGAGAGAATCACTAACAGCAAAAAATAATTATGTAAAAAGTTAATAAACTTCAGTCTTGTCATAAAAAACCAATTATCTACTTACAGAATGTATCAGTAATGTCTCTCCAAAACTAGCGCTAACAACGTAACTTCAACATGACAGCAAAAATAAGTCGCAAACAAACATCAAACACGTAATTAGAATTTTAAATTGACTCGATGATCAAAGTTTTTTTTTTCTTTCAAGAATTATTATAGAGAGCGATAATAATGAGTTTTTATCTACAAAACTATGAAAAAATTTCTAAAAACTAACACAGTGCAAATCACGCTTAATGGGGACTTGTGATCATCAGGCCTACATTATCAAATACTTAAAGGGCTCTAAACCGGGTTGCCAGGTAGTAAATATATAGGTAAAAATAGATCAAAAATAATAAATCTGCAGGGCCTGGGGGTGTGGTAAATGAAATGATTAAGTACGGGTCTAATAAATTACATCGAATGCTGAGAAACATGTTCCACAGAGCGATATATATATAGAAAAAATACCAGAATAGTGGTCAAAAGCTTATATAGTATCCATATTTAAAAAGGGAGACCGCAGAAAATGCACAAACTATAGAGGCCTAAGCATAATATCGAGTATGGGACGTTTGTATGGAAAAAACGCACACCGCAGTTAAGAAAACTAAACATCAATATATTTTTAGGCAAGAGAAATAATTTAAGTTCGACCCTGGTAAATAATAACGAAAAACCAAAATTATATGATGAATGAGGCGTGTATGAAATTAACTCTAATAGTTGTGATGCGATATATATGAAACAAATCGGTAGATTAAAAGAATATAAAATATCGTTAAAGGACCATCAGAAAAACAAGATTTTTTCGATATTGTATTTAACCCTTTTTTCAATAATGAACAGATAACGCTACTCCATAAATGCAGAAAAATTATACTTTTCATGAAATTTTAGGTTATTGTAAAGCAATTGAAAATCGACAGAAGTTCATATTTGAGCAGTTTACTACCTGTTCTCTTGTCCGTCAAATCCATCGTGAGACGCGTTTCGTCGTATCAGTCAGGCTAGGATTGACAAACAAGAAAACGGAATCAACTAGTACTTATCTCAGAAGTTACGGAGTACGATGGCAGGATACAACTAATTGTGTTAAGTACGCGTACCTATTGCTCCAACGAAAGCTGACACAGCAGCTTTCGAGCCGACAGAGTAATTGACACAGTCAACGCTTAAGCCTGACTGACGAGCCGTGATACGGCGAAAACGCGTCTCAGGATAGATTTGATGGACAAGAGAACAGCTAGTAAACTGCTGAAATATGGACTTCTGTTTATTTTCAGTTGTTTTACAATAACTATAAATGCCTGAGGAAGTATCCCTCGAATAGCGCTAACTTCTTTTAAGCGTTAACTGTGTCAACCACTCTGTCAACTCAAAAGCTGCTGTGTGAGCTTCCGATGGAGAAATAGGTATGCATACTTAATACAATTTCATTGTATCCTACCATGAAATTTTAGGAATTAAAAAACCAATAAAAGGCAATAAACATGTTACAAATACCCAATTATATTTTGGAAATACTCTAATTCTTGAGAGTTTTATTAATTTTACACCTTAGTTGTAGCCTAATTTCTTTTGTAAATATTTTAAACTCATATCTATTTAAGAATGGTCAAATAGATTGAAAAATGTTAGAGAAAGAAAATATAATTTGTGAAACAATGTCAAGTGTCGTTAAATTTTTATTGTATGTATATATATATATATATATATATATATATATATATATATATATATATATATATATATAATATTTTACGTGTTCTTGGAATTAGATCATTAAAACTATTCTTGGATCTGTTATATATTTATTGACGTTTCGACCTTCGGAAGAGGTCTTCTTCAAAATTTGCTTTAAAAGATGACATTAGAACAATAAGTTTGTTGTTTATTTCGGGGTTAAAATATTTGTAGCTTTTCGTAGTTTCTAATTTAAGACACTTAACTGTATATATTAACGAGTGCCTTATCTTAGAAAGTAGTTCATTATATATATATATATATATATATATATATATATATATATATATATATATATATATATATATATATATATATATATCAAGCATTTTCTACAGCTGACGCTGTCTTCCTTCTCTCAGCTTTTGATTCCATCCGTTTCTATCTTCCCAGTCTCCATCTGTTAGACCCCTGTCCTCCATAGCCTCGTCCACATCGTCTCTCCACGATCATCTGTGTCTTCCTCTTTTTTTTCTCCCTACAGGGCTCCACTCCGTTATTTTCTTTATCCACCTATTATCTTCGCTCCGTCTTATGTGTCCATACCATTTTAACCGTTTTTCTTCAATGGTGTTTATTGCGTTCTCTTTGATGTTCATTCTGCTTCTTATTTCTTTATTTGTTATTCTCTCCATACGTGTCACTCTACAGCATCTTCTCCAATACTCCATCTCTACCGCGTTAATTTTAGATTTATTTCTTTTGTTGATCGTCCATATTTCTGACCCGTATGTCATTATGCTTTGTATTATTGATTTGTATATGCATGTTTTGTTTCTCTTTGTAATGTGCTTGTCCCACAGGATCGAATTTATTTGTCTTATGCATGTCCGCGTTTGTATTAATCTAGCTTTAATCTCTTCTTCTGATGTTGCGTTTTTTAAACTGATGGTTCCTAAATATTTAAATCTATCGGTTCCTTTGATTATTGTGTCGTTATCTACTTCTAGATTCTCCACGTTTCCCTCCTTTGTTGTTACATATTCCGTTTTATCAAAGTTTATTGCTAATCCTGCTCTAGTGTATTCTGCTTTCAGTTTTCTTACCATATAACTAAGGTCGTCCTCATTTTGCGCTATGATTACTTGGTCATCTGCGAAACTTAGAGTATACAAGTAATCTTCTCGTACTGGGACTCCCATTCCACTACATTTTTTGCTTCCATTTTTTTAATGTTTCTTCGAGGTATATTTTGAATAGTGTTGGGGATGTAGAGCATCCTTGTAATAGGCCTTTTGATGTTTGGAGTCTCTTCCCTACTTTATGTCCTATTTTTATGTTCACTGTGTTGTTTTTGTAGAGAGCTTTTACTGCTTATATTAGTTCTTTGTCAATGCCTATTTCTTTCATTGCATTCCATAATCTTTGTCTTGGTACTGAGTCATAGGCCTTTCTTACGTCTATGAAGGCTAGATGAACTTCTTTATTCTTTGCCAGTTTTTTTTCCATTGTTTGTTTTATAGTGTATAATATATAGTTCATTGTGTGGGGTATTAATTTAAATCACTGTCAAAATCACATTTTTTACTTTCTACGAACAAACCACTTAACTTGAAGGACTTTATATGACTGGTAGGTAGATACGGTTTAGGTTATTTACATCTGTTTTTTCGTTTATTGTAGTGGGCGTCAACTGAATGTGTACGGATTCGAGTATTTCTCTTTTTTTGTATTTATTTCGGTGTTGATAATTTTGATTGTGTTTTGAAATCAAAGGTATGACTTTTATATATTTCATGATTGGTAAGAGCTGTACTGTTTTTTTTGTCGTATTTATGGCCTTTGATTCTATTTTCCTATATATTGGCTTGTTTGCCCGACGTATATTCCTTCGCAGTTATTACATTTGATTTCGTAGTATGTTACTTTTTTTATTATTTGGGGTTTTGGTTTTAAGCCTGGAAAAATTGAATGAGAGCAGATTATATGATTTGTGACATAACCGAATTTTGTAGTTTTCAAAAAGCTGGGATAGTCCATTTATAAACGGTAAAGCATATATATGTTTTATGGTTGTTGTTTTTTGGTTTTTTACTTATTATGGTGTAAAAGTTATGTATTCGTTGTTTGAAAATTTTGTTTATAAGGTACATCGGATATTTATTAACTGTTAATGCTTCTTTAGCTTTGGTTATTGCACTCTTTCTGTATTCTGTGTCAAAAAGAAACTTTTACAATACCATAATAAGTAAAAAACCAACCAATAACAACCATACAATATATATTGCTTTACCGTTTATAAATGGACTATCCCAACCAATCAAAAAACTTTTTGAAAACTACAAAATTCGGTTATGTCACAAATCATATAATCTGCTCTCATCCAATTTTTCCAGGCTTAAAATCAAAACCCTAAATAATAAAAAAAGAAACATAGTCTACGAAATCAAATGTAATAACTGCGAAGGAATATACGTCGGGCAAACAAGCCAGTATCTGGAACATAGAATCGAAGGCCATAAATACGACTAAAAAAAAACAGTACAGCTCTTACGGATCATGAAATAAATAAAAGTCATACCTTTGATTTCAAAAACATCAAATTATCAACACCGAAATAAATACAAAGAAAAAGAGAAATACTCGAATCCGTACACATTCAGTTGACGCCCATCGCAATAAACGAAAAATAGATGTAAATAACCTAAACCGTATCTACCTACCAGTCATATAAAAAATGTGATTTTGACAGTGATTTAAAATTAACAACTCACACAATGAATTACTTTCTTAGGTAAGGCCCTCATTAATGTATACAGTTAAGTGTCTTAAATCAAAAACTACGAAAAGCTACAAATATTTTAACCCCGAAATACACAACAAACTTATCTATTTTTAATTCTTCTAATGTCATCTTTTAGAGCAAATTTTGAAGAAGACCTCTTCCGAAGGTCGAAACGTCATTAAATATATAACAGATCCAAGAATAGTTTTAGTGATCTAATTTCAAGAACACGTAAAATTTAAAAAAATATATATACCAAGATCACAGAACCTTACACTCAAAAAAAAAAAAAATATATATATATATATATATATATATATATATATATATATATATATATATATATATATATATATATGTATATACTCAATCCTTTCACCCCAATAGGAGGTGACACTATGCAGTCGTTGCCTCAACAGTCATTCTCCAGTACATACCCATACCAAGAAGAGATCTTACTTGATCGGACCATCTTGTTGGAGACCGTCCCCTTGATCTTCTACCTTCCCAGTTACGACAGGCTTTTCCATGACATCCACCTTCCTTATAATGTAACCAAAATATTTCAGGTATTATCTTTTAGTCGGTTATTTATACCAGGCTCTTGAAGAATAGATACATTAGTACTCTGAGGATTCTTTGATATGCCCATATCGCAAACATATCGATTTGTGTTTTGTCAACTTGTTGAATGGTCGATGTTTCCAATGCGTAAGTTGCTATGGGGAATATAACGCTGAAGAGCAATCCTTACTTTGTGTTTTTTGACAGATGGATCTTTTCAGACCTTAGTGAGTTTGATCGTCGAGTTTCTAGCCATACCCAACGGCTTTTTTACTTCCGCTTTACAGCCACCATTGTTAGTTATGGGGATTCCAAATAGTTGAATTGTTCTGAAACCAGCACTTTCATTTATGTGTGACAGATTTTCATTACGACTAACAATCCTTCCTTTGGTTTTCGCTATACTAATTGTCAATCCATAGTTTTTGCCAGTGATTTCAAGGCGCTTTATAATGATTCTAGGTTTCTATTGACGCTGCAAGTATAACAGTATCATCCGCCTAAGGTTACTTAGCTTCTTTCCTCCGACTGTCACACCCCAACACCAGCCATCCAAAACAGACCTAATTACATGTTTACTATATATGTTTAAAAGTAAAAGTGACAGAATACAGTCCTGTCTTATGCCAGCTTCTACGTTAAAGGGATCGGAAAAAAGAATTATTCAGTATAATTCTGCCATTTGTGTTATCATGCAGGGATTGGATAAGGTTTACAAGATGTATGTATTCCCACGCTAATTATAATCTACCAAAGTTTGTTCCACTGTATGCAGTCGAAAGCTTTTGAATAGTCTATAAAACAGATATAGGTTATTATTTGAGATTCCCTAAGTTTTACTATTATCTGGCGTATGTTGAGAATTTGTTTTCTCGTCCATTTTCTAGAAAGGGACCCTGTTTGTGGGGTAGGTATTTACGGCACCAGAAAAGTTTTGAGTCTTCCATTTAAGATCCAGAGAAATACTTTAGCAGCTAATACCCGAGCGGTTGTTCTATAGTCGCTGCAATCCTTTCTTATGCAAGGATATAAATGCAACTTCACACCAATCTTTCGACCATCTTCCAGTCTTCCATGCCACATTACACAGTTGATGTAGTGTAGTCACGGCAGTTTCTCCCATCATCTTTATTATTTCCGAAGTTATCACGTCAATACCTGCTGTTTTTCTGTTCTCTAATCTTTGAATAGCCTTCCTGACTTCAGATTTAAGAATACATGGCTCTTGTTCTTTTGCGGTTTCGTTGTCGACAATATAGTCTCCCACTAGTTTAGGCACAAAAAGTTCTGTACAGTAATCTTTCCAAACGTGAATGATCCAGGTATGATCATTAGTGTTTTAGGTTTGAATTCTTTCGATAGGTATTTTACTTTTTCATAAAGTTCTTGTGGTCGATTGTCTACATCATGTTGTTCTAGCTCCTACATATATTATTAAATATGCTTTTTTGTCATTTTTACAAGCCATTTTGAATTCTTTTTTGATTGATCTGTATATATATATATATATATATATATATATATATATATATATATATATATATATATATATATATATATATATATATATATATATATATATACAGTCCCTGGCCAAATTATTAGACGCACTGCAAGATTTCATGTAAAATATTAATTACTGAGTGATATTGTATCGTTTTTATTATTTTAAATTGATTTGTTTTTTATTTTTATATTATCCAATCAATTACCTATTTATTTGACATAAATAAAACAGCATTAATTTAGAAAAGCATAAGTTTATTAAGTTTTAAAGAAAAGTGAAATTAATGTTAGTAAAAGTCAATATTTAGTTGAGCCACCTTTAGCCGCTATCAAAGCTTTAATTCTGCGCGGCATGCTATCAATGCAAGATTGTACTGTCTCCTGCATTTGAGGATGATGATTCCACACATGAATAATCTTTTCTAGGAGCTGGGTTTTGTTGGTAATCACATCTTTAGCCACTTCTCTTTTCATCAGCTCCCACACATTTTCAATGGGTTCATATCAGGGCCAATCCAACAGAGGGATATTTTTGTCTGCCAAAAAAGCTTTAACAGACCGAGCAGTGTGGCAGGGAGCTCCATCTTGCATGAAAGTGAATGGTTCCCCATTTGGAAACCATTCTCTGAGCTGCGGAATCAACCGATTTTGTAATACTTCTTTGTACTGATCTTGCCTCATTATTCCTTTGACGACGTACAGACGTCCAGTGCCCTTGCCGCTGATGACTGACCAAATCATCACTTTGGTGGGATGTTTAACCGTCGGGACGACACAATCAGGATGAAACTTTTCTCCATGACGACGACGCACATACTGAGCTTTATTCTGCAAAATTTCGAATGTGCTTTCGTCACTGAAGCAGACCTGTCAAAAATAGGAAAAATATATAAACTTCCATGTTTATTTGCTTTATTTAACTGAAAATGATAATAATGTATCAATTATTGATTAAATTGCTGTATCTTACCGATCTCCAGAAGTCCACATCTTTGTCTTGCCATTGTTTGGCCCACTTCAGGAGCTTTGCTTTCATTGCAGCTGTTAACTTGGGCTTCCTGGCGGGGCGACAGGCCTTAAAATCTAATTCTTTCAATTTTCTTCGAACAGTTCGCTCAGAAGCATTTACGCTAGCATCCTGGAGTTGTGATTTTATTACCTTTGTGGTAGCAAATCTGTTTTCTACACAAATTTTCTTCAAACATCTCTCTGATCGTGGAGTGAAAATTGGTTTTCTACCGCATCTTTTCTTTCTTTTCGGGCTTAATTCCTTCCCTGACTCAATTTTCTTTTTTTTATGCGTCGTACACTAGCTTTAGAAACCTCCAATCTTCGTGATATTTCTCGATTTGTAAATGTTTTTCGCAATCACAAGGGCCTTCACTTCAGCTTTTTTACGTGGTGAAAGATCGCCTTTTCTACCCATAATGAAAATAGTCCAATTACTTTTTTAAAACACTGCATACAAAATAAACTAATAACTGAGTAGTATAAAACTGTTAAACAAACAATCACAGTCCATAAAGCCACAGAAACACGTCCGTACCTGACTCGATTCCGATCGCGACTGATACAGGTTTGTACTTATTTACGTTCATGTATCACTTTGTCAACACAGTGTTGCCATATGTTAAAAATAAATACAAATATGTAGTCTACAATAATTCTTTTAAATAAAAATCAATAATATTGTAGTTTAAATACACCATTATTGCATAAAAACTCTTAAGAAACATAAAATTACTAAAAAAAAATACAGTGCGTCTAATAATTTGGCCAGGGACTGTATATATATATATATATATATATATATATATATATGTATATATATATATATATATATATATATATATATATATACATGTAATGTTATTTTGACTGTAAAATTTTTAGATACTTCAACAAATTCTCAGTGTACAGTCAGCGATCGACCAGTAAGGCAAATGAGACCTTGACGAAACGTCTGCGACTTTCTAGTGCTAACAACACTGGCCAACTAATATAATGTGTATACTTGTATATATAATGTCTTTGACTAACATAGTCAGTACCATTAGAATTTTTTCTTATTTAAAATATTAAAATTATGACTGTTTTAAACTTCCTATTATCATGAAGTGAACAATTGGGCCACTTGTGCACAAGTATCAACTTTGAATTATCCTGGTCATCCGCTAAGTATTTGACATTTCACATTATTATGAAGGTCAAACATTTTCGTATGTAGTGAAAATAAAGCTAATTTAGAAAAAAATTGTCTTGGAAATTAAGCAATCCCATTTATATCTTCTTGAACATATATATCCATTATCGTTTTATAGAGGAATAAGCTGTGCTCCAATTTTAGTAAGCCAATATCAGCTGCAGCTAGTATACGGTGCTCAATTTAATCGTTACCAATTTATACGGATACACCTTATACCTACTATTTACTTGACATATCGGGTAATTTACTGTTTATTAATTTATTCTCGATAAATTTAGGTTAAGAGGCTATTAGCTCAAATGAATTTCGGGATAGTATTATTAGCTTCACTGGGTTACTTTATAGTTCAAAATATTTCACGTGTTTGGAATTAAAATAAGCTTTACCTACAGGTGTGTATTATTTCATCCTGAATTCAACTCAACTTAGCTATGATACAGTTTAGATTTAAAAAATATGGAAGATATAATACTCTATTTTTAATTTTATAACGTAATCTGGAAGGAAAATTCATTCTAGGTTATACAAATATGTATGAAATTTACTTTATAGCATAACATATAAAATACAGTATTCCTAGAAGGATTTTTTTTGTAAATTGTCTACCTACATATGAACGAAAATTTGCATAACCTGAAAAAAAAGTATTTTTCTTACTAATTATTATACATATCGAACAGAGTTTCTGGAATTGTTTCATTCCATCCATTTTTTGTTTGTTTGCGCCATAAAGAACAAACCTGCAGTGGCTTTCAATACCTCAAGAAAGTTTCCATTTTAATTTTCAGATACTTGAACAGGAAGACGTCACAAGGAGCTAAATCAGCGCTATAGGGTAAATGTGGGAATGCACAGTTTCGATAATGGCTTCAACTGGGCAAGCCTTGTGGTCTTTGTAGTTGTTGTACAACAACAAAGTTTTGGATCTTCATGAGTTCGGACACCTTTCTTTAATGGCCTGCTCTAGGCTTTGGATCGTCCTTCAGTGAACTGCTTTTTTAATCGTGGAACAAAATTCCTTCGCAGTCCCAAAAAACAGCCCCGTGCAACTTTTCAGAAGATAACTGAGTTTGTGCCTTCTCGTCAACTCATTGCATCTACTCTTGCTTCCTGGGAGAATCCCAATAGAACACCCAAGTCTGTCGTCTATGACAAATACCTTTCATCATTCTCTAAAGCAACCTAACTTTTTTAAGAAAATTCTTTTCTCGCCAATTTCTATTCTGGTGTAAGGAATTTTGGAATCCATGTGACAGAGCTATGTTTCATGGCTTAATCTTGGTCTACAATTTTGAAAACTGTGGATCTGAAATGAATAGCAGGCACTAGAGTTTTGATTAGTAATCACAGCGGCAAAGCAAGCCAGATGCTTTCTTTAGTTCTTGCCTCAACCGGTCTTCCTGATCCAGGATTATACTGAATTGAGTCTCTATGGACCGTCATTGATTTACATCTGGGACATTCCTTCTTAAATAACTTTTGGTTTAAATGGACCAATGGGAAGAGAAATCCTTTTGTAGTAAGAAAGTGCACTGGGGAATATTCCAAATTGCTTTAGCCGATTTTTTAGAAGGAAAAAAATTATAAAAACTATAAAACGCACAGTTTTATAGTTTTTATAATTTATACTTATTTTTATGACTAGGGAGACATCTTAAGAAAAACTCCTTCGTAGTATCTGTATCGTAGGCTCTGCTTAGTGATTTTGGTTTATTTTTATTCCTAGATTTCCTATTTTCTTACCTGAAACAATTATATATAATTGTACTAATTAAAAGATAATTAAACATCGTATTGTAAAACAACTTTGCACTTTCAATTATTGCTTATACTAGTCTTGAAATGAACCTTTTTCAAGTACTTATCTTAAAAGAAAGAACGGAAACAACATAAACATTTATCGTTCTTTCTAAAATGGTTGATTTACTGTCGGGACCATTGCGAATACAACGATGTATTTTTTACAAAAAAATCAGGAAGAAAAAAAAGATTTATTAAGCAAATAATAAGCCATTCCCAAGTTTCGCTAAACGCTAAAAATTCTAAGATTAGAATGAAATTTTTCTTTGAAATTTCTCTTATTGAAAGAGAAAAGTAGATCACAAGATCATACGGGCCTTTTTCATAAGGGTAACTAATTTCTTCTTCGACATTAAGTTTCCTACCTATGTAATGAAAGACTGATTTTGTCAAATTTCCACTGTATTTAGTTTCACTGAAACTTTATGACGCGTTTCGCTATACTATAGCTTCTTCTGATACAAAATGATATTTGAATATTAGTGTTGTTACATTTTTATAAATACCCTAAGGTAGATAGGTAATAAAATTAATACTATATGCTAATGAATATTGCTGGGAAATCCATTCTGAATATTAATTGCATAAATTGAGTAAAGGGGAGTTACCATGTGCCAGACATGTATCTTTTTGTTCGTTTAAGATGATGTCTGAATTTTTAATTCTATTTATTTCCAAATTTTCTAATAGGTTTAATTTTATGCCTTTGTTTTGTATGTGCAAAATTTTAAATTTATCGTCGAAAAGATGATTTGATGCTGTTAAATGATTACTGTACGCTGAGTCAGTCTTGTTTTTTTAAATAGATTCTCTTATGTTCTGAAATCCGGGTTTCGAATGAGCGACCTGTCTGATCTATGTAACTTTTATGACAAGAACCACAATTCAACTGATACACTCCAGATTTTTTTGATCTATTTTGTTTTCCCTTTGCGTTTTTAATGAATTTTCCTAACGAGTTGTTTGTTCTAAAAGCTATGTTGGTATTATATTTGTTTAAGTGGTTTTTAATTTTCTCTGATGTGTTACCAAAATAGGTTAAAACATTATATTTTTCCCTGTGTTTTCTTTCTTGGGGTATACTAAAGAAATAGCTTTATTTTCTAATTTTTTGTTTAGAATTGAGTCTATGGTGTCAGGAGAATATCCGTTGTTAACAGCAATTTGTTTTATTAGATTTAATTCTTTATTAAAATCATATACAGATAAGGGGACACTTACAAGTTTATGCAACATACTGTGGTAAGCTGCCAATTTGTGTTGTAGGGGGTGAGCTGATTTTATGTTTATTGTAGTATCTGTATGTGAGAGTTTGTGAAAAATAAAGAATTTGTGTTTGTTGTAATGTCTGGTTTCGTTAAGTCAAGAAAATTAATTTTATTGTCGACTTCTAGTTCCATAGTGAATTTAATATTTTTATTTATTGAGTTTATATAGTTAAAAACATTGTCAAGTTGACGCTCTGTACCATTAAAACAAGCAAAGTTGTCGTCTACATATCGGTACCAATACAAAATGATTTGCTAAATTCTTGTCGATGTATTTGTTTTTCTAGGTTATCCATGAATATTTCTGCTAAAAGCGGGATAAGTGGACTACCCATTATAAGACTCTCAGAACTATTATAAAACGTATTATTAAAGTAAAAAATAATTTTGATTGAGGCTCGTGTTTAATAAATTTAGTATGTGTTGTATAACGATATTAACTTTATTTTTGATTAGGAATGTGTTTATTATTTTTACTGTTTCATCCGGGGGTATGCTAGGGAAAAGGTTTTGGACGTCAAATGATACCAGTTTTGAATTATCTGGTAGAAAGACGTTGGAAATTTTTTCCGTTAATTCTAACGAATTTTTTATTGTGTAAGTTGGGGTGAAGTTAATGTTCGCTTTAATGATATCTATGAGAAATTTTGAGAGTTTGTGAGTTGGGGCCGATATTTAGGAGGCTGCAGGCCTAATAGGATGATTTTCTTTATGTAATTTGACTAATGAATAAAGTAGAGGGAGCTGATGATTCGTGACTGTTAATTTTGAGATTTGGTTGTCTGATATGATGCTAGAAGCTTTACCTAACGCTGTTCTAATATCTTTCTTGAATTTTTTCTGTCGGATCGTTTAGTAATATTTTGAAATTTCCTTTCTTAATAAATTCTAATGTTTTGTCTATATATTGTTATTGATCTATAGCCACTATTGTGTTACCCTTATCTGCTTTTGTGAAAATAATATTATTATTTTTTAGCCTTGTTTTGTATTGATCTAGCTACATTTATTTCATTATCTAAATTTGGTTTGTTGAGAAGAAATTCCTTTTTTATAATATCTGCGTAAATGTATTTTTTTGGCGTGTTGAATGGTACATTTATTAAAGCTATTTCTGTTTCTACAGCCAAGATTTCAGATTCTTTTAAATCAAATTTATTATTTAAATTATGTTTAAAACCTTTGTTTAAGAGGGCTGTTTCTTGATTAGAAAAATTTGACAAAATCAGTCTTTCATTACATTCGTTATGAATTCCATCAAGTAACAGCCACAACAATTCAAAGTTTCTTCAAAAAAAGTATATAAGCTCTCATGCCAGGCGAAATAACATCACAAACCTCCTTAGGGAAGTAAGAAGAGTCAATGGATCTAAAACAAAAGTCAAAACAAGGAAAAGTTCGAAAATATTCGATTTGTTCTTCCTATTTTGCAAATTTGTCCTGCCAACTCTTATTCAGTTTAGGCGCCTCTCTGTTACGAGCAGTAACAGAGAGGCGCCTAAACTGAATAAGAGTTGGCAGGACAAATTTGCAAAATAGGAAGAACAAATCGAATATTTTCGAACTTTTCCTTGTTTTGACTTTTGTTTTAGATCCATTGACTCTTCTTACTTCCCTAAGGAGGTTTGTGATGTTATTTCGCCTGGCATGAGAGCTTATATACTTTTTTTGAAGAAATGCCCTTCCAACGGCGACCGAAAATGAAAAGAGGCTGCTGTCTCTAAACATTTTGTCTACCGACAATGGCGTGAAAATCTTAATGTTATAAATCGTTACATTTTCCTGCATACCAGGAACAAATGCAAAGAAATTATCAACGAAATTGAAAAAACCAAGTTGCTGGCTGAACTCTTTGCTTGACATTCCACTCTAGCTTTCCAAGGAAAAACAACATCCTCTATTCCCATCATACTGTTAAAGATCTCCATGTTGTCTTCAGACAGCATGTCATAAAACCTATTTTAATGAAGCTATATAGCAAATAAATACAGAAGAAGGTCTAAAGTAACATCATCTATGTACCCAATATATTATCTTATAATAGAATATTAGGTAAATATGTTATCATTTTTCAAATACTAACAGAGTTATTATGAAAAATTATGCCACAAACACTTCAGGAGACCATAAAATAATATGGTGCATTCAATAATTAGTTAAATACTTTAATTACCCGTAATCACCGATAAAGTCTGAAGTTGGCAGATAATATCTACAAAATACACTCGAAGCCAGACTCTGATATTAGACACGTACTTAACTAGCAAGCAGCGCTGTGGTTAAATCTGACAGCACTTTAGATTGTATATAAGGCCAAGAGAACGTGCGCTATTCCGTGATATTGCCGAAATTTTGCTTTAATTTGAATTTTATCAGAATAGCGTGTCTCTTGAGACATTTACAGAAGTTAATTTCTAGATATTTGGTAAATAAGAGGAGGGAGAAGGTGGTTGACGAAATATTTAGTTGGCCCTCTTAAATAACGACTTAAAATACGGTGTTTTTGAACGTTGCAGCCAGTTGTATAATGTATTGTGCTAACCTTTACGTATGAAAATTGTTTATCTAGGCCACTAGTAGTAAGCAGTATAATCACATATTTTGCTATTTTATTTTAGGAAATAAACCAATTCTCTCAAGTACTATTACAAGTTAAATATATATATATATATATATATATATATATATATATATATATATATATATATATATATATACACATATATATATATATATATATATATATATATATATATATATATATATATATATATATACATATACACACTCCTGGACAAAATTAATGCAACAATATATTAAATCATACAAATCTCTATAATGAATTAATTTTAATAATTTTTTATGAACATTGGTTACACTAAAAGTTAGAAAAAACTTATTCGGATACTTTAAAAGTGAATTAGCTACCAAATTTCTCTATAAGATTCGAATTAAAATTATTCTTAAGACCTAATAACAAAATCGTTGAAATTATGTAATAATGAAAAAAAAAATAAACTGGGACACTAGTAGCAAAATTAATGATGTAACTGGGGCACTAGTAGCGTGTGTTGCCTCCTCTACTTCGGATGACAGCGTTTTTATGCGCCTAGGCATGCTTCTAATTAAATTTTGGATAAAATCTTGAGGAATTTGCTCCCATTCTGTGATAACTGCATTTTCAAGTTCCCTCAGGTTTTTAGGTGCAGGTATATAATGTTTCACATTTTTCTTCAGGTGATCCCATACATGTTCTATAGGATTCAGATCCGGGCTTTTTGGTGGTCATTACGTAATCGGTATATCAACTTGATTAAGATAATCGAGTACCTTCCTAGCCACGTGAGGTCGAGCGTTGTCTTGCATAAACAGGAAATTGGGCCCCACAAAATGACCGAAAGGCATCACATGTTCTATTACAATATTCTCAAGATAGTAGTCAGCATTCATGGATCTCGTACGGACAGGAAACTAACTCTGTGCGAGCATCAAAGCAGATGCCACCCCCAGAACATAACAGAGCCACCGACGAATGGAATGCTTGCAGAGGTATTGCAAGGAGCAAACTTCTCTCCTGGTCTGCGTCATACTCGCTCACGACCATCTGGATGTTTTAGACTAACCCTAGTTTCATCTGTGAAGAAAACTTGTTTCCAATCATCCACAGCCCAGTTTTCGTGATTTCGAGCAAAACGTAACCTGGCAATTCTGTTCTCTCTAGTAAGCAAGGGCGCAGTGGCTGGTCTCCTACTATTTAATCCAGCTTCATATAACCGTCTTCTAACTGTTTTAGAAGAAATTGTGACATTGCGAACAGCTTCAAGTTCGTTTCTTATTACAGAACTAGTGACAGTCTTGTTTCTTAAAGCATATTGTCTTATAAAACGTTCATCTAGGTCGCTAGTGCATCGTTTTCGCCCTTGCCCTAGCCTTCTATAATAAGTTCCTACTTCATTCAAGCGTCTTACCATACGACTTATTGTGGAAGGATGTTTGCCTAACAAATTGGCAACATAACTCTGAAAATATCCCTCGTCCAATAAAACTGAGGCTCGCACTACTGGTGTTCAGTTAAATTCCTTGTTCGATTCATTTTTCTAATTTTTCGAGGTCAAAAATAAAACAGTCTACCACAAAAACGTATTACTTTGAAAAAGGGAACAATTTATAAGCTTACTTTTAAAGAAAATCTATCGCATTATTACAGAAAATTGTTTATCTTCTAAAAAATTCTTTAAAACTGTAAATCTAAACGAATTGTTTTGATTTCTGTCATGAACAACGAAACAAAATATGCATAGCCTACTATTCAAATACTCGATAAACTTTAAAACTTACATAAGAAAAAGATAAATTAATTTTCAGATTATTGCGTTAATTTTGTCCAGGAGTATATATATATATATATATATATATATATATATATATATATATATATATATATATATATATATATATATATATATATAGATATATGTATGATTATCGGGAATCGGTCTAGACTGTAAATAAAACTATTTTCTTTTTTAAAAAACTCAATACCTCGTTATCGTTTGATAACTTGTTCAGGAGTAACTACAAAATTAATACACCTATATTAAAACACTATTCTTTTTCGTCAAGGTATTAATATATTGAAATATAAGACAAACAATTATGAAACAAACGAACAATCAATTAAAACACGTACGAAAATGCGAGTTTGTCCTCGAAACCAACACTCAACATCTCGATTTACTACAACAAACTGAGAGTAAACAGCCTCGGTACATATACACTGCCGTGAATTCCAAACGAACGGGAGAAACAGCAACAGAAAAACGTCTTTAATTTAGTTTATATTAAGAGGTGGCAAATCTTTGTTATTAATGATGTAATTGTAAATGATTAATACCTATTGATTATGTTGCTATAAATAATACTAAGTTGATTAGTATCTGATTTATAGTTAATTGACTTTGGGTCCCTGTTGATATGGTACATTTCCTTAAAAAGTTTTCCCTTTATAGTTGTTGTCATGAGCTAAGATTTTAACGTTGTTATAGTCAAAATTATGACCTGTTTTCAAATGATGTTGCACCACAGCACACGAATTCTTTCCCAATCGGCAGTCACTTCTGTGCTGTGTGAGTCTCTGTTTCAACCACTGAGATGTCTGCCCAATATAACACGCTTCACATTGCAAACAATACAATCTATAAACTACCGAGTTGTTATATAAGATAGGTGTTCTATCCTTTATTTTTGAAAAGAGTTCAGAACCTCGTATGCTGTTATATTTCGCAATTTTTATATTTGAAAAATCTCTGAATAAGGCGACAATTGAATTTGTGATTGGCTTTATAAATTGTAGCTTCTTGTATATCCTATGCTGCGCAGGCGTCTCGTTAGTAGGGGCATCAACGCTATCCGAATTATAAATTAATTTTCGTAAAATATGTTTAGGATAGGCATTGTTAACAAAAATGTTATACAGCTCGTCCAGGTTTCTTTTTCGAAATCTATCATCACTGATGCGTATGACCCTGTGTTGCTAAATATATATATATATATATATATATATATATATATATATATATATATATATATATATATATATACAATCAGTCCAAAAAGTCTCCATACACCACCTGCTTTCTATACTATTTTTCTGTTATGTTTAACTAGTTAATTGGAACTATGAGAAAAAACATGTTTAAATTAATATTTGAAACTTAAGGAGGTTGAGGCGTTAAGCTTATAATATGAAAACTATTTTGTATAGATTTATTTCGCTAGATTAATTAGCTTAGAAATTTTCTATCAAAAATTTAAGGTCTTAGGAAACTTATTTAAATAAAAATCGATACTAACAATACATATAGTCTTATGGAGAATATGTCAATCTGATATAAAAATTACATATTTTTTGTTATAACAAATGAAAAAAAAAATGCCATCAATAGGAAATTTAACTATATTAGACATTGAAATATCGCGATTATTTTAAAAAAATTTCAAATTTAATTAGGAAGCTTTAACTTTATGAAAAATAACAATTATTCGGTCTACTTGCAAATGATTTACCTTTTATTTCTGAAATAGCGGCAACGTTGCATTTAGTAGTAATGGCGGGAAATTTATATATTTTAAATACTTTCGAATCTATTGGTTGGTATCATTTACAGAAGCTAGCAATTTATTGAGATCAGTATATCCCATCCCTGCATGTAAAACACTTGAAATACGTAAAAACATTTATATAATTAAATATATTATTATTATTATTTTAAATATAATTATTTATTAATTATTTATCATTAACTTTACAAATTAATTTACTTGTTTAACCTATAATTACCTAGTGCAGCTTCAGTGTTAACATTGTAATGTTCCTTATTGTCCTTCGATATATGTGTACTGTCTGTTGATACTGTAATGTATGTTAGACATTTTTCACACCTTATGGTTAGTAGTGATGCTAGACCACAGCGTTTTTCATTAGTAATATAACATAATGAAAGTGTTTCATTACATGAAGAACATTTTAAGTTTTCTTCAAGTGATCGCATGTCAACAATTCGACGACCAATGTCACAGAGGTTAGGAGACTTATTTGATTTTCTGTTCCGTTTACCAACACTTTGTTGGCTTAATCTTTGATTGTACACACCCTCAATAACGCGTTTTCACCTTTTCATCAATATTTGTTGATTTTTTCTTATTATCCATTTTTTTTTACTTGTTTACAGCAGCTGATCACAATAACATATCAGTAGAGCCAACTGTAAATTACGTTATAGCGTTGCCGCTTCGAGACACCGGAATTTTAAGATTTTTAATTATCATTTTTTATTATTTAACTATTTTTTTTACTATTAAAATATTTTTTTCGTATTATTGGCTTTGATAATTTTTTTAAAATTATGAAATATAATTAATTTTTATTTCCCATATTTTTTTTCTATAAGTTTGGACAAAACATCCAAAACTTAATCTATTCATGTTAAATTATTTAATAAAATTAAATAAACAATATATAACACTTAAAGTCTTTCGATAATTATTTAATACAAAGCATTTCTAAATGACAACATTCAGAACCTTTGGATGGGACAGTCCCACCTCAACCTCCTTAACCAACGAGGATTAATTTTAAAAACAACCACGGAACATTTTATTTAGTAGTTGCATCATTGTTATAAAAACATAAACAAAATTAATGTCAAAAAAGTCTCCAGACACTTAACAATAATAGTTTGACGGAGTTTAACGGAAAAAAACAACTTCATTTAAACTAATATTTAGTGGGACCGCCTTTGGCCTTGATAATCTCCTGTAACCTTTTTGTCATGCTTGCAACCAGCTTTCTAGTAACTTCTGCTGACATGTTCTCCAATTCGTTCAATATTCTGCGCCGTTTAAGTTCCTCCCATAAATGCTCGATGAGGTTAATATCGGGTGATTGTGAAGGTGTATGAAGCTGCTGAA
>CM032456.1:269016-524047 GCA_019049505.1 Pachyrhynchus sulphureomaculatus
GAAAAAGAATTTCGTGTGGTGATTAAACATTCGATTTTCAAAATCCAAGATGGCGAACCCAATATAGTAGATTTCCTTATTCAGTTTCCACTATATTGGGTCCACCTTCTTGAATTTTATAAATTTGACTTCAGATTCGTAATTAGCGACCCCAAAAATCCCCGTATGCTAAATTTAGTGCAAAAATATTAATACTGTTGAGCAATAACTAATTGAATTTTGAGCCATGAATGAGCCTCGACCTTCAATCTGTCAAAATTTTTAAATTCTTATCACAGATATATGATCAGCGACCTCAAAAAACCCCTTTACGTAAAATTGGTGTCAATTGGTTGATTTTCGAATATATCGCCGCCATATTGAATCAGCCATTTTAGATCCGCCATATTGAATTTAAGAATTTTAGAAATTTGACCTCAGATTCGTTATCAGGGACCCCAAAAACCCCCGTATAACAAATTTGGTACCAATCGATAAATTTTCGAAAAATTCATCCGCCATCTTGGATCCGCCATCTTGAATTTGGCAAATCAGACCTTGGATTCGTGATCAACGACCCTTAAAACCCCCGTTTACCAAGTTTAGTGCAAATCGGTTCATTTGCGAAAATTCGGCCACCATATTGGATTTTTGACCGCCATATTGGACCCGCCATATTGGATTTTGTCAACTTACCACCAACCGTCCATCAGCTACAATTTGAGCCAAAAAACGACCCAAACAGTTGCGAATTTTTATTTTTACAGGCTTTTTTTGCTGGACACTTGATTTTTCTCCGACTACCGGCCGCCATATTGGAGCCGCCATATTGGATTTTTCAAAGGAGCACTCAGCATTTGAGAGTAGACGCTCTAAGCTTTAAAATGAGCCCTTGGTCAAGTTTTTTGGTTGCTTCTAATTTTGGTCGTAGCTCTGATCCGGTTGACGCGGATCGTCCCATATATATATAGATATATATGTATATGTATATATATATATATATATATATATATATATATATATATATATATATATATATATATATATATATATACATATATATATATATATATATATATATATATATATAAATATATATATATATATATATATATATATATATATATATATATACACAAACTTAACTATAACACTGTGATTGCTCTTTTTTAGGTTGAGAGTGCAAATAAAAGTTGTTGTTCAAAAAACGTAATTAAAAATTTCTCTCTAATATAATTCAATATTTAGACTATAACAGTTGAGTCTATGAACCCTTTTTTGGTATTTAATTCATATGTAACTTTTCCCTTATAATTTAGATTTTTTATGTTCTATGTCTTATTTAGTATTTTAATCTAATGTATTCAATAAATGATGTAAGGATAATTTAAAAAAAAAGATTTATAAAAAAATTTAAAAAATAATAAAAAAAGAAATGAAAATTGGGGGGGACTGATGTAAGTATGGTACCGATGGGCCACCATTTTAGTATTTTTATCTGTCATTTACTAATATTGGTTTGTACAATTCTGATACGTTGTAAACTGTCCATAACCATAAAATTTCAAATTTAAAAAAAAACGACTTCTGTCAAATCAGTTATCTATAATGGCACGCCTAAAATTTTGTCTGTATAAAAATTAAATCTTGAATCATCATGCTAATTTTGCTAATTTTAAGTAAATTTTAAAAAAATTAATATGTAAAATAGTGCCCTTTCATTGTGTGAGTTTGCTATCATGTTGAAGCTTTATGTTTTTAACCGATATATTGGAGAGGAATCACTGACACATTTTTGTAAGTGAAAAAAAGACTTTTATAACAGTAACGAGGTTCATAAACCGATATAATTTACATAATTTAATCCTTACGATCGGTGATTTCTCTCTTACAGATCTCCTGAAGAAGTTTGTAAACACAGACTAAACCTTGAGAATTTAAAATAAAATTCAGTCGATGAAATAATGCAACAGCAACTTTTATTTGTACTCTCAACCTAAAAAAGAGCAATCTCAGTGTTATAGTTAAGTTTGTTTGTTACCAGTAGCTCTTTTACTGTCCTTCAGTATATATATATATATATATATATATATATATATATATATATATATATATATATATATATATATATATACATATACGTATATATATATATATATATATATATATATATATGATATATATATATATATATATATGTATATGAATGTATAGTTGAGGTTTTGAGAAAAAAAATTTTTTGTCATAAATGGAAAGATCATATATAACTTTTATAACAAAACTATTTTTTTTTTCGATGTAATTAAAAAGTGAAATCAAATTGGAAATAAATTTTTAAACTTAGTACCGATGACGCGCCGACAGTTTCCGAAAAAAAAACCGAGCGCGTGTGACGTCACAATGTTTACTTCCCCTCAACATCACAGACAACTGATACGAGTGTATTAGTTTTCAATCAATCTGTTCCTATTATTATAATCAGTGTATTGTTAAATTTATTGAAAATGTCTAACCTAAAGAGTTATCGTGCCTGTTTCGTACCATTTTGTACGAACACTACAAAAACAACTGCTGAAAAAATGTTTTTAAATGTGCCACAAGATGTTAAACGTCGAAATCAATGGTTCCAAGCAGCACGTCGTCTTAATCCTAAAACAATATCAATTTTTTTCTGTTGTGAAGATCACTTCGTTGTAAGTATTTTAATATAATAATGTATTTAATAATTTTGACGTATATACACAGGTAGAAGATGCTGACAGTACTTACGTAGAAACACTTTAACACAATGACGTCACGAACATGTAGCCAATCGTAGCACTTGGGTAGTCACATGATTTTTTTTAGATTTTAATTTATTTATAATTTATTGTAAAAAATTTTTAAAAAGTTTTTCGCATCGATTATCACAGCCCCACAAAAAAAAAAGTGGGGTATACTTTTGATGCGATATATCAGATATTTTTGCCCGCTGATCACGAATCTGCCGTCAGAATATCGCCATTACATCTCAATTTTTTTCTAACCTCAAAAAATAGGTAAAAATTAGTAAAAATTAAGAAAAATATACTCCTAAAAAATTGATTCAAGCTTTTTCATGAATCCAAAGATGTATTAATATGTATTCGGACACGCTAAGCTAATATTCATCGGTTGGATTGAGCCATACAGTTCTGTTTTTTTTTTCTAACCTCAATAAATCAGACAGATATAGTGCTTCTCGAATGCAAAAACGAATTCAAATTAAAATTCAACCGATCCTTACCAAATTTGGTACACGGGGATTTTTTGGGTCGCTGATCACGAATCTAAGGTTGGATTTGCAAAATTCAAGATGGCAGATGTTTTCGCGCCATTTTGAACGCCGAGAATATTCATCGGTCGATTTATATTCTTCTACCTGCATCCAGGGCACCTCCCCGTGGTGACGGTGGGCAACGGTGTTACTCCACTAGCCGGCAGAGTCCCTGGATAACGGCTTAGATGCCGTCATGGCAGGTAGAAGAAAAGGAATTACGATGCAGGGACTCGGAAACCCAGTAGCCGTCGTCATCCAGCGACCGTAGCTCTTCATGTGTGGGTGACTTGGCTCATGTAGAGTATAAAGCTACAAGAAAACGGTCTCACAAGGACTTTTTCATAAGTGCGATAAAAACAGTGATTCATTTTGTTATATTTGCTGTCAACATGTATTGAGTAAAATGGGGTCACCGATAACGGATAAGATTAAAACCTTATATAAGGATTGTTTTAACATTGAAATACAGCACCAGGATACAGATTGGGTTCCCCACATCATTTGCAGTTCTTGCAAAATAATGTTGTGCATCAATAAGAAGGCGATTAAATATTCCAGACCAGCAATATGGAATAGACCATACAGTGAAAATGATTGCTACTTTTGTATGAATGTTGTATCTAGGCATAACCGAAAAAATAAAAGCACTATTACTTATAACGATGTTTCGACAGTAACAAGACCAACTAAACTAATTCCGCCTCCTGAACCACTTGATGCTGATGTTATGGAAACAAATGATTTCACCTTATCAGTTCATACCGAAAACATTGAGACTGTCGAAAAAGATTCAAACACTGTTACTAATGAATGTTCTAGTGACAACCTATCATATACTAGTGACACAGATAAAGAATTTCTACCATACAACCGTAAACCAGAACCAATACTCGTATCACAGTCAGAACTTAGAAACAGAGATGAAGAATTTCGAAAATATTTCACAATGGACGAGGAATTGTCACCTTCATATTGTACCGATGTAAAAGGTCTAATGGCTGAATTTCAAAATAACTCATACGATCCTGAAGAATGGAGACTGTTCATTGATTCTTCTAAACGGAGCATTAAGACAGTTTTGCTGCATAATACCAACGTTTACGCTCCCATTCCGATTGCTCATTCCACAGTTATGGAAGAGCAATATGAAAAAATGAAGCAGCTTTTGATAAAAATAAAATATGCTGATCATAACTGGAAAATTTGTGGAGATCTGAAAATTGTAACAATATTGCTTGGCCAACAGTCAGGGTTTACACTTTATCCCTGTTATAAATGTCTGTGGAATAGCAGAGACAGGGAACATCATTATAAGAAAAAAAAATTGGCCAACAAGAGAATCGTTCACTCCAGGTGAAAATAATGTATTATTTCCACCATTGGTAGATCCAGGAAAAGTTCTTACTCCCCCGCTTCACATTAAGCTTGGACTTATGAAGCAATTCACGAGAGCATTAGATACAAACGGCCCATGTTTCAAATATTTGCATAGAAAATTTCCGAAATTTTCTGAAGCTAAAATTAAGGCAGGCGTATTTGACGGGCCACAAATAAGAAAATTGTTTCGAGATTCATTATTTGTTACTAAAATGAATAAAGTTGAAAAAGCTGCTTGGCTTAGTTTTAAAGAAGTCGCAACAAAATTTTTGGGAAATAATAAAAGTCCTAAGTACAAAGAAATAGTCGAGAAAATGGTAAAAAATGTTCAAAAACATTAGGTTGCTTAATGAATTTAAAATTACATTTCCTAGACTCCCACATCGATGATTTCCCAGATAATCTTGGTGACTACAATGAGGAGCAAGGGGAACGTTTTCACCAAGATCTGAAAATCATAGAAAATCGGTATCAAGGACGATGGGATGACTATATGCTAGCGGACTATTGCTGGTCGCTAAAAAGAGAAACAAGTCCTCAAAAGCGTTTGGGCAGAAAGCCTTTGAATAGGTCATTCGCGGAAAAAAGAACAAGATACAGCCAAAAAAAGGAAAGTTAGGCGCGGGTCTAACCTTCGCAATTTCTAGGGCTTAAGGGTCTACTATTTGAGAGTATATGGTTTAAAAGTCCTGGTTTTGAGTTTATTGGGTCTCATTTTTAAAGTTACAGGGTTATTGAGGTCTATTTTTTGAGGTTACAGGGTGTGGGCGTCTAAGGTTTCAGGGTTTAGGGTATCAAGTTGGAGGATTCCCCAACTGTATACCAAATTTGGTAGGAATCGGTTGGTTTTCAAAAATTTTGTCCGCCATCTTGGATCCGCCATTTTGAATTTTGCAAATCCGACCTCAGATTCATGATCAGCAACCCAAAAAACCCCCGTGTACCAAATTTGGTAAGAATCGGTTGAATTTTAATTTGAATTCGTTTTTGCATTCGAGAAGCACTATATCTGTCTGATTTATTGAGGGTAGAAAGAAAACAGAACTATATGGCTTAATCCAACCGATGAATATTAGCTTAGCGTGTCCGAATACATATTAATACATCTTTGGATTCATGAAAAAGCTTGAACCAATTTTTTTAGGAGTATATTTTTCATAATTTTTACTATTTTTTACCTATTTTTTGAGGTTAGAAAAAAATTGAGATATGATGGCGATATTCTGACGTCAGATTCGTGATCAGCGGGCAAAAATACTATGGATCTGATATATCGTATCAAAAGTATACCCCACTTTTTTTTTGTGGGGCTGTGTTATCAGTATTATTTATGATAAAGTTTTAAAATAAAGTAAAAATCTATAATTATTTTTTTATTCAAAAACCCAACCCAATTATGATCTTTTTATGTAACCTAAAAATTTAAGATATTCAAGGGCAAGCACGAATTAGTTTACATAGTTGAAGTTTCAGCTCCAATTTAATAAGTTGTATAGCATATCTTAATTAATTGTGTAAAGAAATAATAGGTGTATCATATACGAAAAACATTACCTGACATGTAGAGTTAATTCATTTAAAACGATAACGATAACAGGGGAAAGATGTAGAAAAGTTAAGGTTTAAAATATATCTACGGACGCGCTAAGTGTACACTGTTGCTAAGCAAATGAATATTAAATTCGCAAGAGGACTACAGAATATTGAAGAATTGGAAGTCAATCTAATTCACAATATTTAACTTTCGCTTGCATTTTTTAGTCATCTTTTATAGTTAATGACCATGATAAACTGATAAAAATATAACGAAGCTTGACTGATGTATACTAAGTAATTTTGTAGCTTAAAAAAATGTAAAAGGTCATAAAATACATTCGTTCCTCCAACAGCAGTAAAATGTTATGGCACATAACACCTATTTCATTTGGCGTTGAGATTGTATCATTTTGTATTAAAATTCTCAATTTTTTCCAGCATTAGGTGACTGAAAGCTTAGCTTTGCTTAAAAATTTGTCATTTGAACAGACGTTTAGATGTTCTCTGTCACATGTAGGTCTTAATTTTCTTAATCATACTTTAAATCGAGCTATTTTATCAGAATTAAATATATTTCAAAGAAACATCTATTTTTTCTTAAAAAAAAGGGTTTTTTTCATTCTAATTCCACGCCGCACATTTGGAAAAATAAGGCATTTTTTTTGGACAAAAATCACGACGTGTCTTACGTTTTGACGAATTTGAATAATTTTTTTTAAATACTCGTGAACACTTCTAGTTTACTCTCCAACTATAGAATTTTAAATAAATTGACTTACTATATCAGTTATATGAAAAATACATATTTACCCCATCTATGTTGGGAATGTGGAATCTTTGGCACAATGACAGCACTCAATATATATCATCACTACACCAAAAAACAGTTTATTTTTGCACTAGACCCGCGTTTCGCTAACCATGTTAGGTTCATCAGGAGCGATGATTGAGTGAGTCAATCATTGCTCCTGATGAAGCTAACATGGTTAGCAAAACGTGCATCGCGTGCAAAAATAAAGACTTTGGTGTAGTGGTGATATTTACCCCATATTAGGAATAGTAAAAAACTCGACTAAATTTGGTACTTTAACGTATATATTTCTATATATTAACTTTCTCAATTCGAATTTGAGTATAATTCCAAAAAAGTAATACCCTAACCTCAAAAAATAGCTTCCAGTTGCAAAAAATCTTAATCGAAGGACGGAACAGTTTTTTACTGCATAAATTTTTCCGAATATGACAACTTTGTTCATTTTGATTAGGCTGGTAAAGGACTGAGATTAAAATTGTCCCTGTAAATAACTTTCTAATCTCAAAACATCAATATTTCTTGGTAATACGTAGAGAATTTCTTTTATATAATTCATAAAAGTATTTAAAATTCGATAGCTTTGTACAGGGTGAGTCAACGATAAAATTCATTATCTCATTTGTTTCGAGAATGACGAGAAAATGTTAAATACAATAATTTTAAGTAATGTTAAGGTGCACAGTTTAAAATTATTTTTGAGTATATACAGGGTATTTTAAAAAACTGTGGCCGATATAACATATCTTTTATTAAATGGAACATCCTATTGTCTAATTTATTTTTAAATTCTGCGTAAAATTTTATAACTTTTTTATTGATAATGTTATACACCTAAACCTAGAAGTTTTTCTAATATTTCATTTTTTTTTTTAAAAAATACTAGTTTTCAGTTTTGTAAAAAATTGCCAGTAGTGCCATTGTTTCTGAAGGTGGAATACTCATAATTGGTACGAGCGTTCTATAGAGGTGAAAAAAAAGATATATGTAAAGAAATTTCGACTATTTTAAATTGAAAAATCTTAAATTTTTTAAATGACACACCTTGTATATTATTATTTTTTCTGATAGATTTTACAAAACCCTCCAATTTTTTATTAAATATGTCATATACCTATTTCTAATAGTTTTCAATCTATTTTGAATTTTTCAATTTTTACCCTTGTTTTTAATACACTTGCGCTATTATGAAAATTTAAACAAATAGTTAATAATAATTTTAATATAGTTTAACTTATCTAAAGATTAATTATTATGCCCATCTACTGGATTACACATGTTTAGTCGTTTTACTATATTTTCCTTCACTTTTCTTAGCATAAAGGGCGTTATTGTCCTGCACGCATCCCGTATCCTATTTTCCATATCTACTGGTGTTATAGAGGGATTCACATAAACACGATCTTTAATGTAGCCCCACAAAAAGAAGTCTAAAGGTGTTAAGTCACATGCTCGAGGGGGCCACAGAATGAATCCATCTCTACCGATCCATTTTTTGTGGGTAAAGATCGTTTAAAAATTCCCGTACTTCCTGGTGGTAATGAGCAGGAGCTCCGTGTTGCCGAATCCACATTTGTTCCTTTTCAAATTTGCAAGTTCTTCAAGATGCTGGGGTAATTAGTCTTGCAAAAAATTTAGATATCTAGGCCAGTTAAGAGGTTCGCAGAAAATATATGGGCCAATAATTCGAACATTTAATATTCCATACCATACATTAAGCGACAGATGGTTTTGGTTTTGAACTTTCCGGACCCAAAATGGATTTTAACTATTGAATAATAATGCATGTTATGGGTTAACTGCTCCATTACTGTAAAAGTACCTTGATCAGAAAACATTATTTTTGATAAAAAATTTGAATCGCCTCTATTGCTCCATTCATGGTGGTACAAAAGTATACTCGTCGTTCAAAATCACGGTCTTGAAATTCTTGGTGTAGTTCCATATGAAAGGGATATGTATGACATATTTTCTCGTAATGCGATTAACCGTAGATTGGTATGTGTTAGATAAGTCAACTAGTTGACGGCTGCTGACCTGGGGATTATCTTCAACATGAAGTAAAATCTCCATTTCTTTTTTCCTGAGTGGTAGCATTCTGGTTTATTACTTTCCGTTTCGTATACTCAACGCTACCACTACCATCAAACCGATCCATTCAATTTAAAATAGTCGAAATGCATAAATTTTTTTTTTGAACACCTGTAGCATCTAACTCAAATTTCTTTACACAGATCTTTTTTTCATCTCTATAGAATGCTCGTACCAATTATGAGTATTCCACCTTCGGAAACAATGGCGCTACTGGCAATTTTTTGCAAAACTGAAAACTAGTATTTTTTAAAAAAATTGGAATATTAGCAAAACTGCTGGGTTTAGGTATATAACGTTATTAAGAAAAATTTTACGCAGAATTTAAAAATAAATTAGAAAATAGGATGTTCCATTTAAAAAAACGTATGTTATATCGGCCACACTTTTTTGAAAGTACCCTATGTACTCAAAAAATAATTTTAAAACTGTGCCCCTTAACATCCCCCTAAAACTATTGTATTTAACATTTTTTCGTCACAAATAAGATAATAAACTTTACTCTATCGTTGACTCACCCTGTATATGTAGATTGACTGATAGGCGAACAGAAAGCTACGTATGGTAAGTTTAAACCTACCATAACTTAATAGGTCAAGTCATGAACGAGTAGAAAGTCATATACTACAAGCTTTAATCCTAACAGAACCTAATGCATCAAGTCATAAGTGAGCCGAGAGACATATACTACAAACCTTGAACCTAACATAACCTAATGCATCAAGTTATAGGCGAGCAGACAGGTATATTTAACTAGATTTAAACCTAACATAACCTAATTGTTAAAGACCTAAAACAACAGAAAGGTATACACCACAAGCTTTAAACCTGACATAACTTAATGGTTAGAGATATAAAAGGGCACAAAAGTATATACTACAAGCTTTCTAGGGCAATTTTGATGTCAGTCCTTTATCAGCGGGATCAAAATGCACAAAGTTATCATATTCAGATAGGTTTGTGCAGTAAAGAACTGTTTCGTTCTTACGATTAAGAAAGTTTGCAAATGGAAACTATTTTTTCAAGTTAGAGTATCACATTTTTTTTTAATTATCTTCGAATTCGAGTTAACGAGGTTAATATATCTAAGTATATACGTTAAAATACCAAATTGAGTCGAATTTTGTATTATTCCTATTACGTAGTAAATATGTATTTTTCATATAACCGATACATGATCAGATATAATCATAACAAGACAATTTATTTAAAGTTCTGCAGTTGACGAGTAAACTAGAAGTGTTCACGCGTATTTAAAAATAAATTATTCAATTATATAAAAACAACACTATGTTTTATTTTCCAATATATTTAAAGTCACTTGACAATTGTTTCACCATACAATGGCTTCTTCGGAAGTAAATAGGAAAGAAAAATATTTAGTAGTAATCCCGGTTAAATAGTGCTTAAAACTATCCTTAATTACCTAAGATTATGCTAATCATTTTATTATATTATTTACAGACAAAATTATTTTAAGAATGCAAATCTGTGGTACTATTTCCGAGAACTATTAAAGATTAAGTAAGGGTGAATGGTTTAAGTCTACCTGTTCGTTTAGTAATTGATTGGAGTTTTTCCGTTTGTTAATTTCAAGACATTCAAGCTAATTTAATTTTTTAGATTTATGTCTACATGTACATTTTCAACGTATCATCAAAATTATGAGATTCGTTTATTATATGGGTTGCGTAATGTGAATTGTTCTTATTTTTTAAATAACTATGTTTATGTTCTTTAACGCGAGTTTCAAAAGATCTACCAGTTTGTCCTACGTAGGTTTTAGTACAAGATCCACAATTTAATAAATAAACTCCTGATTTTAAGGAATTCTTAGATTTGGTTTTGTTATTCAAAATTATACTCCCTAAGGAATTACTGGTTTTGAATGCTATTTTATTGTTTTTTTTTATTAAATGTTTGGAAATTGTTCTAGTTATTTTCCCTGTGTATGTGAGTGTACTAAATTTTCCTTTTTCTCATTAATTGTGGGATAAATTAGAGATATTGCTTGTTTAAAGGATTTTTTATTCAAGATATTGCTATTTGTTTGAATATGTTGAATTCTTTGTTAAAATTAGTTTTAGTCATGGGGATATGTCACAATCTATGTATGAAAGAGTTAAAAGCAGCCATTTTGTGAGGATACGGGTGGGATGAGCTATTGTGTATGACTGTGTCAGTATGTGAAGGTTTGTGAAAAATCGAGAAATCGTGTTTATTGTTCACTTTTGATATAGATCTGTCTAAGAAATTTATAGAGTTATTGGTTTCTAATTCTATGGTAAAATTTAATATTAGGATGCAAATTATTTAGGAAGTTAAGGAGGATTGTTAGTTGTCTATCTGTTCCCGTGAAACAGGAAATGATATCGTCAACATATCTATACCAGTAATATTTTTGCTTACCGCGTTTTGATGAATTTTTAGTTCTAAATGATCAATGAAAATTTCCGCTAGTAACGGGCTTAAAGGATTACCCATTATACGATCTTCTTTAGATATATAAAAGTTGTCGTTGAATTCAAAATAGTTTTGATCCAAGCACGTCGTAAGTAAATCTAAAATATCCCGTTTAATAATTTTGTTTACTTTATTCTTGATTAAGAGCTTATCTACTAATTCTATGACTTCATATGGTGGGATACTAGGAAATAAGTTTTGTACATCAAATGAGACAATTCTAGAATTTTCCGGTAGGTTAATATTTTTAATTTTATCGATTAGTTCGTAGGTATTGGCTATACTATATTTTGGTTTAAATTTGCAATGTTGTCGTAGTAAAGGGATGAGTTTTTGTGATAGTTTGATTGATGGTGCCGTAACAAACGGTACAACTGGTCTAATAGGAAAATCCTTTTTATGTAATTTAATTAGGGAATATAATTTTGGAGCCTGTGGGTTCATTAATGTTAAAGTGCTTTTTTTTTTCTTTCCTTATATTTCCTAATTAAATTACATAAAAAGGATTTCCCTATTAGACCAGTTGTACCGTTTGTTACGGCACCATCAATCAAACTATTACAAAAACTCAACCCTTTACTACGACAACATTGCAAATTTAAACCAAAATATAGTATAGCCAATACCTATGAAACTAATCGATAAAATTAAAAATATTAACTTACCGGAAAATTCTAGAATTGTCTCATTTGATGTACAGAACTTATTTCCTAGTATCCCACCATATGAAGTCATAGAATTAGTAGATAAGCTCTTAATCAAGAATAAAGTAAACAAAATTATTAAACGGGATATTTTAGATTTACTTACGACGTGCTTGGATCAAAACTATTTTGAATTCAACGACAACTTTTATACATCTAAAGAAGGTCTAATAATGGGTAATTCTTTAAGTCCGTTACTAGCGGAAATTTTCATGGATCATTTAGAACTAAAAATTCATTAAAAGGCGGTAAGCAAAAATATTGTTTACTGGTATAGATATGTTGACGATATCATTTCCTGTTTCACGGGAACAGATAGACAACTAACAATCCTCCTTAACTTCCTAAATAATTTGCATCCTAATATTAAATTTATCATAGAATTAGAAACCAATAACTCTATAAATTTCTTAGACATATCTATATCAAAAGTGAACAATAAACACGATTTCTCGATTTTTCACAAACCTTCACATACTGACACAGTCATACACAATAGCTCATCCCACTCGTATCCTCACAAAATGGCAGCTTTTAACTCTTTCATACATAGATTGTTACATATCCCCATGACTAAAACTAATTTTAACAAAGAATTCAACATAATCGAACAAATAGCAATTAATAATGGATATGACCCCAACATTATACATAATATCTTGAATAAAAAATCCTTTAAACAAGCAGTATTTCTAATTTATCCCACAATTAATGACAAAAAAGGAAAATTTAGTACACTCACATACACAGGGAAAATAACTAGAACAATTTTCAAACATTTAATAAAAAAGAACAATAAAATAGCATTCAAAACCAGTAATTCCTTAGGGAGTATAATTTTTAATAACAAAACCAAATCTAAGAATTCCTTAAAATCAGGAGTTTATTTATTAAATTGTGGATCTTGTACTAAAACCTACGTAGGACAAACTGGTAGATCTCTCTCGCGTTAAAGAACATAAACATAGTTATTTAAAAAAAATAAGAACAATTCACATTACGCAACGCCTATAATAAACGAATCCCATAATTTTGATGATACGTTAAAAAATCCTACAGGTAGAAAATAAATCTAAAAAATTAAATTTGCTTGAATGTCTTGAAATTAACAAACGGAAAAACTCCAATCAATTACTAAATGAACAGGTAGACTTAAACCATTCGCCCTTACTTAATCTTTATTAGTTCTCGGAAATAGTACCACAGATTTGCATTCTCAAAATAATTTTGTCTGTAAATAATATAATAAAATGATTAGCATAATCTTAGGTAATTAGGGATAGTTTTAAGCACTATTTACCCAAGATTACTACTAAATATTTTTCTTTCCTATTTACTTCTAAAGAAGCCATTGTATGATGAAACAATTGTCGAATGACTTTAAATATATTGGAAATTAAAACATAGTGTTGTTTTTTTATAATTTTATTATGAATTTCCAACAAGTATCGGCTAAAACAATTAAAGATAAATTATTCAAATTAGTCAAAACGTAAGCCACGTCGCGACTTTTATCCAAAAAAATGACTTATTTTTCCCAATGTGCGCCGTTTCCATAATTTTTATTCAAGCATTTATATCAGCCCTGAGATGCTTTCCCCTGCACTTAAAGGGGGTGAAAATATTCCAGAGATGATAATGGTCGGGCCAATTAATTTGCTCAAAATGGCGACAAATTTAATTTCATTCTCCATCCATAACTCGGTTATTACCCGACTTGTTCAGGAAACCTATCACTGGTGAAATTTGCAACTTTAATATAAAAATGATTTAATGTAGTGGCATGGGCGAGGTTAAACGAAAAGTCTGATAATTTAGATATTCTGTTTTTAGTGTTCCGTACGGAACACTTATAAGATGACTTCGGTGTCTGTCTGTCCATCTATCTGTCTGTTACACTCGATTTTCTCCGAAACTCTTTATCACAGAAAGTTGAAATTTGGTAATAATATAGGAACTGATGGCCTCATCAAAGCCATGCAGTTTTGAAAGTCAAATTTTGACTTAAAGGGTTAGTCTTGGGGGTGAAATCGGAAGTGAAAGAAAATTTTTTTAGTAGGTCATCGAGTGTGGTGTCAAATGAAAGCTTGTGAAAACACGAGTAAAAAATATGTATATAATGTAATACTTGCGCACACTTTTCTTTTTATTATTTTAAAAAATCGCGAAAAAATCGCTGTCCCCCCACCTTAACTCGAAAAGTGCTGATCAAAAAATTTTGAAAAAATTCTGGAATATTCTCCAGTGGGTGTAGATTGAACGAAAATTATCACGAGTGCATTACCTTTAATAATTTATCTGGCATATAAAAAAAACAAAAATTTCAAGGTCATCAATTTTCAGTAAAGATTGGAAACAAACTTTTTTGAAAACTCATTTGGGGTGTGTTTTGTGAAGTCACTGATCATTTTATGCCACCGTAACAACATTTTTTTATTTTAAAAGCAATCAACGTACGGAACACTAAGTGTGCAAGTTCAACTTGCACTTGACCGGTTTTTTATATTATACTTTAAAGGATGTTAGGTCTTAATAATAATAATAATGGTTCAGAAGAAGTTATAAAAAAATGATATTAACGGGGAGGGCGGGAATCTAACAATGCTGCTGTAATACAACGTCGATGTTAAGCAATTGATAAAAGTACCCTTTTAATAATGCTTAACAACAAGACTAAGAAAATTATTAAGCAATAATAAAATTATAAGGCCCAAATCAATTTTTAAGTTGCGATTTTCAATTCATAAATACGTTTTCACCAAACAAGTTACGTTCGAAACATATTTTTAGCAAAGATTTTAAAACGGCAGTAGAAGAATACTGCTTGATGTAAAGTGGACATTTGTTGAAATTCTTGGTGATATAACTAAAGGGAACGCTAAAAACTGAGCAGAGGTATACCTGAGAACGTAAACCAGGTTCTTAAGAAGGGTATTATGCGAGTATACATCAAAGCCTTGTCTCAGTTCCCCAAAAGGCAGAAGGACTGCTTTAAGTTCGAAGTTTCCTTGACAAGAAAGAGAAGATGGATGTGAAACTGCCTTTCTAAAGAAAAGCAGCTCTATTGTTTTGTATATTGTTTTTGGATTGTTTTCTAAGAGTCATAGAGAATTTGTTTGTGCATATCTCTCTATATTTTCCGAGAACAAATAATCCAGTATTAATGCAGTTTTCTTTTATGTATGGGCACATTATCTATATTAAATATTCCGCTTTATTTAATTAAAATTACTTAACACGTTGACTGCCACGACAATTTTCAGAAATCTGGCCTAAAATGACAATTTGATTTAATCACATTATATTATTAAAAACTCTAATTCTAGTGCATAGTTATCATCAAAAAGCATAAAAAATGTGTTTTTTTTTAAAAAAAGGTCTTACGAATTATCTCGTAGTTGGCTTCTGTAACAGAAATCTCTTCGCGGAAGCCAACTACTAGTTAATTCGCACGCAGACACGCACAGACACGCTTCGACCTGTCGCTTCTCTAAAGCTGAATCATAGATACGCGTCCATATTCGCCAGTAGTATCTCAGAAAATTGTCGAGTGCATCACATTTACGTCTTTCTTGAGTGTTTTGCTTTATAATTATTGTTATAATTAAATTATCAAGAACGCAATATGGATAAGAAAAGACCACTGACTCAAAATGAAATTGAGTACTACGCAAATCTAAGTGATTCAGAATTTGTCGGGATTTTTGGCGAGGATGGTAACGACAGTAGCGATTATGAACCTTCTGAGAATTCAAGTGATAGTGAAGATGAAGTCGTCTCCGAACCTGAAGTTGATCCCGAATTTGAAGATAATGACGATGATTCCCAAGCAACAACATCAAATGTGAATGAGGATTTGTGGACAGAAATTCAACAAAATCCTGAATTATTTATTTTCCAAGAAAATGTTGGTGTGAAATTGGATACGACAAATTTTACAGTACAAACGCTGGTGGACTTATTTTTTTCGGATGAATTTCTTGCATTACTGGTGGAACAAAACTAATTTATATGCTGCGCAAGAAATTGAAAAAACGCAAAGAAATAAAAAAATCTAATAGGTTATCAAAGTGGGAAGACATCAGTGCTGCAGAGATGAAAGTTTTTTATTGGACTTTTGTTGCAAATGGGACCTCGTACTTTTCCATCAATTGAACATTACTGGAGCACAAACAAGCTATATAATGTAAACTTTTGGCGCTCACATATGAGTCGAAATCGATTCCAGTTGTTACTTCGTTATTTTCATTTGGTTGATAACTCAATACCATCTGCCGACAGATTATACAAGGTGAGACCAATACTAAATCATTTCAATAATATTATGCATGAAAACTATGTACCAGATAAAAATATTTGTATTGACGAATCCATGATGCTATGGCGGGGAAGATTGCTTTTCCGCTAATACATTAAAAATAAAAAACACAAATATGGTATCAAACTGTATGAACTATGTGAGTCCGACGGTCTTGTAATGAAAATAAAGATTTACAGCGGAAAATCTGAGGAAACTGACAATAATATAGGTCACACTACTGACGTTGTTTTACATTTACTTGAGAACTATCTCGATAAAGGATACACGGTTTACATGGATAATTTTTATAATTCTGTTACTCTTACAAAACTGCTAAATACACGAAAAACTTATGTGTGTGGAACCTTACGAAATAACAGAAAACAAAACCCCAGAGATGTGGTAAATCGTAAACTCAAAAAAGGGGAGTGTATTTGGCAGCAAAAGGGTCCTGTTACTGTATGCAAATGGAAAGACAAACGAGATGTCCTTAGCATTTCAAACATGCATGCTGTTGAAATGGTAGAGGTGCCCAATCGCAATGGAAAAATTTGTATGAAAACCGAATATAATTCGAGATTACAATAATGGAATGCCTGGCATTGACCGATCAGATCAAATGCTTTCGTACTACTCATCTCTAAGAAAGACTATTAGATGGCCCAAAAAGGTTTCATTACATATTATAGAGATATATACACAATGCTCACAAAATTTTTCAAAAAGTAACATCTTCTAAAATTAAAACTGATAAAGTTCAGAGAAGACTTCGTCGTCGCGTTGATTGGAGAAGAGATTCAACCAGTTTCGAAAAAAATTAAATTGCAAGAGCTCCATTATTTAGAGAGTCTACCACCTACGAAAAAAAAACAGCGTCCGACAAAGCCATGTCGTATATGTACCCAAGCAAAAAAACGCCGAGAAACGCGTTATTTCTGTCCAGCCTGTAAAGAGAAGCCAGCCCTTTGTGTGGAAGATTGTTTTAAGAAGTTCCACAAACAATAAAATATTATTTTATTTCTTGAATTTGAACTAATTTTTATAATTATATTTTTTGTTCATTTTTTAATAAATTTTCTGTTCATGCAAGCCAGCATTGATTTTTTGTTCTTTTCCCAGAAGCCATCTATCGAGATTAGCACTGATATATTTCGAGTTTAATCGTAGCTGCACAAAAATGGCAAGTAAAAACAGGACGAGATAACTCGTAGTTGGCGTCCGAGAAAAGAACGCAATCTACGAGTTATCTCGTAGTTGGCAGTCAACGTGCTAAAAAAAACACGGGAAATAATATAAAAATAATATGAGACGATTATTTTCTATCACTAAAAATGTATAAAAATCTTGTATATAGTTAATCAATTGCTGATATAGATGGCGGAATATAAAGTGTATAGACATGGTAATAGATCGGTAACTACTGGGGTTTTTTAATCTTCTTTTACTTTAATGGTGAGAAGTAGGTAATCCACGAGGATTGAGTTGTCGAAAAATGCTAGTATTACCATTCTTTATATTTCATGTCATAATTCTAATATAAAACGGGCATCTTAAGCGTTTAAAATTAAATCAAAGGTAATTTTCAAAATTGTTGTATTCAATATTGAAGAAATATTTTACATAAACTTGTAAATACTCTGGAATATAATGGGAAGTGGTATAAAATAAGAACGGATTAAATAAGCCCCAAAATAAACTACAAACGTGCTGGTGACAGTATGAAAATGCCTATTTAAAGTCGTAGTTCTTTCTGATGAAATCAGGATTTTTATGTATCTCATTCCTACAATTAGTATATAATTATCTCTGCCTGTTCGTCAGCTGACAAGTAAGTATTTTTATGAGATAATTAGAACAAGTTACGTAAAGTAAGATATTTATTTAAGTATATTATTACCATGAAATGAAAATGATAAAATATCACAGTTAAATTATTACCACTTTTCAGGTGCCAAAACTACTTTAAATTTAAAAACCAATTTACTGAAGTACTGTAAATTAAAATTCTTGATCCAACGCTCGAAAGGAATGACAATTATTTTATTTTGCGTATTTTTGTAAATGTCGGAAAATGGCACTTTTAAGCCTGCAGCAATATATCTAACTATATTATATTCTTTACTACATGATATTGTTCCATATTTAATGGTTTAGGCAGTGTATTGCAAGAGAACGCGCTAGCGGCAAACTTTTTTCCTGCTTGATTCACTAGTATCGTCACTGCGTATTCATTATGTTACCTAACCTAATAAAATATATCCTATAACCTGGCTAGAGAACATATGTATGTTTTTTTTTTAAAAAAAAGCGCGTAAATCGGATAAGTGGTTCTTGAGTAATAAGCGCACTAACGGACAGACAGACAGATAGAAAGACGTTGCATTTTATATATATTATAGAAGATCCACTTGTTACTGCATCGTTTGGTCTTAGCTGATGATATCTAACCGATATAAATTTATATCAGATGGCCTCTTGAATAGCGATTTGTAGAACTTCCTTGTAGTAGTAGAAAAGGTTAATACCATGTTTCATTTTTTCACAATGTTTTGATTCTGTTTACATCAATGCTGGCCACGTCAGACAGTGGGTATCATATTATTTCAGGTTGTGATTTGACCATAATAATGACATTAAAAATGGTATAGACGTTGTGCAGAATACTATGGGAAATACAAATATAATTAATCACCAATTTAAATTTCAAACAGTAGATAGTAACGAAATAATTGAAATAGTTAAAAAATTTAAAAAATAAAATTGGCGGTAAGAATATTTTATCTGAAGGTGTAATTAAACATTCTATAACGTACACGGCTTTTTTTACGCCAATATCATCAATAATAGCATGCTGCAAGGAAAAGTGCCTAACGAATGGAAAATTTCCAAAATTGTGCCAATTGAAAAAATTAAATATACTATAAAACCTGAAGAGATTCGGCCAATAAATACGCTTTCAAGTGACGAAAAAATCCTTGAAACAGTGATAAAAAACCACTAACTGGTAACAATATTTGAATGATAACAATATTATTATTCCAGAGCAATCGGGTTTTAGAAGCAAACACTCATGGGAAACTGCAATTGATTATGTTATAAGTGAATGGCGTGAAGATTTGATGAATAAAAAATACATTGTATCAACTTTCATAGATTTAAAAAGAGCATTTGAAACTATAGACAGAAAAATTATTGCTTATGAAACTACACAAAATTGGAGGGCGTGATATAGAATTAAAATGGTTTGAAGATTATCTATCGAATAGAAAGCAACAAACAAAAATTGGAAACACGACATCATCAGCGATACCAGTGAATATTGGTCTACCCCCACGGCTCTGTCCTTGCGCCGGTACTGTTTCTCATATACATAAATGACATTAAAGACGGTTTAAAGTACGGGGATGTTAGACTATTTGCAGACGATGCACTGATTGCAATTAGTGATGTTAGTTTGGATGAGGCTATTAATAAAATGCAGTCTGATATGAATATTCTTTACAAGTGGATGTGTATAAATATGTTAAAACTTAATACAGATAAAACTAAATATATGATAATATCACACAATAACTATAATAATAAATAATCATAAATTATACATAAATAATCGTGAAATAGAAAAAGTAAACGAAATTAAATACTTGGGTATAATAATAGATTGTAAACTTAAATTTGATGCACATTTTCTATTTAGTGAATAAAATAAACCAAAAACTTTATTCCATGTATAGAACTTGCCACATCATAAGTGAATACCATAAAATATTAATATATAGAAGCATAATTGAGCCACATTTTATTTACTGTCCTTCGGTATTATTTCTTGCTAAGGATACACAAATAGAACTACTGCAAAAACTTCAAAACAAGGCAATGAGATTTATATTGCGGAAGCCTCGAGATACGCACATAAAAGATATGTTAGATCGATTAAATTGGCTGAGTGTAAAGCAGAGCTTATTTTATTACGCAATGAAATTCATCTATAATATGAAGATAGAAAATTGTCCCACATATTTGACCGGGAAAATTAGATACGTCAATCAGATATACAAATACAACACCAGAGGACGAAATGACTTCCGAGTAGTGGGAATTACAAATGAAGCTGATCGAGCAAATCTTTATTATAAAGGACCAAATAATATTAAAAATTGTGAAACCATAAATAAGTTTAAGCAACTATTATATCAACATTCTAAGAATATGCCTATCCGATAGTTAAATTAGGTTCTAGTGAACCGTAGATAAATAAATAAATAAAAAATAAATAAATAAATAAATAATTAATGATCAATTTTTGCAACTATCTATGTAATAAACAATATTAGTTTTTTACTATTTCGTTCTCATTTCTTATATATACTAATGATGTCATTCTGTAAGCTTGTTTATTTCTAATCCCTCTAACTATATTTTTATGCTTTTTTAAAAATTTTTTTCCTTCGACTCTAAAAGAATATATTATTATATCATTAATCAAACTGTAATGTCTCATGCAGAGAAACCATTATTTACTGTAATAAAAATATACTTACCCCATTTATTTTCTAGATGTCGAAAAGCGAATAGCTTGTGTTAAGCAAAGCATAACTATTGAGTAAAGCTAAATTTTTTTGTCCCTCGAAATGTGTGCCATAATTTGATAGTATGAAGTGTTCCTAACGATAAAATAACTTCAAAAAAGTTGTAAAATGTAACGGTAGCGAAAAAAATTAAATTGTTCAATTAGGGTATAAAACGACAAATATAACTACTATATTTTACTACAAATCTCTACAGAAACGTAAGGAAATAGAGCCATTTCTGAAGTATGGGCGATAAAGAGTGGATCAAGTACAACAATAATGTACGAATTAAAAAAGGATAAGGCTCCACAAACGATGGCAAAGCCTGGATTGACGTCAGAAAAGGTAATGCTGTGTGTTTGGTATTATTGGAAGGTGAACTTCCATCATAAGCTTCTGCAACCCGGCAATACGATTGATTCTGTACTCTATTATCTCCAAAAGAGCAGGTTGAAATAAGTGATTGAAAAAATCGACGGGCACTAGTCAACAGAAAAGGTGTCGTCTTCCACCATGACAATGCCAGACCGTACCCATCTTTGATAACTCGGCAAAAACTGAGAGAGCCAGGATCGGAAGTTTTAATGCAACCACCGCATAGCCCGGACTTTGCACTGTCAAGACTTCCATTTATTTAAGTCTCTGCAGAACTCCCTGAAAAGTGTTGTTAGTTTCAAAAGATGCCTGTATAAACCACTTGTCATACTTTTTTACCCAGAAACTATAAAAAAAAAATGATCTCAATTTGAACTTTAAACACCCTTTATATGGATTTTCCAAGCAAGATATGTGCTTTGGTTAAAAGTGTATATATTGTATTGCTAAAGAGAATCCAGTGTTTCTTCATGTAGCTATTTATCGAGCTCATATGTAAAAATAAAACTTCGAATTATATCTTATATGATTTTATCTGTGGTTTCTTTGTTGGATTAGCAATTATTAATAGTTTGTTGTTGCTGTAGAAGTAGATGAAAATAATAAGTATTTCGGTTAATAATGTCGATTTTGCTAAGAGGTGGCGTTACTAATACATTTGTTGATATAGACTAGTGACATCTGTGGCGTTTTGGAAGGTAAATGTACGCCATCAAAAGCCAGTGCGTTATTAATTGTCATTCTGCGAAAAATATAGTTCTTCATAGCTTTGAATATGTCGTGTTTCGTACCAGAAAAAGACGTTGAGCGGGGAAGTTTAATAACTTCCTTTCATTTGAAGAAAACAGCTGCTGAAAGTTATCGTTTGTTGGTTGAAGCTTTGGTGGGATAGTAGAGGAGGTGTGTATTACGAACTGCTGAAACCTGGTGAAACGATTTCTGGCGATCGATACCGACAACAATTGACAAAGTTGAACCGAACATTGAAGGAAAAACGACCAGAATACGCCCAAAGACACGATAAAGTCATTTTTTAACATGATAATGCTCGGCGCCATGTTGCAAAATGTGTTAAAAACTATTTTTAAAAACATCAAATGGGACATTCTCCCATACTCGCCGTATTCAGCGGACTTAGCGCCTTCAGACTACCACTTATTTTGATCGGTGCAACACGGACTTTCAGAACAACACTTACATTCTTAAGAAGAAGTGAAAAATTTGTCTTAATGAATGGTTGGCCTCAAAAGATGACAAGTTTTTCTGATGCGGAATCCATTCTTTGACAGAAAGATGGGAAAAAATCATAGCTAACTATGGCCAATACTTTGATTATTAAGGTAATTTATTTTCTGATGGAAATAAGCGCTTAAATGTTGCGAAAAAATCAACATTATTAACCTAAACATCTATTAGTAAAAATTATAGCATATTCTTTAAATACTGGGATTTTATAATTTCGTGATTATTATTTTATCATTAACATGTCATAATATTTCCATAAAATATATGAAAAGTAAGTACCACGTAGACCTGACTTGTTATCTAAAAGTTCTCAATGTTTGAAATAACCGGAAGTCGGACTTGCGCGATTATTGTGCAGTACGTTGATTGCTTTTAAAACAAAAAAAAATTGTTACAGAAGTATAAAATGATCAATGACTTCACAAAACACACCCCTAATGAGTTTTCAACAAAAATTTTTTTTTCGATTGTAACATTCATTTTTTCCTAGATTTTAAGATCATGTTACAAAACCGTTTTTATTTCTTTAATTCATACAATAATTGTTAATTTAAGTTGAGCAGTGAATTTAAATCTTATTACAGTTTTTTATATTTTGTTAAGCAGTGTAACTCAACTACTAGTAAGCGTATGTTATCGATTTAACTTATTTTATTTGTATTGAATGTGTCCGGATTATGATGAAGACGAGCATCATCGGTCCTTGTCTATCAAGTCGCGACTTTAACACTCCCGTCTCATTTTACGTTTCTGAAGTGAACATTTCACTTCGAAGGAAGGGGAACGAGGGTATATAACCCGCCATTTCGAATTTTTAGGGGCTTTTTCCGATCCAGCATGTAACACTGACTTTCTCTGTCCGTCACGGAGTGATGGCTTTTTCCGTCCTTCAAGTAGTGAAGGCATCCTTTTTGCCTTCCATGATATAGTGTGTTTTTTATCATCGAGCCGTTCCTGAAATATTCTGCCCATCCTAAAACATTTTAGGTCAAGTGTTGATTAGTTACCCAAATGAAAATAAGGAGGTAGTGTGTGAGGCAATATTTTGATGGGAAACTCACCAGGAGAGGCCAAGCAGTTGATAGAAAAGCCACGAGGAGAAGCCAAGCAGTAAGTCATTAGTACACCAATTTAAATACCTTACTTTTTTTCTACAACGTGTGCTCCCAACGACAACGTAACTCGTGTGATCCCAAAGTCGATTTCACAGGAAGTGAATATAGAACAATCTTTCTATATCGTGCCTTTTTGAAGCCATTCTCAAAACTAAGTGATACGAAAAACTGTACTCCCTTCATCATTCTAAGTTAAAGACTATCCGTGAAGTTGTGCACTCCCGTGGCATAAAAGGTTATTTATTTAGTCTACTTAATCTTAAGGGTATAATACATGTAGGAATGTTTTTTTATTTGTTAATGTACTTTACTTTAATTAAGTGTAGTGTTTTACTGAACTCCCGCTCTATCTTACAGGACGTAAAGGTTTTAGTTTATTCAATTTTAATACCAACAACTAAATAACTCTTCAGTATTTTTTGATTTTTTGAGCTGAATATTACAAAATGAATGGTGCCCAAAACAGTAAAACTAGGCTTTAAACAACTGTAGAGACTATTTTCAAAAGGCGTATAAAAATTATCTCTTATGCACATCTCTCCAGAAAAAAACGAGCTAGCTGAGATGTCTCTTGCTTTTGTTCTCCAAACTAAGTATTAATATCCACCCAATATATTCTCAAAAGTAAGAAGACACTCAAGGGGCAAAACATGATTCTTATTTAATAAATAAAGGGTTTATTAAAATAGAAAGAAAGAGCGCGACACGCTCTTTACTAAAAACTGATGACCTTGAATTTTTTATTTATTTATTTTTTTTATATCAGATAAATTATTAAAGGTAATGCACTCGTGATAATTTTCGTTCAATCTACACCCTGTGGAAAATATTCCAGAATTTTTTTTAAATTTTTGGATACAATAATACAAACAACAGTGTGCGCAAGTATTACGTTATTAGTGTTCCGTAGAGAACACTTATAAGATGACTACAGTGTCTGTCTGTCTGTCCGTCTGTCTGTCATACCCGATTTTCTCCGAAACTATTTGTCATAGAAAGTTGAAATCTGGTAATAATATAGGAATTGATGGCTTTTATCCGAACCGTGTAGTTTTGAAAGTTAAATTTTGACTTAAGAGGTTAGTTTTGGGGGGTGAAATCGGAAGTGAAAAAAAATTTTTTTACTGGGTCATCGAGTCTGGTGTCAAATGAAAGCTTGTTAAAACACGAGTAAAAAATGTATATATAATGTAATACTTGCGCACACTTTTCTTTGTATTATTTTCAAAAAATAGAGAAAAATCGCTGTCCCCCCACCTTATCTGGAAAAGTACTGATCAAAAAATTTTGAAAAAAATTCTAGAATATTCTCCACGGGGTGTAGATTGAACGAAAATTATCATGGTATATAAAAAAAAAACAAAAATTTCAAGGTCATCAGTTTTCAGTAAAGATTGGAAGCAAACTTTGTTGAAAACTCATTTGGGGTGTGTTTTGTGAAGTCGCTGATTATTTTATACCACCCTAACAAAATTTTTTATTTTAAAAGCAATCAACGTACGGAATACTAATTGTGCAAGTTCAACTTGCACTTGACCGTCTACTTTATATTTTTAAACTTGTGTTTTTATAAGCTTTCATTTGATGACCTGGTAAATTTTTTTTTTTTCACTTCCGATTTCACCCTCCAAAACTAACTCCCTAACTCAAAATTTAACTTTTAGAACCACACGGCTCTGATAAGGCCATCAATTCCTATATTATTAAGAAATTTCAACTTTTCATGTCAAATAGTTTCGGAGAGAAAATCGGGTGTGACAGACGGGCAGACACCGAAGTGATCTCATAGGTGTTCCGTGTGGAACACTAGAACGTGTATGTTTAGAAGTTTTTAAATTTAGACATGTTTTATCTTAGTAAATATGGCTGAAAAAAATTGAATTCAATTCTTCAAAGTACGTAAAAGTTCTGAATAATAAAAAATACATAGTAAATAATATATTTTATTAGAAATACATATATACAAGTGAAATCTCTTTGTAGTGTTTTAGTTGCCAAATTTATAGCACCATAAAATGAGAATGAGTCAGTTATATTCGTCTATTACTTACTTTAGTGCACGTTACAGTGTTTAAAGTACATTAAGTTTTGATCGTGTCGTAAATCGACACGTAAATTTTAAAATGTATTTTTGTAAACTAGAATTACATTGATCTGTTTACTAACGTTATTTAGCTTCTTATAGTTAGCTATTTAATAGTACAATTAGAGTGCGCCCAGTCAGTAAAAAATACTTGACCTAATATCTTGATTCTCAAAACATAAATAAATAAAACCGGCCTTTAATTGCATATACCTAGTCATGGAGTCGAAAAAAAGGATCTTTTTAGGAATTTTTTTTAGTCAAGCTATTTATTATTAAATCAGGTTTTTAATTCATATAATAAAAATACAATTTGTTAAATTTTAATTAAAAATAAAAAAAGGCGTCGCTACATCTTTTCCCCCTGCGATCCCTTTTTTATAAGGTATATTGCGGTGTGTATAGATACATATATTGGTGGAAGGAAATGTAGCGAATCTTGGAAATTCATAAACAAAGTAAAAACCGATGAAAAGCCAGTATCCCACTTTAATTAATACCAACAGAAGAATGAATTAGACATTATGAAAATCTCCTAACAGAACACAGGCCTGAGTACATTCAAAGATCACCAACAGAAGTACAGATAGAGGGCGAATCCACGTATATATATATATATATATATATATATATATATATATATATATATATATATATATATATATATATATTAGAGTGACCGGATCTCATAGAAGGGGAAAAAAAATGTTGGAATCTTGTTCGTCTGGACCCCACAAAACGATTCCCCTTTCCAGATATTGAGATAGCCGAAATTTGAGCTCGATTAAACGACGTTAACCCGTGCCGCTCGTCGTTCAAACTTTGAAAAAATCCAAATTTTTTGCCAAAAAGCTGACATATGGAGCCATAACTCCAGAACGGTAAGTAATAGAAACACGCTTAATATCTCAAAAGAAAGCTAATGTTGTTCTTCAAAATTTATATTCTATACATAATTGTTGTTATTTTAAGTCAAATCGAGTTACAACAGCCTTTGGCCCAAAAACGTGACCTGGTACCACTAGGAGCATACTTCGTATATTTTGTTATTAAGTGATAAATTTTGCTTTTTTTGGTATATTTTTGAGTTTAAAGTAGAAATATAATAAACAAACAAGTAATACTGATAAGTCTATACACATTTTTTATTTTAAAATATAAAAATTAGGTATATAATACATACAAAACAGACACAGAAAAGATACAGACGTAGTACCTACATGAGTTGATAATTTTACATAGTTATCTAATCTATTCTAGAGCTTTTGTTAAAGTAGTTTTTGAAACGTCAGGATATAATACTCGGCATTTACTTACAACTTGCAGGACATATTGCTTTTGGTCTTCATCTTTTGTAAGAAGGTCGTTAAAGTCGGTTATTAATTTAACACCACGCTCAGCCATATCATTAACTACTTTTAATGTTTTGACAATTTTCAATCCTTCTTGGAAGTCATTATTTTGAGGCCAGGTGTTTGGATGTTGTCTTAGAAAATCTGTTTTTATATTAAATTGGTCAAAGAATGTAAACGTTTCTTTGGTAAGTAAATTTACCAATCCTCCATCAACTACCTCTTTTAAGTTTTTCTTTCCTAACTTTTGGATTTACAACCCTAGCGTGCTGTGATGCTTTATCTGTGCTACTGAGCAATTTATTAGCCATTAACAACTTTTCATCGTCTGTTATGGTGGGATCAAAAAACGATAATCCCACCAACTTTGCATTCAAATACCACAAATTGTTCGAAAATTTGGTCAGGGCTATTTCTGGAATGTCGTTGTCACATTCTTTATAGTCTAACAGACTATGCAAAATACCTAAATCTTGCTTTGGTGCGAGATGAGCTTTTGGAGCATTGAACCAAGCTTTACAATAAATTTTAACTAGGAAAACAGAAATGGCACGCACAGAACTTTCTTCTTCTTTAGACATCTTAAACTGACGATGAAAAATGAACATTTTTAAGCAGTAAATAGCCTTTGCTATCCACCTAGCGTGATGAATGGTTCCTGGAGTTCTAAAACCCATAACATTGCCGTATAGTGATCCAGCAAATACGAGAACCAACTGCAATAGCCCCTTGTAGTCATCTCTGGGGTGGCTCTCAGTTAATTTGGTCTCAAATTCAGCAGTAACATTTGCAATTACTTCTGGAGTTAGCTGCTTTTGTATTAGATTGTCACTGATACCTGTGTCGTATTTTCCTTTGTCTATCTTGGGCCACGCAGTGAGGAATCTCTTGAAAATATCTGGATGAGGTCCAGTGGTTGATCCCATGTTTGTGTCGAATACGCCTCTTAACAGAATTTCCAAGATATGGTGACGGCAAGCTAGGTATAACAATTCTCTTCCTAACATTTGCTCCAATATGACGCATACTTCTTTGAGTCTTCCCGTGTTGGATGCTGTAGTGTCGAAGCACATCGCCTTGACGGTGTTGAGAAGACCCCATTCATGTAGGTATTCATATACGGCTACGGCTTGCTCCTCTCCAGAGCTGTTTGCTGTTACAGGAACTCCCAGCAGCTGTTCCTTTTCGCCATATGAAATAGCTATAGCTATTCGCTCACATTGTTCATTTTTTAAAACACCCGGTAAAAGTTTACCGTCCCAATGGACAACCACGGGCTCTTTTTCAGGAATGTTTACTTTTATTAAAAATTTTTTTTATTATATTGTTCTCTGAACATTTGCCTTCTCTCATGTAATAAAGTTTTCTAGACTTTGTACTCAAGAGGGTCAAGGTTTAGTGCTTCTAGAGTAGCTATTAAAATTCTCGTGGCATTTCTGTCGGATACCTTACATCGATCTAATAAAATGGAGAATTTCATGTTTAAAATCTCTTTAACGCCCCTTGCAAATGAAACTTTCATCCTCTTGCTCTCAGATGGTCCTGGATCTTCTGCAGCTTCTTCAGGGATGTCCATTTCCTCCAAGCTCTCAAGTTTCTGGTAGATGCTGTCCTCTTCAGTGTCTTCTTCTCCTTCTTCGAACTTGTCTTCATCATCCGTCTCTAAGAAGCAACAAAAGCAAGAGAAAAAAAAAGACTATAAAAACTTGTCGTTTTAGCAGAATAGTAATAATACATTATCAAAAGGTATTATTTAAAAAATATAAACTCAATCATAAAGATGCCAAATCATGCTCTCATGTACAATTTTGTTTCAGTTATAGTGAAACTATTTACTTATTTGTTTATCTATTTTTTAGAATACTAATAATAAAAAAAAACTCACCAATATCAAAATTGCTTCTTGGATTTGTCGGTTCATTTTTGCAAGTTCCTTTTGCACCTTGATTTCTTCAGCTCGAGACAACTTGAGATCCACTCCAGTCATGGAACCTGGGCGGCCCTTCTGCCTCTGTTTCACGAGAAACGCCTTATCTTCTTCCGATTTCATCAGAGCCAAGGCATCTTGTTGGAGCAATATCAAAGAGATCATCCAACTTTTCAACAAACTGTTTAAATTTGTTCTTGGCCGTTTTCGATGTTTTCCTTCCGGTCTTTTTGAAGAGTTCTCCACTCGGCATGAAGTTTTTCCAGCTTAGTAATTGCATCTTGCTCATGTTTAGTCGGGATTCGAGCTTTCTCCCAAAAAATGAACACTTCTCGTAAGTTTTGCTGATTCTCTTACAGTTAATTTCACAGTACGTAAATTATAAAATAAAGCACCACAAAACTTGACGATTTGAGGGTAGTTTACAGCCGGTGATCTGGTGAATGGGATAGCCCACAAAAAATATTTTATCCTTGGTCCGGCTTTGTACACCTGATGTGGATGCCATTTCAGAGGTCAGTAGGTAAATAAGTTAACTTGGAAAATGAAACAAAATTTAATTTCAATAAAATGTTTTTAAATGTCTTTTAAAATAATACTATAATAGTTATAAAAACAATAACACACACACTTGGAAAATTAAAAAAAAAAAAAAACGTTTAAAATATCTTCACTAGATAATTGTTCGATCTAACCAGCTCAGAGGCACTTTAGAAACTAAACTGAATAAATAAAAGGTCGGTTGTACGCTGAAGTAAAATCACCATCTCTAAAATAGAAATTAGATTCACCCTCCTTTTTACCTGGCAAACGGGTCTTTCTTTGGTAAACTAGTCAGGTAATCGCCATATAATAAGAGATTAAATTTGAACAAAAGGCTCTTTATGTTTGAAAATTGAGTTCCAAAATACTTTTTAACAAAAAAATGTTAATTCTGAGACACATTATGTAAAAAACCCGTAAAATTCTTAGAATACTCCCAAACTGGCTCCTACTGGTACCAGGTCACGTTTTTGGGGCTAAAGGCTGTTGTAACTCGGTTTGACTTAAAATAACAACAATTATGTATAGAGTATAAATTTTGAAGAACAACATTAGCTTTCTTTTGAGATATTAAGCGTGTTTCTATTATTTACCGTTCTGGAGTTATGACTCCATATGTCAGCATTTTGGCCAAAAATTAGGATTTTTTCAAACTTTGAGCGACGAGCGGCACGGGTTAACGTCATTTAATCGAGCTCAAATTTGGGCTATCTCAATATCTGGAAAGAGGAATCGTTTTGTGGGGTTCAGACGAACAAAATTCCGACATCGATTTTTTTGCGGTCACCCTAATATATATATATATATATATATATATATATATATATATATAATATATATATATATATATATATATATATATATATCAATGAAGTAAAAAACAAAAATAAAACAACTAAAAAATGGAAAATCTTCTGGTTCAGGTGAAATAAAAGTAGAATTATTGAAGTGTGGGACAGATAAATTATACAAATCACTAGCATATATGTTCACTAAATGTATAAATGGAGAAGACATACCCGAAGATTGAAAAACAGCTTATATCACCTCCATACATAAAGAAAGGAAACAAATTGAACTGCAAAAACTATCGCGGTATATCAGTGACTAGCTCAATAAGTAGAGTATACGGAAGAATCTTAAGAGATCTGATTGAAGCAGAATATAGAAACTATGAAGAGGAAAAACAATGCGGCTTCCGTGCAGGCAGATCATGCACAGATAATGTGTTCTGCTTAAAACAGTTAATAGAAAAAAAAATTGGAAAGAAACAGTGCAACACATATGACAATATCCCTATAAAAAGCTCTGGCAGGTGCTCCAAAACACCAACATCAATCATAGAGTAGTTAAAGCTGTCCAAGTCCTATATAATGATATGAAATCCGCCGTAAAAATAGGAAATAAAATATCAGATCCCTTTACAGTGAACAAAAAACTGGCTACAGGGGTATTGTATTTCGCCGACCCTATTTAAAATCTATGTCGCGAAAGCGCTCGAGAGATGGAAAAAGAAATGCGGTGGTATGGGTATCCAAATTGATAACAACACCGGCCTATATACCATTCAGTTTGCAGACGATCAAGTAGTATGTGCTAATGACAGGGAGGATCTACAGTACCTGACGAGGAAACTGAAGAAAGAATACGAATCATGGGGTCTATAAATAAATATAGAAAAACCACAATACCTATGTATAGGCGAAGAAACGACGGAAATAAAATTAGACAACAACGTCGTAATAAATACGTGCGACGAATATACATATTTGGAAGTAAATTTTTAACAAAGAGGGGACAGATGATAACGAAATAAAACTAAAAATAAACAAAGCCAGACGAATAACTAAAGCATTAAACGGAATATTATGGAGCACAGAAATAGGTAAAGAGAGGAAAAAACAGAATCTATGAATGTATGATAAAGAGCACGTTGTTGTATGGAGCGGAAACATGGCGTCCAAAAGAACACATAAAGAGGAAAATAGAAGTCATGGAAACGGACGTCCTAAGACGATCAGCGAGAACATCAAGATTAGAACGAGTTAGGAACGAAAGGATAAAAGAACAAATGATTGTAAAGGAGGCAGTCATGGAAAGTATAGAGAAGAAACAACTTGTATGGTATGGTCACGTTCAAAGGATGGGAGAACAGAGATTGCCGAAGAAACTACTGAAATGAATACCACCTGAGAAAAGAAGAAAGGGAAGACCAAGGAAATCCTCGATCGAGGGAATAAGAAGGTCAATGAGCGAGAGAGGCTTAAGTGATGAAAACTGCAATGATAGACGACACTGGCATTTGACAATCGGACAACGTCGCAAGACGTTATAAACTGAGTTTTATATATATATATATATATATATATATATATATATATATATATATATATATATATATACATATACATATATATGTATGTGCACGATTAGTGGGAGGTGAATCAGTTGAAATCAAAATTTACAAAGGAATTGGTTTAGTAGAGGATCAAGATCAAGAATTGCAGGAAGAACACTTTGGGATAGAGAAACAAATGATAACATCAGACGCATATGTGAAGTAGAGGACATTAATGCGTGGATAAGAAACAGAACACAAGAATGGAACCAACACATAAATAGAATATCCGAACGACGATTAGTGAAAATAGCTCAAGATAAATCACCGGTGGGCCGAAGGAGTATAGGACGCCTACGAACAAGATGGAACGACAGCCTGAAGTGACGACACGTTAAAGAAAAACAGGCCTAATATAAAGAAGAAGAAGAAGAGAACTAAAGTTCTTGAGAAAATCAACATTCCTCAAAAAAAAGTAGTTTCGAGAAAAAAGTTTTAGCTTAGGTTAAAAACTGTAACACAAAAAATAAGTTCTTACCTGTAAATGAATTATGGATTTCAGGGCCATATTCTGAGTCTTCTCCGTCCCCTTTAGCTGCTTACTAATGTGCATTTCGGTCACATTAAACTCATATAACTGTCTCTGGGCTGATCTTCCAAACAATTTGATTATAACTTTCGTTATTATTTTGACTAAATCCGCCGAGACATCGCTCTAATAATTCTTCTTTACTCTAGTCCTCGTAAATTGTGTTTAAAGCTTCAAAAACAAGAGGTGGCAATAGATTATAATCGTGGGAAAAATCGATATTATTTTTATCTTCCGATTTTGCATACGCGCGTTGCCACTGACATCACAATTTTTCTCCTTTAGGCCAGTATTGGTGTTATAGATGTTCATCAGTCGATCTGTAATGATAATCAGTTGAGCAAATAGTCATGACAGTGTAAACACTCCCAGTTTCGAATATGAAAGCTTAGAATAGCAGATGTGAATACCTTGCCCCTTCTGAGAAGGAAAATTGAAGAATCTCTTTGTATTATATTGTAAAAGAAGAAGATTATACATTAAAATCAAGTTAAGGTCGGCGAAGGCTGACCCAGGAGCAGCAATTCGCTAACTGCTCCGAAAACTCTACATAATTGCACTTCTTTTAAATTGCTATGACTTAGTCAATTTTTAACCGTTTTTTATAAAATTAAATATTATACTAAAAAAAATGTAAAAATCCAAAAATACAATTCTTTGACTCAGATATATGCCCTTAGGCAGTTTTCTCTGAAGATTGTTTTTAATATGTGGATAACAGTTCTGTCATTGTCAGTGTTTATATCTAATTATTATCAATTTTTGTAACATTATATTGTTAAGAATATCTTGCAAATATTATACAAGAATTTCCAAATATAACCAAAATGGGAATAGAGAATAAAACACGAAATAATCGGAAAAAACATTGGCATAAATGTGTTGCAGTGGGAAGCAATTACTCTGAAGAGATCAAAGAGATGTGGATAAATTAATTAATGTTGCGAGTTTAACTTTTCTAACCACATAATTTTTGAACCTAATAATATGTTACAGTAAACAAGTTTAATTTGTATGTTTTATTTTATCCCTTAACTGATAAACGCCAGAAACATAGAAGTCATATATATATAATATATATATATATATATATATATATATATATATATATATATTATAACAGAAGTTTTCACGGATGGTGGAATGTAATACATTAAAATTCCGGGTTTCAATCCGTTCGTCTAACAATGAATTAGCACGATGTTTCGACAAAATCTCATTTGGTAATTTCAAGTGCTCTTGCTGCCTCTGCTGCTCGATACTGTGATCTTGCTGCTGCTGCCGCTTCGTTAGCTTCGAGCGGCAATAGCAGCAAGATCACAGTATCGAGCAGCAGCGGCAACAAGAGCACTTGAAAATGCCAAATGACATTTTGGCGAAACGTCGTGCAAATTTATTGTTAGACGAACGGATTAAAACCCGGAATTTTAATGTATATATATATATATATATATATATATATATATATATATATATATAAATATAAATTAAATATATATATATATATATATATATATATATATATATATATATATATGTATATATATATATATATATATATATATATATATATATATATATATATATATATATATATATGTATATATATATATATACATATATATATATATGTATATATATATATATATATATATATATATATATATATATATATATGTATATATATATATATATATATATATATATATATATATATATATATATATATATATATATTTATATATATATATATATATATATATATATATATATATATATATATATATATATATATATATATATATATACATACATACATATATATTTAATTTGTTGACATTTTCAATTTCTTCAAAATATGTAACATTCTTAGACCTTTAAGTATTTTATTTTTTGTTGGTATTTTCTTGGTTTTTGGTCTATTAATAAATGAGTATTGGTTAAGTATTTGTTTATTTACTAACGTTTCGGCCTTCTTATTGGGTCTTCATCAGAGTTAAAATATTTTAGAATATATTTAGATGTTAAATATTTAAAATTACAGCACGTTTATAATATAAACTTACCACAAACGTAAACTCTTAAACCTCCACATAACATATGCACACATATGTATTAAAATTATAATTTGATTTTATTTTATTTATCACATTTTTATCTCAAGTGACCAGTCTACGGTGTTCACAAGACTGACTGGTATATTTTTAGGAAACCAAGAAAATACCAACAGAAAATATAGTACTCAAAGATCTAAGAATATTACATATTTTGAACAAATTTAAAATATCAAAAAGTTAGTTGCATATAGTTCAAAAAATATTTTATGTCATTGGCCACTTACAAGCACAGTGCTTCTTGACATTTGACGGTTGAGTTAAGGTGGTTGAATTTTTGACTTATAGCACTTCAGAAAATTAGTTTTTAAATTTAAAGTACTTTAACGTCCGAAACATGGTAATAATTTTAATTTTTCATTTTTTTCAGTTTTATATCATAGTAATAATGTACTTAATATTATCACAACGATAATACTGCTTTAAAATGTAGGTATTTTTGTTTTATTTGTCTCCTAAGAATATCTATTTAAAAGGAGGTGTTATCAGTGAAACATAGAAATAATTTGTATGTCGTAGAACTTAAAATATTAATGTGCAACAATTACATTGCACTGGAACTTTAAAATAAACCTAGTCACTACTATCAGAACTTTACTGAGCAGGGACTTATTTAATCCATTCGTACTTCATACCGTATATTCAAGTAATTTTTTTTCAGTTTTAAACTATGTTAGAAATGTGGAATCTTTGGCACCACGACACTACTCAGTATATATCGCCACTATACCAAACACTTTATTTTTGCACTCGACACGGGTTTCGCTAACCATGTTAGCTTCATCAGGAGCGATGATTGACTAAAGCTAAACTGCAAATCTACCTTATTTATAAAGCTCCACAAACTATGGCAGAACCCGGATTGACGCTGTACGTTTAGTGGTATTGGAAGGGAATCGTGTTGTAGCCTGGCCAAATGACTGATTCTGTAGTTTACTGTTAGCAATTGACAAGATTCAAGCAAGCCATTGAAAAAATCGACTGCAACTAATCAACAGAAAGGGGTCGTCTTCCAACATGACAACGCTAGACTACATACATCTTTGACGACCTGGCAAAAAATGGGAGAGCTGTACTGGGAAAGGGACCTGTGAATCGTCTTCAGTTGTTCTTCAGTCAAACTTTATAAAAATTTCGAATATACTTCATGCCATTTTTAATTTAATACATATACATATATATATATATATATATATATATATATATATATATATATATATATATATATATATATATTATATTATATATTGTAACATTCATTTTTTCCTAAATTTTAAGAGCTTGTAATGTTACTGATTTTTGGTTTTATAATTTACTTTTTTGTATCGAGCAGTGTATTTCGCTGGAATTTCTAGCTGCTCATGGTACAGTGTGCAGTGCGGGTTTCCGACCGAATTTATTCAATTCGTGGTACGCATCGATTGGTCAAATGTTTGTTTCCGGAGCTTGTTTCTGGCGTAGCCATCTTAGAGACGTAGTTCTCATGGATTATTTAAGGGTCTGCAGAACCCAGATCGAGGCTTTTTTCCCATCAAGCCGCCGCCGAGGTTCTTTCCAACATGTAGCGGCAGAAGGCTGTTCTGCAACCAGTAGCCGTAGTTGGCTTTTTTCTTATCAAGCCGCAGCCAGGCTTTGTCCATCCAGCTGCAGTAGAGACTTCGTCAATTTTATCGAGAGCCAAGTCGAGTACGAGTTTTTTAAAGTGAAGCCGTAGTGGGCTTTATTTTTTAACACGAAGTAGCCGTTGTAGGCTCTTCTCGTCATGAAGCAGTAACGATAAATTAGTGATGGAATGTGTGAAAGCGGTTTTACGTGTTCAATTTAAGGCCTAGAAGCCCGTAGGAAAACAGTAAGTCACCAAAATATACATTAGTAGACCTATTTCCCGCAGATAAGTGATTTAAGACCGAATTGAACTGATAAATCGTGAAGTGAACGTCACGAATCTTCAATATCGGGTGTAGCAAAATTTTAAAAGTAAAATGTCTGATTTCAGAACTCTATTTAGTAATAACTACCTTTAGGCTAAAGTTTTTGGAATTACTGAACTGCAAGAGTTAGAACTTTTAATTTAAATCATTAATAAATCTTTTTTTGTTGATTAGAGCTAGTGTCTCACTGTACACCTATCTTACTTTTCAGGACAAAAAGGTTGTACCAGATAAAAAATTTTTCCTTAACAACTGCATAACCCTTCAGTATTTTTTCATTTTTTTAGCTGAAGTTAGATCCTTTTTATTTTAAAATGAATGGTGCCCAAATTTGTACAACCAAATTTTTTAAACAACAATAGAGACTATTTTCAAAACAAAAATTATCTCTTACCCATATTACTCTACCAAGAAAAACTGAGCTAGTGTATATTTAATTTCTTTAGATCTTTTAAAATCAGTATTCACTCAATCTATTCTCAGAAATTAAAACGGGGCTATAAAAGGTGCGCTTCAAGGTGCGGGCAAAGTGAAAATTGACACCCCACAAAATGACGCTGTCTATGCGGGGCGAAATTCGCATATTTGTGCCCAAACGAGAGGTATTCCGTTTTCGCACGGTAGAAATTGACGCTGTCAATGCGGGGCGAAACTGACATAGTACAATTTGGCGCCGGAGTGAAATTCGCACATTACAATATATATATATATATATATATATATATATATATATATATATATATATATATATATGTATATATATATATATATATATATATATATATATATATATATATATTGTAATGTGCGAATTTCATATATATATATATATATATATATATATATATATATATATATATATATATATATATATATATACATATATATATATATATATATATATATATATATATATATATGTATATACATAATATCTGAATTACTCAAGCGGAACTAATTATATGGGCGAGGCCATCAGTTCTAGTCAAGTAACCAGTAGAGGGGACTATAAGGAATAGTACCTCTGTCTTTATTTAAACTACTTTTACGTTTTATAATTTAACTTTAATCTCTCTTTAATTAATCTTTCACTATCTAATGTTACAGTATGATCAGCTTCAAAGGCATGCTCGGCAATGCTAGACTTTTCTGTTCTACCGTATTTCAAATTGGCTAAATGTTCTTTAATTCGTGTTGTAATTGACCTTCTAATTTACCCGACATATTTTTTGTCGCAATCATTACAGCTAATTTCATAAATTCCACTTTTCTCACAATTCGGAATCTTTCCTTTTGGGATTTCCTGAGATATTTCTCAAATTGTCTGATGACTTCTAGACTAAGGTGAGGCCTACCTTAATAAATACTTTATTTAGTCACCTGCTATATTTCGTAGATAGGGTTGGTAGGTAGACATACCCGATCTTATTTGCTTCACGTGCATAAAAGATGGAATTCTGAATATTTAACCTGAATTTATGTCTATTAATTAATTTGTTTATTAAGTCATCGTCACAACCATTAACTCTAGTTATATTCCTAATACGATTGAAGTTTACTTCATTCAGAGGAAAAGTGACCGAACGGGGAACTAAGAAATGTAATGTAGTTAATTTATGTTGTTTGCAATGAAATGAATCATTAGGAATGTATCGGTTACTGTGTCTGTTCTAACTTATTATTATTTTTAATAATTAACATATCTAGAAATGGTAATTGTCCTTTGTTCTCAATTTCGTAAATAGATTTAATGGAATATCTGCTTTTTTGATACCAAAATCGCGAACACATCATCGACATACCCTTACTATACCCTTGGGAAATATTACTTCTTAACGTTGTTGAACGCTTTATTTTAGTTGACCTTAAAGTCATATATTTCACATATATTGGAATTATAATAGAAAATAAGATAATAAGAGAAACATTATAATATGTTCATGAAGAAGATGGTTTTTAAAGCCTATAAAAATTTGAAACCGATACTTAAGGAAAACTACTTTTATACATTTATGGTCAAAAATGCTTCTTTGCTTGTATTCTCGTCAACATTTTAGAAAGAAATTACCGAATTTACATTAAAGTAATAAATTCAAAGAAAACAGCGATTTTTATAGCGCCTATAAATTATCAACGCTTTTCGAATATAAAATGTATTTAAATTTAAAACTAATTTACAAGAGAGCAGTAAATCAAAAAGGAAAACTTCCACGATTCTTTGAAAGGCTTTAATAAGATCCGAATAAAAATACGACCGAAATATTTAAATTAAACTTTTTTTGACGATAAGTTTTAACAGTCATACCAGTTTTTTAAAGATTTCAGAAATATGTTAAATGTAATGATAATAGTCTAGTTTGTATACATTTTTGTTAATTTATTATATTATGCATTTCCTATTGTCTTAAGCAAGCCGAGCCATCCACCAGTAAAAATAATACGAGGGTATTTTTTAATTAACCTATTAGCTTTGAAGGAAAACTACGTAACCACTGTCTATTTTCATATACCATACATTTTCTTCAGCATTTCTCGAGTTACCTCGTTCCAGTCAAAAAATTCTTCTACTTTTCCCGAAGCTCTGTCTTTCTTCCGATCTGAATCTGTAACGGCTTCCACTATAAGAGTTATTGCCTTACTTAGAGATGATGAATCCTTATGAATCTATTGCATCAACTCCAACTTTTTGAGAGAATCTCAACGGAACACCCAATCTCATCGCCAAGTTTTTCTGAAGCCTCTAAATGTTCTCAATACATTTATTTCCTTGCCAGTTTCTGCTCTGGAGTTGGGAGTTTGAGGATCCGTAGGCCAGAAACTTTTTTAATCTCGAAATCTTCATTTACTTTAACAAGCACTCGGATAGTAAAAGAAACTGGCTCTTTTTTACAGAAATCGAGATGATGTTATTTTTAGTTACTTTTGACCACATGTTGAAGAGCTGATAAGGTAAAATTATTTGAAAAGCCTGAAAATTTTGGTAGGTGATACAACGTCTTTTCTTCCTATTTCGGGATTTTTCTGCTACATTTTTATTTTCTATATTTTTATACATCTTTTTCATCTCTTCATTTTCTACGTTTATTATATACTAGCCGTACCCGCGGCTCCGCTCGCGTGGACTTGATTCACCTCACTGCTTATTCGTTATGTTTATATAATTACATAGCTCGAGGGGCCTTAGAGGTCCATGGCTTGGTTGCATACTTGTCTCCACTTCTTTTTGTCTCCTGCTAGCTTTTCCCAGTGCGGGATTCCCATCAACTCCGGATCTTGCTTTACTGCCTGAATCCATGTAGATCGAGGTCTACCCTTGCCTGTCTTTCTTCCTTCATCCTTGCCACGTGTCCCAACCATCTTAATCGCTGGCTTCTTATGATTTAGCTTATAAGGGGTTTCGTATATAAGCATTTTAATTCGTAGTTTGTACTTCTTTTCCACAATCCCTCTTCGTTCCTTCGTAGATTATTCTCAAAGCTTTCCTTTCCCACGCATCCAACGTCTTCGTTTCTCTTGTATTCAGTTTCCACGTTTCACATCCATATGTCACCGTGGGTCTGACAACTATCGTATATATTCTATCTTTTGCTTTTCTTGATACATTCTTTGATTTCAATATTGGATTCATTGCTCCCAAACATCTCTGTCTTTTCGCTATTCCTTCTTGTATCTCCGTCCTTTCTTGCCCACTCTCTGTTATTGTTTCTCTCAGGTAATTAAATTTGTCTACTTTTTTTTTCAAACATATATCTTTTCCCTAAGTTGTTTATTATATCTTAACTTTTGTTGTTTTTATTATCCTTCTTCTTTGTAATTTCCATGTATGTTCTTTTTTTCCTCATTTATCTTTTTCTTTTATCCTCTCATCCTTTCCCATTCTTCTATCCTACTTATGGCTTTTTTGAGGTTCTCTTTTGCTCTTGCAATCACTGCTACATCATCCGGATAGGCCAAGCATTGCTGGGTTTGTTGGTTGGGTTCCATTTGTTTTTATTTCCGACTCCCCGATTATCTGCTCCAGTACCAAATTAAATAGACATGTCGACACTGGATCCCCTGTCTTAATCTCTCTCTTCACCCTAAACCTGTCTGATATTTTGCCCTCATTCAACACTCTGTTTTCTGTGTCAGTCAGGGTCATTCTCACCATGCGAATCAATTTACTTGGAATTTTTAGTTCTTCCATTATCTTGTAGAGTCCTTCTCTATTTTTACAGAGTCATATACTTCTCTGAAATCCACAAAGACCAAGTGTAGTGCCAAAATTTTGTTCTAAGCTATTATTTTGGATTTGCTTAATCGAAAATATCTGGTCTGTAACCGATCTATTTTTTTCCTGAATCCACACTGGTACTCTCCCAGAATAGACTCGGCTTTCTCTACCACTACTATCTTGTACACGACATCCAATAAGGCTATTGATCTATAATTAGCACATGTATTTTTTTTTTTTCCTTTTTGGTATATTGAACAAATGAGCGACTCTCTCCAGCTTACTGGCACCTTTTCTGTTTCCCATATTTCTTGCACCAACCAGCATATTTCATTCTCCAGATCTACTCCTCTAGCTTTTATCATTTCTGCTGTTATACAATTTCCACTTATTTTTTTTTGGGTTCTGAGTATTTCTTCTTTGCAGGGTTTGTTTGCCCCTCCTGCCCGTCAGTTAATTTTGCTTCCTATTTCTCATTTAACTCATTTGCATTTCCATTTAATGTTTCTTTAAAGTATTCCACACATCTATTCAGTCTTTCTGCCAAGCTTACTGCTAAACTTCCATCTTTTTTCCTACATATTAGCATTTTGTCTTTGTTTATTTCCTTTGTATTTTATAAAAAAAACACGTAAATCGGATAAGTGGTTCTTGAGTGCTAGGCACACTAATAGACAGACAGACAAAGAGACGTTACGTTTTATATATATTATAGATTTTTTTTGATATATATTAAATTAAGAATTGAAAAAAATATGTAAATCGGCTGAGTGGTTCTCGAATGATAAGCACACTAACGGACAGACAGACGGAGCGACGTTGCGTTTTTATATATATTATATAGATTATTATTATTATATAATCTGGCCAGAGAATATATGTAATGAATTAAAAAAAAAAACACGTAAATCGGATAAGTGGTTCTTGAGTGCTAAGCGCACTAGTAGACAGACAGACAGACAAAGAGACGTTACGTTTTATATATGAGTATATTATACATTTTTTTTGGATATATACGAGTATTAAATTAAGAATTGAAAAAAATATGTAAATCGGCTGAGTGGTTCTCGAATGATAAGTACACTAACGGACAGACAGACAGAGAGATGTTGCATTTTATATATATTACAGATATTCTTTGCTACATGATATTGTTGCATATTTATTGGCTTAGGCAGTGTATTGCAAGAGAACGCGCTAACGGCAAACTGTTTTCCGACTTGATTCACTATTATCGTCACTGCTTATTCCTTATGTTATCTAACGTAATAAAATATAGCCTATAACCAGAGAACATATGTATGTTTTAAAAAAAGAAGCACGTAAATCGGATAAGTGGTTCTTCAGTGATAAGCGCACTAACGGACGGACAGGCAGACAGAGAGACGTTGTATTTTTATATATATTATAGATTATCTATATATATATATATATATAAATATATATATATATATATATATATATATATATATATATATATATATATATATATATATGTATATATATATATATATATCTATATATATATATATATATATATATATATATATATATATATATATATATATATATATATATATATATATATTTGAGTGCTACTCAAAAAATTTCGAAAAAATTCTGAAATATTCACTATAAGGTGTAGGTTGAATAAAAATTATCACAAGTGAGATAATTTATCTGGTATATAAAAAAAAACAACCTGCAAATGGAGATCTGGAAAGCAATAAAGAACCTCGATACAATTTATCAAGTTTAGAAAATGAGAGTACAAGAACTTTATATAAATATAGACTAGATCAGAAATTACTACTTGTTTATGAGAATAGGTCAACAGAATCTCTACTTAAAAATGTAATAGATGGAATACACCAAGCAGCCAAAGAAACATATCATAAATCTAAGAAGTACTGGTGGAACGATCAACTAGAACAACTTAAGAACAAAAAGCAAAAGCTATATGAAAAATAGATGAGTACAAAGAGGCATCAAAACAGACGGGAATACAAAAAAGCTATGTCAATATTCAAACAAGCTGTAGTTTAAGCAAAAAATCAAAGTTGGGAAAACAAATGCCAATGCCAATGGATACATAGGTGGACGTAAATCTAGAGAATCATGGAGATTTATTAAAAATCTAAGGACACAAACGAGAGATGAATTAAATATAAACTCAATTACAGCCCAACAATGGTAGGAACAATATAAATCACTCAGGGTGGAGCAAAGATCAGAATATATAAACAAATCCTCCCAGAAAATTCGAATTGTTGGAGAACCCATAGCTCTTGATATAGACAGGACAAAGAAAGCCATATATTTATTTTTATTTATTATTTAAATTATTATTTAAATAATCCGGATGATAGCCATCGTTTACCGAACTCTTGGAAACATATTCTATCCCAGTACCAAGTCCAACCAAGAGAAACAATAATTCAACCATATGTTACTTCATCAACACAAACATTACAAAGAACCACAGGACCGACAACGCGCAGCCAAAGCCGAGCCTCTATTGGCCAGATCCGTCCGACCAATAGAGCCACCCCCAAGCACATAAAAGCGGCGCACTCGCAGCCAGTCTCGACATTCAACGCCAAGACACCGACCAGTGATCAACGCTTTGAAAAAGATGGATGAGATTCCATCGAAACGTCAGCGAAACCGTCCATCAAGGGACTTTAAGCTAAACACGAGATACCCGAAAAAAACCACTTCTACATGTATATGTGTATATATATATATATATATATATATATATATATATATATATATATATATATATATATATATGGTACAATAGAGGTTTTCACGGATGGTGGAATGTAATACATTAAAATTCCGGGTTTCAATCCGTTCGTCTAACAATGAATTTGCACGACGTTTCGCCAAAATCTCATTTGGCATTTTCAAGTGCTCCCGCTGCTGCTGCCACTCGATACTCTGATCTTGCTGCTGCTGCCGCTCGGAGCTAACTGTTAAGTGTATACAGTGAAGTAGTTGTCACGGCAAATTCAGCAATTTACAAATGTTTACTCCAAGAATTCGCAGAAAGTCTCTTTGCAAGTATGCCTCGAAAATATCAGGCGATCATCGACGTTGATGGGGACTGGATGAACTAATGAATTATTAGCGTTAGAATCCGGTACTGTCGAATATTATAAAAAACTTTTAAATAAATCCATTTCTTAATGAACAATGCGAGACACGTTGTTACTTGACCGACTGTTTTCCGTAACATAGCAGCAGTCTAAGCTTTGAGCTATATACTTTATTTGCAGGCAGAAGTTAATTTTTAGAAGTATGTTAAGTCAAAAGGCCAAATTGGTAGACTTTTGCATGCAGCACTTTATATTTACATAATGAATAATGCGTCTGTGTTATAAAAATGTCAAAGTGTACAACGAGAACTACTTGTAAATTCTAAAAGTTCGCTTACCAATTAAACAATTTTTTGCCAGGAGAGCCACATTTCGTAAAAGAACTTTGAAGTTAAAGTGTGAAATTTGGTGTTTCAGGTTGTTTTCCATACCAAATATTATATTGTTAGTTCACTTTTTGTATGCATGCGCTAGCTTTCATTTTAGATATACTTAGTTTAACATTATAACAGGAGTTGATTGATTGGTCCGTTATTTTGTGACAGTGCATTTTAACAATAAAATTACTTATTCATCTTGTTAACTGACACTAAATATATTTTTGTAAAGATTTATAAATACGCGCGATTTTGTAGTACTACTACATTTTCAAAAGCTTAACTAAGACTAAAACAGATTGTTTGTATTTATTTGTATATAATCTTCTTCTTTTATTAGGCGTTAGCCTGTTTTTCATCCACGGTTTATGGTGTATCCTCAGACGTTGTTGCCCAACTTTCAATCCATCTTTTTGATGGTCATCCTGATGGTCTGGTCGCTGTGGGTTTGTTATCTCTTCATATTTTGATTAGCCGTTCTACTTGCGTGGTCGTTCCATTCCTTTCTTCTAGTTTTGGCAAATTTCGCTATATCTGTTATGTTACATTGTTGCCTCACTCTTTGTAAGTCGTCCTCACACTTTGCTAATAGTACGACATCGTCTGCGTAGCATAATACCTTTATATGATGGTATCCCAATCTGTATCTTGGCAGTTGTTTTACAGGTTCGGAACATTTTATCCATCAGTGTATTGAACAACAGTGGGCTTAAGGAATCCCCTTGCCTAATTCCGGAACACATTGACGCTGGGTCTGAAAGTTCACCTTCTACACGTATTTTTGTTTTGATATCCTTATTCAAATTTTTGATTAAAATTTGTATGTCTTTATTTACGTTCTTTTCGTGTAGAATTTCTACTATGTTGTATACTTTCGCCCAATCGAAGGCCTTTGTTAAGTCTATAAAACAGGGGTGCTCAAACTTGAACTGCTGGCGATCTATCTCAATATTGTTAGACTACGATCGATCGACTCTGAGAGGCTGCAAGTAAGTGTGATGCAGGTTGTCGTCTAGGTAGGGTGTATCGTGGCCTAGATATTAGTTTTCCGCACAATATGCATTTTTTTAGTCAAGGTAAGTGTAGGACTGCTCTAAAATGTCAATGAAAAAAGTCATAATTATTCAAAATTGCGAGTTTATTGGTTCTTACAAAACAAACGAGTTCTAGTGTCTAAACTTAACTAAAGAGTGACCTTGGATGTTGAAGCGTGGCACTGCATGTCCTCAGCATACTTTTCATAAGATGTTACGTAATTACCGAGTGCTAATTGCAAGTATGATGACATATGTTCGTCAGTTAGTCGATTGCGACATTTTGACTTAATTATCTTCATTTCAGAAAACGCAGACTCGCACAACTAAGTTGACCAAAACATTGCCGTCAGTTGAAGGGCGATTTGCCTTAGATTCGGATATTTATCTTCAGATATAAAACACCAGAATTTTGTATCAGGTGCTGTGGCTTTGAGATGTATATCTGATATAATCTGCACTAACTCATTTTCAACAGAACATGAGTCCATGTTAAACTGACTTGCTATTTCAGTAGCTAATTTCTCAATGTTTCTACACGAAAAAGGATAACTCATAAATGATGCGATATTTGCCAATTTACTGAAATCATAAAAACGTATTTCGAATTGACCCAAAATATTTGATAATTCTGCCTCATAAATATCATAATTCAACTGAGGAATCCTTGCTTTCAAAGACGGAACATTTTTCAGATCCTTTCTTTTCAGTTGATCTATCATAAGTTGCAATTTACTTTTGAATGCGTTTATTGCGCTAATCATCTCAATAATAGTTTTTCCTTTACCTTGAAGCTCCAGATTAATGGTGTTTAAATGCATTGTGATGTCTGTCAAAAATGCCAAATCAATCAGCAATTTTCCGTTTTTCAGCATCTGAGTGTCATGACCTCTTTCGTCCAGAAAAGCTGTTATTTCGGGCAATAATTCTTGAAACCTTTCTAGGAATTTTCCGCGACTCAACCACCTGACGTCCGTGTGAAGAACTAAATGAGTGTGTTCAGCTGACTCACTATCTTCCAACTGCAATTTAAAGAGCCGTCGTTGCAAGCTACGTGCACGGATAGAATTCACAATTTTTATTGCAATGCCTATAATGTCCTCCATGTTTAGAACTTTTGAACACAAAATTTGTTGATGTATAATGCAATGGAAGGAGAAAAATGAAGGGAAATTATCATTAGCTCGACACAATGCCACAAAACCGTTTTTGTTTCCAGTCATTGCTGGTGCTCCATCGGTTGTAATGCACACTAGTTTATATATTGGTAGCTTGTAGTTTGTTACAAAATTGAAGAAAACGTCATATATATCTTCGCCACGGGTCTTTCCTTTCAGAGAAATCATTGTCAAAAACTCTTCCTTAGCGGATATGTCCTTGAATACCATTCGAATAAAAATACACAGCTGGGCAGTGTCTGTCATATCGGTGGATTCGTCGAACTGTAAAGAAAAGTATGTACATTCCATGATGTCATGTTTTAGTTTATCTGCCATGTCCTGACTCATGACTTCAACACGCCTTGTGACAGCCGGATGAGATAACTGAAGTTCTCTAATAGCAGACATAATCTCTGTTTTATTTTTAAAATCTCCAAATAAAGTCTCACCCGCTTCAATAAATGCTTCCTTGACAACCAATCCATCATCAAATGGTTTCTTGTGTTTCGCCAATATATGAGATATTTTAAATGACGCGATCGTTGCAGCTTTTGATTGTTTGGCTGGTCTTGTGAACATGGTTTGTTCTTTTTTCAAACAAGTTATCAAATCACGTACTTTTCGTTTTCTTAATTCACTCTGTGACGGAAAATCCTTTTCATAGTTTTTATGAACCGTTTTTATGTTTTATGTTCCCACGCTTAGGTATCGCAACTGACACACGGCAAATGAGACAAATGCACTTATCCTTTACCATACAAAAGAAAAATTCTTCCTCCCAATCGTTATTAAAATGATAAGTTTTACTTTTCTTCGCCGTACTCGTTTTGGACTATTTATTAATAAACTTTGTATCGATGTATCGCCTTCAAGTTACAACTCAGACTGACTCCTATTCCTGCAGGCGCAACATTTATATCGGCGCGAACGAAGTCTCGAATGTTCCCGTCAAACACGCTGTCCGAAGTTTCTAGAAAAATCGGCGGGAATCAAAAACGCGGCTTTTCTTTGACAAGTACCGCGCGTTCCTTTGATAAAGCCGCCTTTTGCCGCTAGCAGGGGGTTATTACGATAAAAGAAAGTGATGAGGGGGTTATTCTGGCCTAATTGTGGATCGAATAAATTTTAGTAGTTTATTCATTACATTTTGTTTTAGTTACTTAAAACAAAATCGGTGAATAGTTCTATATCGGAATTTTTTTTTTTCTCGAGATCGACTCAAAAAGCACTCGCGATCGACCGTTTGAGCACCCCTGCTATAAAACAAAGGTAAACTGATTTTGCATATTCGATCGTTTTTTCACTACTCGGTGAACTATATATATATATATATATATATATATATATATATATATATATATATATATATATATATATATATACACATATATATATATATATATATATATATATATATATATATATATATATATATATTTATTTATATATATATATATATATATATATATATATATATATATATATATATATATATATATATATATATATATATATATATATATTGCATCTGTTGTTGAGCGGTTTTTCCAAAATCCCTGCTGTTCCTCACTTGTGTTTAACATGGGTCCTATTTTAGGAACTACTATTTTTCTCAATAACTTGGATACCGTATTTAAAAGAATGATAGCTCTATAATTTTTTGGGTCGTGTTTTTTACCTTTTTTGAACAATGGAATTGTTGTTCGTTTTCATTTCTGTGCAATTCCACAATTTCGAATTTTTTGAAATAGTTTTCGCAATTCGTCTACTAGTTCTTGTTTGCCGTATTAATAAAAGTTGATAAAGGACGAAATTTCTGACGTCTACTTGCTGCTGTTTACCAATACTCCATACAGCATTTAGGTGCCGTATGGAGTATTGATAAACAATTGATATTAGGAAATTTTTTAATCTATGAGATGCATTTTATGCTTTGCGAATCTTGTTTTGAAGTTCCGTCCTGCTCGGCCTACGTAACAGCTGTTGTACTCTTGACACTTAAGTTTATAAACTCCTGATCTATCTCTGCCATTGAAAAATATATTGGGTAATTTTTGAGCAGATTTTAAGCTATTCTTGCTTTTTTTTTGGCTCTAAGAACTTGAGATATTTTGACCTAGAGGGACCAAAATATGTCAAAGTTATGAAGGTTTTTCCTTCTTGGTATTCTTTTATGGGATAAATTAAGCTGAAGGTAATTTACTTTTGTGTACTGCTTATTAGGGTATTAATTATTTTAGGTTGGAAGCCGTCATTGAGTGCTACATTTTTGATTGTGTCCAGTTCTTTTTTAACCTATTTTTACTAAGAGAAATATTGAAGGCTGTATGGATCATAGATCTAAACGCTGCCAGTTTATGGGAGTTAGGGTGTATTGAGTCATCTGGGATGGTGATATCTGAAAAGGTTGGTTTACAGAATATATTGAATTTGTAACATCTAAGAAATTTATTTTATTATCTGTTTCCTTTTCCAATGTGAATTTTGTGTTGGGGTGTATATTATTGAGATGATTTAAAGGAGAATTTAGTTCAGTATAATTTTCATGGAAATATACTAAGATGTCGTCCACATATTTAAACCAAAAGAGAATATTTTTTTCTATTTTAACATAAAAATATCTGCTAGCAAAGGCTTAAGTGGAGAAACCCATGGCAAGACCGTCTCTTTGTTTGAAAAATTGATTATTGAATTGGAAATAGTTTCCGGTTATGCATAATTCGAAAAATTTCAATATATCTTGTTTTATTTTTATACTGATGTTATTTTTTTGTAGCGTAGTATCAATAATTTCTAAACAATCTTTATTTAAGATATTGGAGAACATGTCTGTTAACATCGAATAAAACTAGAAGGGCATTATTTGGGATAGAGATATTTTTAAGTTTTTTTGTGAGGTCATATAATTTTTTGTGTTGTGTTTTAGATTGAACGGATTGGATGAACATAATAAATGAGGAGTTTATAAACTTAAGTGTCAAGAGTGCAGTAGCTGTTACGTAGGCAAACAGGATGGAATTTCAAAATAAGATTCGCAGAACATAATGCATCTTATAGGTTAAAAAATGAAAAATTACCCTTTGCTAAGCATTTTCTAATATTAATTGTTTATACGGCATATACTTCATACATTATACCTCATATTCGTCAAACGTCAAAACTCAATTTCTTAGAATCAATAGAAATTTACAGACACTCAAAGAACCATAGTATAAATTTACTAAATAGTCAAGTAGACGTCGGAAATCCCGTCCTTTCGCAACTTTTATAGCACCTAAGATACTCGCATCAAATAAAATCTGTTTTAGTCTCAGTTAAGCGTTTGAAAATTTAGTAGTACTACCAAATCGCGATAACGCATTTGTGAATCTTTACAATAAATATATTTAGTGTCAGTTAGCAAAATAAATAAGTAATTTTATTGTTAAAATATACTGTCACAAAGTAACGGACCAATCAATTAATTCTTTAAAAGAAGCAAGTAGTGCAGACGAGTCCAAACTCTACTTTAAATTAAAACTCAAAAGCCGTATATCAGTTCAAAACGCATGGTTCAACCAAGAATATCTAAGAAACAACGCCTTCCCAACATAGACACACGCAAAATGCAACTCATTATCAACTTCGGCCCGGAAAGCTATCCATTCCTGTAAGATCACATGGCCAAAGGAAGAAGTTTAGAAATGGTGCCGCAGTATAGACAACCTATTACTCCATGTCAAGATATTGCACTCTGAATTATAACTCCGCTTGCTGGAATTGGATATTTTTGATGATAATACTAGATTAAAAATTAATCAAATTATTCACAAAATTTATTTCACCTAATCAAAAAAACTTAAAAAAACTAATAGAGAATAAAGTATATGCCGAAACTTCAGATAATACTCAACTAAAAACCTTCTATGATAGTTTTATCAATATCTTTAGTACAAATTTCACAGAAAGTGGAAAAAAACTATTGGTAAAAGGACCAAAATATAATTCCAACTAACAAAGAAATTAAGCAATTTTATTGGTAGGTTATACAAGGTTGTTTAAAGAAACTCACAATCTTTAATGCTTTATTTTATTATTGCTTAGTCCTTGTACACTTTGTAGTTCTTAAAGTTATATAATTATTACTAACAAGAACTTTTCACAAATAGTTGAGAAAACTATCTGGAGTGATTGTCTCAATTCGTTATCCAACTATTCAAAAATTTATAGTTGAACGGGTTTTCAAGCGCTGTTATAAAATAAATCAAACTATGAATGCATAGTATACGTAAACGTAAAGTCTTTAGACTATGTAGAGTATGTTTAAGCATATGTAAAGCTTAGGCCGGGTAATTTTCTTCTTTTAAATTACATCACTTTTGTAAACTTCCCTTGCTAAGGTGTATTGTATTCATAAAAATTTATGCTCAGATTTTTTTTTGGATTTCTTCACATTTAAGGATCCTTAGATCGATTCTTGATCGAAATAATGAAGAAATTTGTTAATGAAACGTATAAGGAGTTAAAGGGGCGAGGGAGGGTGTTAGGAGAGTTTTTTCGTACATATCGTACTAAACGTCTTTTTCATGATTTTTGGAACAGAGAAATCTCAAAATTCAGTTATTTTTTCAATATTTTCACTTATATGTGGTGACACGCAGTAGAAGTTACTAAAGTAGGGGATAAAAGGCTTCATATACACTACCGTCAGAAAGTATTTGCCCACCTAGAAATTTCAATGTAACTGCCAAAATTTAATATCTAATTAAACCCTTTTGTTATATTAGGTAAATTTAATTGTTCTTAACAAGTGTCCATCATAAAATTGTTTAGATAAGCCTTTTTGGTGAAATCACAAATTAAAAACCAATTAGAACAAACTTCCAAGTTTTGCATGATAATCGTTTCGAGGCGATTTCTGACAATTTCAGTTGAAGTAAGAACTCATTTCAAGTTTCTAGGGATTATGGAAATTTCTAGTGACATTTTATGATAAAAAACTATACTGTAAATACCATTGCCCTTTTGGAAATTAACCATTCGCAAACAGTACTTGGTCATTGATACAGGCTCAATTGTTATGTGAAAATGCCAAAAACGAAAGAAGTTTCCGTTAAAAGTCGGGCTCTTATAATTGCGAGACATCAAATGGTCACTCGAGTCGACAAATCGCGAGTAATATGCGGATACCAATACCATCGTAAAAAAATTTTCTGCGGGACATGGAATTCGTAACAAAAAACATTCAGGAAGGCCTCGAAAAACGACTCCCGCTGAAGACAGAACTATAACAATGTCCAGCAGAAGCAATCGCCGCCTAACCGAACCAGAAATCACGGCTCAAGTAAAACCTGGAACGCCCCATCCTCATCAGCGTGACAACCGTGAAGAACAGGTTAGCAGAAGGTGGACTACACGGGAGAGTTGCGGTGAGGAAACCACTTCTTAGGCAAGTGAATAAACGTAAACGATTAGAATGGGCCCGAGAACATGAAAATTGGACATCAGAACAATGGAATTCCGTCCTTTGGAGCGACGAATCTAAATTCGAAATTTTCGGTTCAAATCGACGAGTTTACGTGCGGCGCGGCGGTCAGCTGGAGCGAGGATGTTGGAAGCCTTGTCAGCTGCCTACACTAAAACATGGTGGAGATTCAGTAATGATTTGGTGTTGTTTTGGCAATGGTAAAGTTGGAAAAATCTTTAGGACAGAAGGAATCATTCCAACAGTATCAAGAAATTTTGCTAACTCAAATGCTTCCTTCTGGAAGAGATATTTTTCAGGAGAAATTGATTTTTCAGCATGACGATGGCCCTAAACATTTTGCTAAATAAATTAGAGAACTTTTGGACCAATAGAAATCCGATGACGTCCTGGAAGTGATGATTTGGCCTACACAATCACCCGACTTGAACCCCATCGAATTGCTGTTGGACTATTTGGACAGATGTGTTCGAAAACTCAATCCAACATCAGAAAATCACTTGGGGGAACTTTTGCAAGCATAATGGGTTAAAGTAACCGAAGAAACTCTGAAGAAACTATTGGGCAGAATGCCGAAACTCTATAAAGCGGTAATTAAAAACAAAGGAGGTCACATAGATGAGAAAAATCCTGAAGGATCATGAATATTTTTCTGATTTTCTAAACGGTAAATAATGTGAAAATAAATAATAGTTCATTAAAATTTAAAAAATATATATATGTTCTGGGTTTTTGTTGTCTTGGGATTGAAATACCTAGGTGGGCAAAACAGAAATAGTATAGAGGGAAACAGCAGGCTTCAGTTTATGTCAGTCATGCCTTCTAATTTACACTTTGGGTAATATTTAAAAATATATTAATCAGGTAGTAAGAATAGAAATACGAAAATGAACTGAGATAAACTAGTAAAGGTAAAAAATACTTGGAACTATGCCCTTTAATGTTAGGAATAATTAAATTTATTCTTACGCTATATTTTCCCATAGAACTTACTGATACAATTTCGTCAATTTTCAACCGCAAAACTTCTAATCTACTATCCCCCGACAACCATTATGTATATAAAGTGCTGAAAGTCTCGTTTAGACAAGTGTGCTGTTTTCCAGAAGTTAGCGTGTAATATTTTAAAAATTCATGAGAGCAGAGGGAACCGTATCCCGCCAGAAGTGCAGCTGCGAACTATGATAAATTGTTATTTTGCCCGAAAGAAAGGATTACGTTAGGTTTGATGCATTTCCGTACATTCAAGAGCAATAAAAGATGAGATATAAGAAATATATATAGGTCCTTTTTTAATGTAATGAAAGACCGATTTTGTCAAATTTCCACTTTATTTACTTTCACTGAAACTGTATGACGCGTTTCGCTATACTATAGCTTCGTCTGATACAAAATTATATTGATTATTAGTGTTGTTACATTTATACAAATACCCTAAGCTAGATAGGTAATAAAATTACCTTACTATATGCTAATGAATATTGCTGGGAAATCCATTCTGAATATTAATTGTATAAATTGAGTAAAGGTGAGTTACCATGGGCCAGACAGGTATCTTTTTGTTCGTTGTCTGAATTTTTAATTCTATTTATTTCTAAATTTTCTAATTTAATTTTACGGCTTTGTTTTGTATGTGTAGAATTTTAAATTTATCGTCAAAAAGATGATCTGATTCTGTTAAATGATTACTGTACGCTGAGTCAGTGTTGTTTTTTAAATAGCTCCTTTTATGTTCTAAAATTCCAGTTTTGAATGAGCGACCTGTCTGACCTATGTAACTTTTATGACAAGAACCATAATTCAACTGATACACTCCAGACTTTTTTGATCTATTTCGTTTTCCCTTTGCGTTTTTAATGAATTTTCCTAACGAGTTATTTGTTCTAAAAGCTATGTTGATATTATATTTGTTTAAGTGGTTTTTAATTTTCTCTGACATGTTACCAAAATAGGTTAAACCATTATATTTTTTCCTTGTGTTTTCTTTCTTGGGGTATACTAAAGAAATAGCTTTATTTTTTAATTTTTTGTTTATAATTGAGTCTATCGAGTCAGGAGAATATCCGTTGTTAACAGCTCGTTAGGAAAATTCATTAAAAACGCGAAGGGAAAACAAAATAGATCAAAAAAGTCTGGAGTGTATCAATTGAATTGTGGTTTTTGTCATAAAAGTTACATAGGTCAGACAGGTCGCTCATTCGAGACTCGGATTTTAGAACATAAAAGAAGCTGACTCAGCGTACAGTAATCATTTAACAGAATCAGATCAGACGATAAATTTAAAATTCTACACATACAAAACAAAGGCGTAAAATTAAACCTATTAGAAAATTTAGAAATAAATAGAATTAAAAATTCAGACATCATATTAAACGAACAATAACCGGTCAAGTGCAAGTTGAACTTGCTCAATTAGTGTTCCGTACGTTGATTGCTTTTCAAATAAAAAATTTTGTTACAGAGGTGTAAAATGATCAGTGACTTCACAAAACACACCCCAAATGAGTTTTCAACAAAGTTTGTTTCCAATCTTTACTGAAATCTGATGACCTTGAAATTTTTGTTTTCTTTATATACCAGACAAATTATTAAAGGTAATGCACTCGTGATAAGTTTCGTTCAATCTACACCCCGTGGAGAATATTCCAGAATTTTTTCAAAATTTTTTGATAAGTACTTTTCGAGATAAGGCGGGTGGACAGCGATTTTTCGCGATATTGTTAAAATAATACAAAGAAAAGTGCGCGCAAGTATTACATTATATATATATTTTTTACTCGTGTTTTCACAAGCTTTCATTTGACACCACACTCGATTACCTAGTAAAAAATTTTTGTTTTCACTTCCGATTTCACCCCCCAAAACTAACCCCTTAAATCAAAATTTAACTTTCAAAACTACATGGCTCTGATGAGGCCATCAATTCCTATATTAGTGCCAAATTGCAACTTTCTATTACAAATAGTTTCGGAGAGAAAATCGGGTGTGATAGACGGACAGACAGACAGTCAGACGAACAGACAGATACCGAAGTCCTCTTATAAGTGTTCCGTACGGAACACTAAAAATGAAAGGGAATTTTATTTGTATGTAAGCGCCCGGCATAATGTAGTATAAACATGACCTGTTAGAATTATCCTCCAGGAACAAAAGGGCTGAACTACTATGAGTTTCAGGATATTCAGGGATAAAAATTTATGAAAAAGAGGACGAATTAGCAAAATTTGGTGCTACAAAATCATACAAGAGTCCAGAACCAGCTTTTGGTATACCAAAACAAGTGGTAAAAATTACAATCGACATATGGTCATATCAGCAACATCTGGATTGTTGGCTTGCAATATCTACATGCGAGAGACGTAATGGGCGGTCCCTCGAGGACTAAACTAGTATATGACTCATCGCCGGCTACTGTTACCTAAGGAAATATTTACAGAAAGAGTGTAACTACAATAGTTCCACGACATGCAGACTACATGGTGGAGATGAAGAAAACTCTATGCACGCCCAATATGAATATGCGGCTTTAACTCGGATTAAACATAAACTGTTCGGAGATCTACATCTTGGCGATAAATTACCCTATGAAGAGCTTAGAAGGAAGCCAACAGACCTTCTTAAAGGGACGACACTCATATAATTAAGAGAGGGGAGCACAATGAGCCGAGAGGCTGTAGTGAAGAAACAGGTGCAAGAGAATACCCCGCCTACAACCAACCAAGCCACAGATATGGAGGGATGAATCTTGATGCCCTCGCTGCCAGTGAACTTTTTCAAATTTATTTTGATTCTGGTGATATGGTTATACTTGGTACGACTTTTCTTATTGTCGGCGTTACTCTTATCTTTTTTTCCTTGCTGCTATGTTATTTACTCTTTTAAGGGTAGGCGAGTTTGTGAAATCTTAACTATTTGTGTCCTAGGACTGATGTCTGATGATTGACTCAGTTTGCAATTATTAAATTTTCGCAGAGGTCACTTACTTACTTACATAAAAGCAATATTTTTTAGTCGTGACCTCTTTGAGTCTTGACGACTGTCGGAGTCGCCGTTGTCAGTTGGTAAGCCTGGCTGTACTAGTACTTTTCAAAATTTTCTTTGACATCCATTTTCTTCTCGATATATTCCATTATTTGTTATACAGGTCCTTCCTTCCATTTTTCATTTCTTTTAAGAGTTGATTGACAAAGATTCTTTTTTTTTTTCAAGTTCTGCTATTATTCTTCTGTATTCGGTTAGGAGAATTTTTTCTACGTTAGGGGGCGTTACTCCTGTCGGACTTCAATCCTTTTGCTGTCTTCACAACTTTACTGTATACTTTGTGCGCTGCCCTACTTACTTTGACTACAGAAAGCATGTTGCTACTCTTTAACGATATTAGGTAAATATCCGTTTACCTTTTTATTTATTGTATCTGCATCTTTAGCAGAGAATAGCAATGACTTTTACTGGTCTAGTGTTGAGTGGAAGGTGAAACTTTTCGTTATAATTCATTTCTAATTAATGTCAGCTAAATGACTATAATAATGTATTCAAGTATCCAATTCAATATTGAAGTGATATTGCTAATTTCAGTAATCAAGTGCGAAACCAGTTTTTTATTTAGGTAACCCGAATATCAATTACCAGTAATGTTCTCTAATTATTTCCCCTCTATTTTCATTCACCTCGTAAACACGCAATTAATTTTAGAAAAAGAATCTAAACAAACGGTTTTTGTTTTATATTTCTCGAGCGAAAAATTAAAAGTGAATTGAAATAAAATTTTCCGACTGAACGGAAGGCCCGAAGATCATTTAATTAAAATTTTGCTTTTGAGATACTTTTTCAATGATTTTTGTAAAAAAAAAGTTTAAATAAAAGTGAACTTTCAAAAACATATTTATTAAACTCGAATTGAAAAAAATTCCGTTGAAAAACAAACTTTTGTATTGCTTTTATTGAAATTTATTTCATTAGAGTAAATTAAATACTCGTAATATAAGTATGGGGTGAAAAGTGTAAGAGATTTTTGAAGAAAAAATAATTTAACCGTCGATTTTAAGGAATGGTGAGCTGGTGCATTATCTTGGTGAAATAATACTTTTCTCTTCGCTAAATGAGACCTTTTTCACTTGATTTCACTATTTATACGGTTCAATAAACCAGCGTAATAGTCTCTGGTGATTTTTCTAAGATAGTCCAGTCAAGTGCCAGAACCTGTTGGACTCAGGGGTCTAGTGGTGGATCGATGTTTCGTCTGTTGTTACGAATTGATGAAAAAACTTCTTTGAATTACGCCGAAACAGTGCCAAACAGCGTTCTGAATCTTCGACACGTTGCTGTTTTTGATCAATCGTGAGAGTGTGTGGCACCCATCGGGCACATAGTTTTTCATATGCAAATATTCATGTAAAATATGCCTCACGCATTCTGTTGATATCTCTCACTTCCACTTTGTGGTCATTCAGAACAATATGGTGGGTTTTTTTTTTTGTTTTTGGCGTGACTATCTTATTTAGTGATTTAGAGATTTAGTGAATTTTTTTGCTAAGTTCTTCCAATCGGCATATGTTGATTCCTCTATGTTTCAGAACAACCCTCCTGATAACTACTTACATCTCTCTCTACCATCTCTAATTGTTAACACCATAGAGGAAAGGGACATGATCCGTGCCTTAAAGAAACTTAAACCTAAATCGACCGCTGTAACCGATGATCTACCAGCTTTTTTTATTCGGAATGCGCAGCTGTATTATCCAAGCCTCTCACGTTTCTTTTCAATCTCTGTTTAAAATCATCATTCTTTCCATAAATCAGGAAGAAGTCTAAAATATGTTCCGTATTCAAAAAGGGTGATAAAAGCCTCATTGAAAATTACAGACCTGTAGTAATAATGAACAACTTCTCAAAGGTTTTCGAAATTGTACTGTATGACATTATATTTAATCATGTTAAACTTTTCATAACTGAAAGCCAACATGGTTTCTTTCCAGGGCGTTCAGCCATTACCAATTTAGTTACAATTACTCAATTTATTTCGGAAAGTATGAACAATGAAGGACAAGTCGACGTAGTTTATACAGACTTCTCAAAGGCTTTTGACCAGCTTGACCATGGTATTTTGCTTGAAAAATTCTCAAACTGTGGAATTAATGGCAATTTATTAAACCTGCTGAAATCTTATATGTTGCATTTTCTGTCATTTTTCCGCATTATCTCCAATTATTTCTCCTTATCTCCCATAATCTCGAATTCTCCAGTAATACAGGGGCTTATATCTCTTTATCTATCATTATTCAAGCCATTCTCCAAATATTTCTCCTTATCTCCCAGGATCTCCAACTTTCCCATATTATAAAAGCTTATATATTGCATTTTCTGTCATTTTTCCGCATTATCTCCAATTATTTCGCCTTATCTCCCATAATCTCGAATTCTCCCGTAATACAGGGGCTTATATCTCTTTATCTATCATTATTCAAGCCATTCTCCAAATATTTCTCCTTATCTCCCAGGATCTCCAACTTTCCCATATTATAAATGCTTATATATTGCATTTTCTGTCATTTTTCCGCATTATCTCCAATTATTTCGCTTTATCTCCCATAATCTCGGATTCTCCCGTAATACAGGAGCTTATATCTCTTTATCTATTATTATTCAAGCCATTCTCCAAATATTTCTCCTTATCTCCCAGGATCTCCAACTTTCCCATATTATAAATGCTTATATATTGCATTTTCTGTCATTTTTTCGCATTATCTCCAATTATTTCGCCTTATCTCCCATAATCTCGGATTCTCCCGTAATACAGGAGCTTATATCTCTTTATCTATTATTATTCAAGCCATTCTCCAAATATTTCTCCTTATCTCCCAGGATCTCCAACTTTCCCATATTATAAATGCTTATATATTGCATTTTCTGTCATTTTTCCGCATTATCTCCAATTATTTCGCCTTATCTCCCATAATCTCGAATTCTCCCGTAATACAGCTTGGTTCTCTGGTATTGGCGGCATCTGCCATATGGTTGAATGACAGTCCATTTTTGGATAGACGTTTTTTGGGTCCTAAAGCTGGGCCCAGTCTCCGCGGCGTCTGCCCTTTGGGGCGCTCGACTTTTTTAGTGTCAACAAATCTTGTGGTACTTGATTCAAGTAGCTAAATGACAGTCCATTTTTGGATGTAGCATATTAGGCCTTATCTGGGCATTCCAGGAGGCCACAAAATCAATGCTTTTATTCGAATTTGAAATTTAAGTTATTTTAAAACTATTTTTTGATGAAATAATAGTTTATAACATAATGCCATTGACTCGCAAAATTAAATTTTAACATGTACTGATATAAACTTTTTATATATATATGAGAAGCTCGACAGACTAGGAATCTATCTTGCTGAAAATTTGATTTTGATTAGGAAAATAAAAAAAAAAACAGGCTTGGGCTGATATATTTGAACCTAAAAAATTTACGATTTTTTTCATTCATTCTTTATCTGAACAAATTTATTTAAAACCTATGTTTCCTATGAAAAAATGTTACTGGACATTTTTACTTGTATTCTGTATGTTAGTCTTAAGATTATGCTGTTTTGAATAATGAGATCAGTCAGATCACATTTTTTTTATTATTTATTAAACTTATTTTATACTGTTTTAGGTTAAACTAAATTATTAAATTAAAGTGGTTAAATATCAAATATCACTCCTAAAATAAGACTGTTTTGAATTTTAATAAGTGTTTTTAAGGCTTGTTATAAATGTTCATTAATTCTTATTTCTAAGATTTACCAAGTATTATTAATTTGTAAAAACCCATGAACTATTTTTTGTGGTAAAATAACGCGAAATATTGCGCTAGTTAGAAAAGTAGCTTACCTGTCTTTTAATAACTTCTAAATTTTTATTTGCTTCCGCGAATTTATTTTTTAATATTTCCGGATCTGTAATTGCCTTATTTTCCCTAAAAGCATCTCGAACTCTTCGTACAGCATAACATCTAAAATTTAAAAATAAAACCTCCAAATTATTAAACAGCTTGTCAATAAAAGTAGGAGGTTATGACTGAAACTTACCGGAAATTGTAAGAAGCAAATTTTTGGGACTCTCTTAATAGAGATTTGTATAGTTTTAACACTTGATAATTGGTCGTCAACTCATAGTAAATTATCGTCGTTTTGAGTCGGTCATTATTAATGCTACCTCTGGTGTTCCTCAAGGGTCTATCCTAGGACCGTTATTATTTAACATATTTATAAATGAAATCACCAGTGGCCTTACCTCTTCCTCTTTGCTTTATGCTGACGATCTGAAAATATACCGACGCATAGACTCTTTCCATGTTTGTGTAACTCTTCAGAATGATCTAGATACTTTAAATCGTTGGTGTATTCGTAATAACTTATATTTGAACACAAAGAAATGTTTTTTATGTCATTCACTCGTAAGAAATTACGAGTAAATTTTTTATATAGTCTAAACCCTATTGATCTTGAAAAATTTTATCGTTTCAAAGATCTTGGTGTAACGTTTGATGCTAAACTCAGTTTTGTGGACAATATAAATGAGACCTTTGCTTCTTCTTATAAGTGCATGGGTTTCATCATGAGGAATTCTAGAGCCCTTTCAAACATTAAAACCCTTATCACTTTATTTAAAGCTTTGGTTCGTTTTGTACTGGAATATGGTTCAGTTATCTGGTACCCAACATATGAGATCCACAGTAATCACATTGAAAAAATCCAAAGACGATGGTATTTATCCACCATTGGGTTTCCCTAATGATGTTCTATTGAGAAGATTCAGTATTGTTAGCCTTTCTCGGCGTAGAAAATATGCTACAATATTGTTTTTATATAAAATCTTGAACAACAGAATCGAATGCCCTTGCATCCTCTCAAGTATTAGGTTCCGTGTGCCATCTCAACACGCTCGCCTAAGCCATTCCTTTTTCTACATGCCTGTTCCAAGAACAAACTTGTTGACGTACACGCCGCTATAAGTTATGTGCATGAATTATGAAAGGGTCAAATATATAGTTGATATTTTCTGTTGCAGTATAACATTTTTACGTAGGTCATGTTTAACTGTGTATTAGGTCTCTCTCTTTCATTTTTTTTTGTTTTTGTTTAGCTTGTAGTGTAGTTATTAAAATTATTATAATACTAATTTGATAGATACTTATCTATTTGTATTTGTTATATTTGAATGTTCCTATCCTATAATTCGATTTTTCTGTAGGGTAGTTGTATTAAATCTATAATATATATAAAATGCAACGTCTCTCTGTCTGTCTGTCCTTTAGTGCGCTTATCACTGGAGAACCACTTATCCGATTTATGTACTTTTTTTTTTAAAACATACATATGTTCTCTGGCCAGGTTATAGGCTATATTTTATTACGATAGGTAGCATAAGGAATGAGCAGTGACGATAATAGTGAATGAAGTCGGAAAACAGTTTGCCGTTAGCGCGTTCCCTTGCAATATACAGCCTAAACCATCAAATATGGAACAATATTATGTAGCAGAGAATATATACAATCTATAATATATGTATATATATATATATATATATATATATATATATATATATAATGCAATGTCTCTCTGTCTGTCTGTCTGTCCAATAGTGCGTTTATCACGCGAGAACGACTTATCCGATTTACGTGTCTTTTTTTAAATTCATACATATATTCTTTGGCAAGGTTATATAATAATAACAATAATCTATATCTATAATATATATAAAATGCAAGGTCTCTCTGTTTGTCTGTCTGTCCGTTAATGCGCTTTTCCCTCGATAACCACTTATCCGATTTACGTGATTTTTTAAATTCATACGTATGTTCTCTGACCAGGTTATAGATTTTATTACATCTATAATATATATAAAATGGCAACGTATCTCTGTCTGTCTGTCTGTCGGTCCGTTAGCGCGCTTATCACTGGAGAACCACTTATCCGATTTACGTACTTTTTTTTTAAACATATATATGTTCTCTGGCCAGGTTATAGGCTATATTTTATTACGATAGGTAGGATAAGGAATGAGCAGTGACGATAATAGGGAATGAAGTAGGAAAAAAGTTTGCCGCTAGCGAGTTCTCTTACAATACACAGCCTAAACCATTAAATATGGAATAATATTATGTAGCAAAGAATATCTATTTATCACGCGAGAACCACTTATCCGATTTACGTGTCTTTTTTTTAAATTCATACATATATTCTTTGGCCAGGTTATATAATAATAATAATCTATATCTATAATATATATAAAATGCAACGTCTCTCTGTATGTCTGTCTGTCCGTTAATGCGCTTATCACTGGAGAGCCCCTTAGCCGATTTACGTGCTTCTTTTTAAAAAATATACATATGTTCACTGGCCAGGTTATAGGCTATATTTTATTACATTAGGTAACATGAGGAATAAGAAGTGACGATAGTAGTGAATCAAGTCGGAGAAAAGTTTTTGCCGCTAGCGCGTTCTCTTGCAATACACTGCCTAAAGCATTAAATATGGAACAAAATTATGTAGCAAAGAATATAATATATATAAAATATTATCACTTTAGAACCACTTATCCGATTTACATGTTTTTATAAATTTATACATATGTTCTTTATAATTCAATATAAGCCTAGATAATGGGAGATAAGTATAAATAATGGGAGATAAGGAGAAATAATGGGAGATAAGTAGAGATAGGTCTAGATAATGGGAATTATGGTGAGATAATGGGAGATAAGGAGAAATAATGAGAGATAAGGAGAAATATTGCGAGATAAGTCGAGATAAGCCTAGATAATGGGAGATGAGGTGAAATAATGGGAGATAAGGAGAAATAATGGGAGATAAGGAGAAATAATAGAATAATGGCAGAGATAAGCCTAGATAATGGAAATTATGTAGAGATAATGGGAGATAAGGAGAAATAATGGGAGATAAGGGGAACTAATGGCATATTTTATTACGTTAGGTAGCATAAGGAATAAGCAGTGACGATAGTAGTGAATCATGTCCACGCGAGCGGAACCGCAGGCACGGCTAGTAAATAAATAAAAAAATAAATAAATCATCATCATCCGTGCTTGTACGACCGCATTTAGGTTCACTAGACCAGCAGATAGTTGCTTTCGATGGAGCAGATGTGCCATAACATTTCTCAAGTCATTCTTGGGATCTAGCTCTATTTTTTCCCATCAAAAAGCTAAACACACGAAATTCTTTTTATTCCGTCGCAAAACTCAAGAGTAGGGTCACTTAAAGAGCTGCAAGTCGTAAACTAATAGACAAAATGTCATGAAAATTTTACATAAGTCTTCTGAGAATTGACACTAACTGAAAATCATATGGTTTTTTTTGTTTATGCAGCCATCACGGAGAGCCTCAGGTCTTTTCACCTCATGAAATGTGTAGTGCGACAGAAAAGTAATAAGATTGACACCCCCCGCTACAAGTTTGAGCTGACTACAGTTACTATGTGACCATGGGAAGCCTTCGCTTGACGAATTGGCTTCTGTGACCTATGGAAAACTACAAAGGGCTAATGTAGAATTTTCAATATCCACGACACAAATGTTTAAATAGCTTTTTAGAGAGCCAAGAAAAAATGAGAGGCAAACCTTTAAGACAGACTACAATGCAATATGGAAAGAGAGAAGACCGTTTTACCCTCCAACAAATTTTAACACAAGTTTTGTGCCTTTATCTTCAAGAATCTTTGAGTCAGCAGAAGGCCAATGGGAGAGATGTGTATCTTTATTTTCTGCGAAATCTTAAGAGGAAGACAAAATTTTGTAATCACTTAGTCACAAGTGACGAAGCATTAGTACGCTCCTTAGACAGAACGCCAAATTCTAAAGTGACACTTTAAAACTCGCCTTGTCCCAAGACGAGAAATCACTGATGATTTGTGTGTTTTTGACAGTCAAAAGATCATTTACAGAGCATTAATCCCTTCACAATAAACTGTCTATAGAACTTTCTATTGGAAAAAGTTCAGGAAAAGATAGTACGTGTATGAATAGGCATTGAACGCAAGTGGATGATGCTATATGCCAACGCTTCACACCTGCCTACAGGCAGTCTCCATCTATAAAATTTTGCGACGAAAAACATTCCTGCGGTTTTCCAGTTTCTCTTATTTGACAGATCTTAGTTTCTGTATTTATTTTTATTTCGTCGTTTCAAAAACCACTTGAAACCACTTTGAATAATATTCAGAAGGGCATAACTAGAGAACCGAATTTCAATCAAGCTGACTCTTTACATCCTTGCTACCAAAAATGGAATCAAACTCTCCCATCAGTGTGTAGCTGCTCAAAAAACTACTTTGAAGGTTATAATCTTAATTTGTAATCATAATACACGAGATTGTTAGAAACAAGTTCATGTCTTAAAGCAAAACTAAAATTAACCATAGAATTAAAAATTGTAATATTTATTTCTTTTACCTTTTTCTGCTATAAAATATTTTTCTTCAATTTTCTGCTGGTAGTATGTTTTATTCTTGAAAAATATTTTTATAGTAATTCTCACCTGCCAGAATTTTATCCTAAATATTCCATAAATATGTAAATAGATCCAATATTTATTTAAATTATAACCTTTAAAAAAGGTAAAACCATAAGTGGATGGAAGGATATGAATCAAAAAGGTGTTTGTTCTTTAAAAAAAAATAGCCAGTTAACGTATAACAACAGAACTGTATACATATGTTACACCGTTACAATACATTTGAGTATAGGAATTCACTAATGGAGAAATGTGTTTCCTTGTATGTCCAGGAGTCCATCCGTTGATCAGAATTTTGATTTGGTAGCCTCAGACATCCAGCTAAAACATCGATGCTTATTGGTCGATGACTGACTGAAAACTGTTTATAGTCAGCTCTCGATGGGGGGCTTGATACTGGCGAGGAACAAAAAATTCTTGTCACTTTCCGAACTGTCGCCTTTAAAAAATCATCTAAATGCAGGAATAAAAATATAATAATACTGACATTAAACAACTATTTTACACTGCCCGGATTTTTACAAACACATCAAAACAATTATAAACTGTTAAGAGAGATTAGTTTAGATTGTAAATATTTTTTTTGCCTCGCTTAAGATGTGCGTCATGTGTTAACATAGAAAGAAAATCAGAACGGTCCATCAAAATTAAATACATATATATATATATATATATATATATATATATATATATATATATATATATATATATGAGGTATTATTTGTCAAGCGGGACACCCTTCTCTCCATTACAGATTTTAAGATGGGAGGATCTGTAGGGGCTCAAAATTTTCGTCAAGACGTGTACTTTAAAATTCCGTTTGGCGATTTTTGAAATTCAATATGGCGTCGCAACATGGCGGCCTTTAACAAAAAAAAGTTGCTTAAATTTATGATAAACATTTAGTTTAAAGTGTAAAATGTAAAAACCAGTTGTTTTTTCATATTTTGGGTGTGCCTATCATAAATTCAATTACAAAAATGCAATTTGTCCTCTGTACACTGCCAAACCCACTGTCAAAACACCCAAAATAACATCAAACCCGTGTTTTACGTTAAATACGAAGTTTACCGATATTATTATATTTTCGGGTTACTGATTACGAATATGATCTGAGAATTACAAAATTGACAGTTACCAACTGCCAAATCCACTGCCAAAACTGAACATAACTTGAAAACCGGGTTTTACGTTTAATACCGATTTTATTCACAATTATCATGTTTTTGAGGTCATTTATTATAAATTGATTATAATTTGACAAAATAAAAAAATTGACAGCTACCAACTGCCAAATCAACTGTCAAAACTGACATAATAACTTAAAAACCGGGTTTTACGTTTAACCCATTAACGCCCAAATTAAGGGTATTCGCATGGTCATATTTGATCGATTGCCAATAATGCTAGGGTAATGGAAACCTTACAAAAATTTATACCCGACTATTTTCGAGGATGCTCTTTCAGATTTGGTCACTTAGAGAGGATGAAAAATTGATTTTCCCAAAAAATTTTCGAATTTAAAAGAAAATTCTGAAAAATTCCAGAGTAGTTTTTTGGAAAAAGTAATTTTTTCAAATCCTCATACCACTCAAATCGACCTGTTTTCAACAGAAGTCGTGCAATTTTTATATGTACTTTAAATCCCTGTTCTTTGGAAAAATCAATTTTCATCAGTATTTTCAAAATGACGGCTGGAAAAGTGTAAGATTATGTGTACCATTGAAAAAACGGACTGAGAAGGTTTTCTCTTGCTTATTGGAGCGAATCGTTGAATAAAGTGTTAAATTTTGTGTACAATCATACATGAGTGAAAAAAACGTCATTTGACTCAAAAATTTGGTGCATAGGGTTTTCGAGGACGATGAACAGGAATCGGAGATCAGATCTGAAAAATTCAAAATGGCGGATTCAAGATGGCGAACGGAAACATGAAAATAGCGTGATTTCGCGCTAAAATTTGATTTGAGGGGTTTTTAAGATCGCTGATTACGAATCTGAAATCAGATTTGGGAAATCAGACATATAAGATTCAAGATGAATTTGAAATGATCAGCTGAACATCATCTGCCAGTGAGTTTTTAATACTTACACTGTTGCCCAATTTTCACCACGTGGAGGTTGTGTTCTGGAAAATCTTTTTTTTGTTTTTAAATTTTTTTGTTTATTTTGTCTTTAAATTTTTTTCTGTTTTTTGTTGTTTTTTTTTTGAAGTCAATTATTACAAATTGATTGTAATTTAATACATTTTAACACTTTGATGTCAAAAATAAAAAAAGTGTCAGCTACCTACTGCCAAGTTGCCTTGGCAGTAGGTAGCTGCCAATTTTTTTATTTTGTCAAATTACAATCAATTTATAATAAATGACCTCAAAAACATGATAATTGTGAATAAAATCGGTATTAAACGTAAAACCCGGTTTTCAAGTTATTATGTCAGTTTTGACACTAGATTTGGCAGTTGGTAGCTGTCAATTTTGTAATTCTCAGATCATATTTGTAATCAGTAAGGACACCCAAATATGCAAAGCGCATATATTGCATATTTTGCATATTATATGCATTTTTCGAAATATTTGCATAAATGTTTTAAAAATAGCATATATGTGCATATTTGAAGGAATTTATAATAATGTAGGTCTTTGGCAGGCGTTTTCATTCATTTTTCGGAATAAGGCTCAATGTTTAGGCCGCCCCCGCCGCGCTGGTGGTTTTCCCCAAATAAATTTTATTATTTTCTGGTCAATAAAAACCAGTCAGTAAACCCCAGATGGCCATCAGAGCATACTTCTATTATTAATTAATTAAATCTCATTTTTGGTTGTGCTTTTAAAGCGGTTTCGTCGATTTGTGCTTTTTATCTTGTGAGTCGTATTTTACTACAGTGAAATACCCAAAGCCAGTAGTGTGTCAGTGTGGATTAAACCATACAAAGAACTAAGAATAGATATGGGAAAAATCTACTGTTCTGCATATGTTAAAATTGTAAGTTTAATTTTTAAATACCTATTGAATATACAGGGTATTTCATTTTAGTTTAATATTTAAACATAACGAAATTTTTGTCAGGATTTTGCCGTTGATGCTATTTTCCAATGTTATTTAAGTTATTTTTGTTCCACTTAACGAACAAAATCTCTATTTAACGAAACCACGAAATAGAAATACATACGTAAACGTATGTATTTCTAGGTAATCTAATAAAAAAGGTACAAAGCAGAATTTTAATTTATGCCTGCCCTAAGCACCTAGTTTTCTATTTAACGAAATTTCTATTTAACGAATTTTTTCCTCGGGATTTTAATTAAATTTTCTTTTTTTTATTGCAGATATCATGCGATAAAAAATTTCAAATAGAGCAACACGTGAAAACTGCTTGCCATATTGCCAAATTGAGTAAGACGAAACCTCGTATCATGTAATGTGAAACAATAAATTTACGTTCTTCAAGTCTATTTCGATTTTTTTTACTACATATTTACAACATGTAGGTGCATATTTTGAGAAAATTATTTGCATATTTATGCGCATATTTTAAAGTTTTCCACTTGGATATTTGGGTTTCCTTAGTAATCAGTAACCCGAAAACATAATAATTCTCGGTAAACTCCGTATTTAACGTAAAACTCGGGTTTGATGTTATTTTGGGTGTTTTGACAGTGGGTTTGACAGTTAACAGATGTCAAATTGCGTTTTTGTAATTGAATTTATAATCGGCACACCCCAAAATATGAAAAAATAACTGGTTTTTTTCCATTTTACACTTTAAACTAAATGTTTATCATAAATTTGCCGCCATGTTGCGACGCCATATTGAATTTCAAAAATCGCCAAATTATTAGACGCACTGCAAGATTTCATGTAAAATATTAATTACCGAGTGATATTGTACCGTTTTATTATTTTAAATTGATTTGTTTTTTATTTTTATATTATCCAATCAATTACCTATTTATTTGACATAAATAAAACAGCATTAATTTAGAAAAGCATAAGTTTATTAAGTTTTAAAGAAAAGTGAAATTAATGTTAGTAAAAGTCAATATTTAGTTGAGCCACCTTTAGCCGCTATCAAAGCTTTAATTCTGCGCGGCATGCTATCAATGCAAGATTGTACTGTCTCCTGCATTTGAGGATGATGATTCCACACATGAATAATCTTTTCTAGGAGCTGGGTTTTTGTTGGTAATCACATCTTTAGCCACTTCTCTTTTCATCAGCTCCTACACATTTTCAATGGGGTTCATATCAGGGCCAATCCAACAGAGGGATATTTTTTTCTGCCAAAAAAGCTTTAACAGACCGAGCAGTGTGGCAGGGAGCTCCATCTTACATGAGAGTGAATGGTTCCCCATTTGGAAACCATTCTCTGAGCTGCGAAATCAACCGATTTTGTAATACTTCTTTGTACTGATCTTGCCTCATTATTCCTTTGACGACGTAAGGACGTCCAGTGCCCTTGCCGCTGATGACTGACCAAATCATCACTTTGGTGGGATGTTTAGCCGTCGGGACGACACAATCAGGATGAAACTTTTCTCCATGACGACGACGCACATACTGAGATTTATTCTGCAAAATTTCGAATGTTCTTTCGTCACTGAAGCAGACCTGTCAAAAATAGGAAAAAACATATAAACTTCCATGTTTATTTGCTTTATTTAACTGAAAATGATAATAATGTATCAATTATTGATTAAATTGCTGTATCTTACTGATCTCCAGAAGTCCACATCTTTTGGCATGATAATAGTTTTGACGTGATTTTTGAGAATTCCAGCTGAAGTCATTTCAAGTTTCTACAGATTATGAAAATTCCTAGTGACATTTTATGATAAAAACTATGCTATAAATATCATTGCTTCTTTGGAAATTAACCATACGCAAACAGTACTTTGTCACTAATAGAGGCTCAATTGTTTTGTGATAATGCCAAAAACGAAAGAAGTTTCCGTTGAAAATCTGGCTCTGATAATTGCGAGACATCAAAATGCCAAAGAGAACGGTGGACTACATCGTAAAAAAATTTTCTGCCGGATATGGAATTCGTTCAGGAAAGCCTCGAAAAATGACTTCCGCTGATGACAGAGTTGTAACAATGTTCAGCAGACGTAATCGCCGCCTAACCGCACCAGAAATTGCGGCTCAAGTAAACCTGGAGCGGCCCATCCCAATCAGCGTGATACCCGTGAATAACAGGTCAGCACAAGGTGGACTATACGGGAGAGTTGCAGTGAGGAAACCATTTCTTAGGCAAGTGAATAAATGTAAAACGATTAGAATGGGCCCGAGAACATGAAAAATTGAATATCAGAACAATGGAATTTCGTCCTTTAGAGCGACGAATCTAAATTCGAAATTTTCGGTTCAAATCGACTAGTTTAAGTGCAACGGTCAGCTGGAGAGAGGATGTTGGAAGCCTGTCAGTTGCCTATAGTAAAACATGTTGGAGGTTCAGTAATGATTTGGGGTTGTTTTGGCAACGGTAAAGTTGAAAAAATCTTTAGGATAGAAGGAATCATGCGAAAAGAACATCAAGAAATTTTGCTAACTCAAATGCTTCCTTATGGAAGAGATATTTTTCAGGGGAAATTTATTTTACAGCATGACAACGACCCTAAACATTCTGTTAAACAAATTAGAGAACTTTTGGACCAATAGAAATCCGATGACGTCCTGGAAGTGATGACTTGACCTTCATAGTCACCCAACTTGAACCGCATCGAATTGCTGTGGGACTATTTGGACAGGTGTCTTAATCCAACATCAGAAAATCATTTGTGGGAATGGGTTAAAATAACCGAAGACATTCTGTCCAGAAACTACTGGACAGAATGTCGAAACTCTGTAAAGTGGTAATTGAAAACACAAAAGGTCACATAGATGAGAAAAATCCTGGAAAATTATGAATATTTTTCTGATTTTCCAGACTGTAAATAATGTGAAAATAAATGACAATTTATTAAAATTAAAAAAAAATATATATATTATTGTTGTCTTGGGACTGAAATAACTAGGTGGGCAAATACTATATATATATATATATATATATATATATATATATATATATATATATATATATATACATATATATATATATATATATATATATATATATATATATATATATATATATATATATATATATATATATATATATAAATATTGGTTATTTTCCATTATCAACTTTTATAATGTAAATTTAGTCAATATTTATTATAACCGTAATTAAACGTATTGAAAATTAAATTTATAAATTCTAACGAGCTAAAATTCCATGATATTAACAATAGAATACAGATATAAAAGGATCCATTGCAAAAAATAAGCTATACAAAAACGAAATTATAATGAATTTCGTTTTGTTTGTTTCAGAAATAATTGATAGATTCGAAATTGCATTTTAATTGTAACAAAACAGAGTATCTCATAATCAGTTTGTTGTTTTATATTATTTCGATAATTTGTTTAATAGTTATATGGAGGTGAAAATTTTAAAAATAATATATTTCATTGTATATAGAGTTGAAAATATAGCGATGGAATTATGGTCGATCGATATCGATAAATTCCCTGACGTCTTATTTTCTCTGGTACAAAATTTCTTAAAATTAATCAATTACAGGATATTCTTCTGTGATTATATAGCAGCATTTCGGACCATTTATACTTATATCTAGAAGATAAGATACGAGGGCTTTTTTAAAGTTATCTATCTAGCAATGAATGAAAGCTCACAGAGCTAAACTAAATATGTTTTCCTACCTATCATTTGCGTTATGTCTCAGAATGTTTTTTCCTTCAAAACGTAATATGTGTCAAAAAAGACTCTACAGTAGCTTACAACTCATAATCTACGGAACTAAATCAGGGCTGTAAGTAGATTGTTGCAACTTAGAGGATTTATAGATTTCGGTAACGGTTTGTAATCGGCGTGCCGTGTGCAGTTTTCGTGCAACAGCAAAGTTTTGGTATGGTGGTGGTGTAAATTTGAACGTTTTTCCTACATGAAGTTTTGTAAACCTCTCTGTTAGTTGTGCCTAACTTTTTACGGTGGTATTTGAATACGCTTTTAAGGAACTTAATTGGAATGAAAAATACAAAAGCATAGATGGAGAATACCTAAACCATCTGCGCCTTGCTGGTGATATTGTCACAATAGCCGACAATTTAGGTGATGCTTAACAAATACTTACCAAATTGCAAGTACCATCAGCAAATATTGATCTAAATATAAATTTTCATAAAATCAAGTTTACAATTAATCTAGTTACAAATAGTACTAAGAAATTTAATGAAAGCAAGGTGGATCAAGACCAAAATTACAAGTATTTCGTCATGAACTACAAATTGGTAAATCTAATCAAACCCGTGAAATAGACCGTTTTACAGTCTCAGAGAATGATTGCCACCAAAATTTTGAAGAGACTAAGTTTTCACTTTCTTTCGAGGGGGACAGCCTTTATGAACCCATTGCAGCAATTTCTGCTTCCAGGAAGGATCCAAGTAAATCATCCAATTCACGCCATCTGTGACAATTTGCGAAAAATAACGTTCCATGGTTTTTAAAGGGGCCAAAAATTCTTAAAAAAATCTTATTTCCACTCTGCTTTGAAGGATCCACTTTGCAGAAATGTTTTTCGCCCCTAAATCACCATGCACGATTTTGAAAACAGTAGGAACTAGAATTGAAATCTTCATTCGTGGGTCTGACAGTGGCAAATCCTCAACAAGCCAAGGTTTCTTCAGTTCTTACCATAAACGGTCTACCTGGCCTGGTGTAATCCCGAGTTGAGTCTTAACCCCATAGAAACTGTTTAGAGAAAAATTTTATTTAAAAATAAAATGAGCCGTCATTTCTGTACAACCGGGACATTCCTTTAAGCTTTAGGTCCTTTTTGCTTTTTAGCGAGAAACTTTTACTCATTTGTCGGAAAGAAAAAAAATCGTAAGGCCGCAGACTGCCATGGACCTTTACAAAATTGTTTCAAAATACTTAGAACAACTGCTCTTCATACATAGAATATATTTTTTTCCTGATGACGTCTTTTTCACAATCGTCTACATGATGCATTTGAAAATCTTTGTTTTTTCCTGTTCCTGAGTGATGGTTTTCCTACCCTTAATCGTAGAAATTGTGTTTTTTGTTAGTTCACTGGTTTCTTGCAAAACACTTTATTTATTCAAATTTCTTTTTACCAAACTGTAGTAAACATTTTTCACTATTTGTTTAGCGTCAAGTGATAAATGTTTTCTCTTGCAATAACCACTATTGCAATTTTCCCACGGACGCCACATAATTAAAATCGAACCGTTACGTTGTAAGTAAAACTAAAAATAAAAATAATAAAAAGTATGTTTCGAATCTTATTGGGGACCTGTGGTCATTAGTCCTATATTATCAAATACTTAAAGGGCTCCAAACCGTGTTGACACGTAGTAAATATATAGGTAAAAATAGATCCAATATGATTGCAGGTGCAAGTAAGGGCGGTATACAAAGCAGGTAAAATAAAAATACGTTTATCGTAATACCTGGCAACTATGCACAAAACCTTAATAGGGTCGTTTATTGCCCCACTGAAAAAGCAAAAAGGCAGGATCTTATACCTTGGGATTTACTATATGTAGAGATACAAAGTTTATGCAGATATATTCATGGGATATCAATTCCATACAATTTTTAACATAAGAACAATATTTCTTTCACTAAACAAATCACTTTGGAGAAAGAAGTTAAAATACTAATCATGAAAAATAATGGTGTGAAGTAAGCATTAATTAAACTACTTGAGAATCTTCGTTCTAAAAGTGAACAATTCAAAATATTAATTCGTCGTTTTGTTTTACCACGCTATAAAAATAGAATCCAATGCTCTATTTTTTTTAAAAATACACCCCCTGTAGTTCCTCGAGTTTCTACATATCCTCTATAATTCTAAAATAAAATACCCCAGCATATAATTCTAAAATGACCTGAAATAGAGAACTCGACATGCCAAACAAACGAAATATGCAAATAAAAATATGCAGCCTGGCATTAAAGCCCTTTCGGCAAACAATGACTACGAACGGTCACTAATTATTATTCAGTCTCTATGTCGGACTTCACAAGTACCCTGTGCTTGATGACATTTAAAAATTGACTGGAAGTATTTTTAATCCCGGATGCGGTGCAGCGAATGCTCGAGGCATAGTCGTATGTACTTGCTTTGCTTCGTTAATTTTTATCATTATTCTTTTTATTTTATGAATATAATACGCAATATTCCAGAGCGAACTCTTTCTAAATCTTCTCGGTTTTTAGCTGAAACTCTGCCTAAACATGGTCTTATCATGAAAACTACCGTACAAAATTTTTTTATTAAAACTAAATATACAAAATGAAAAAAGGCGTTTATTATCTTAAAAAATATCAACTTTTACATTACGGTGTTGCCAGGAAAACTAGTTATTATTATAAATAGAACCATCGAAACGTAATTACATCAAATCTTATCTTGCAGCAAATAGGAATAGACTACAGTTAATTCAATTCATTTATGACAACGCAACAACAAGGGTAAGACTTCATAAATCCACAAGTAAATGCCGAATGGAACGCAAGTTATACGTCGGACCGATGGAATTTCTTTTTTAAAAAACATTTTTTGTTTCTTAAAAAATACTTTTATTGGAAACGTACAACACATTTTAGGAGATTTTGGAAATACAGATTACAGCTTCCACAACAAATGAAAGAACAATAGTGTCGAATCATCTTAGTTTAGGGTTTTTATAACATTTCTTATCTACTTATGACTAATGCTTACATTAGCAGTTTTAATATTATACGAGGGTCGTAACTCCTCCACCCTTAAAGGGGCATATAAACTTTTTGAGTTTCTATGACCTAAATGATTATTTCGTTCTAATTATTTTCGTTTAAGACATTTTTCCTTTTTAAATATATAGGTCGTAGATACTTTACAATCAAAATGAATATTGAAATTCTTATTATTATATACAGTAAAACTGTCCAAATACTTGTCTTGTTATAATACATAGGATCGATCAATAATTTTGAATTTTCAGATTTTTGTATATTAATTTGCTCTTGTAATTCGCTTATTTTTTTTTAAAGTTTATTTTATTTAGATTGAACGGTTTTTACTTTGTTATATACTGGTGTACTTAAATTAAGTTCGATTATTGGTAATGGAATATTTTGAAATAAGCGTTTTATGCTTTTATAATTAATAATAATTAATATCATTTCGTTTCAAAATTACAGGGAAATTATAATTCTAGTAAATAAGTGCCTTTTAATAAAATATTGTTTTGAGAGTTTCCACATTTTTCTATACCCATTAGTTCTTTAGTTGTTATCAGAATCCATTTATTCTCGTCAATATTTTGTATTTGTAAATCATCGACTTTTATCAGTATCGGATTACAATTTATAAGTGTTATATTTTAAAAGTTGTACTTCACATGGTGTATCCTTAACAAGATTTTCTGAGTGTATATGTGAGCATATATATTCGCTATCAGTAATACTTTTACATGGTTAGTTAGTATATCCAAATTTATTATTATTTATCAATAGATATTCAAAATTGAGAATTATTACTTTATAAAAATCTTTATTTTGTGTAGGTAGGGGAAATAGTTGAAAAATATTGTAATTTTCTTTTTCTACAAGGGGTATTTCGATAACAAATATTAATTCATTATTTTTTATATAACTTTTTATTTCCAATATTTCTTCTATTTTAAGAATATTTTCGAAAGTTGGTTCGATTGGTAGTTTTTCTATAGTTAGTTGATTTTGTAATAGTTTTAGTTCTTCGAGAAATTCTTTATTATTTACTATAGCGTTATGGAAAGTATTTAATTTGCAAATGTAATTGCTACTTCTAATTTTTTCAAAAGTATCGTATATATTTTGGTAAAAGTTTGTTATTTGAGTAAGAACCATTTGTATACGAAAGAATTCGACAAGATTGGTTTCTTGAATTTGGACGTTATTGATTACTGTGATTATGTCATTAACTCGTTTTTCTAGTATTATTTGATTATGCGAAATATTTTTTATAATTTCTTGAAAGTTATTAATTGATTTACTTAATAGTGTCATTTGCTTATCAAACGCTATTTGGATATTCTATTGGTTTTGTTTTAAAATATGGATATTTTCGTTAATTTTTTCGGCATCTTCCTGACCTAGGTTACCGGTTATAGTTTTAATTATGCTCCCTAGGGCATTTATTAGTGCACGCTTTTCTCGATTTTTAAGGGGTAGGATTTAGTCAAGCTGTTCAGTTATTTTTTGTTTTATATTGTCAGTAATAGAGTATGTATTATAAAATTAATTTTTATAATCTGTGAAATTATTCATATGTCCTTTTAGTAAGTCATATTTCTTGTTAATAGAGTAAAATTCATTTATTAGGTTAGTTAAGTCGAAAATTTGTCGAAAGGCCATTGACTAATGGTCTTTTGAGCAGTCCCAAGTTTATAAGGTAATATTCTAGGGTTGTCATTTAAGTTGTGGTATTCGAGGCAGGTTCCTCTGTAGGCGGACCATAATGCTAAAACGAAGATTGCTGTTGTTGTTGAAATCATGGAATTCTTCTTTTTTCTGTTTCTTTCTTCGTTGGATGAAAACTGCTCGATATGCCATCGACAGTTTTCTTTTTGTTGACTATTGCCCACTCACTGCTGTGGTTCCTGCACTCGTCATGATGGCCTAAACTGTCACCTAAGATCGGTACTATTTCACAGAGAAAGTTCACTTCAGAGTTCTGTTTCCCGTTCTTTTTCTTTTGTAACTATCACTTGTCACCTAAGATCGGTACTTTCTACAAATAATAGTCACTTTTTCTGCGTGATTTTCCGGGTGTTACCTTAAATCGGTGCTTTCTTTACTTGACACTCACTTTCGTGGTTCTGTTCGCGAAATATCGACCGTCACCTTAAATCGGTACTATCTACACACTTTTTTTTGAATAAATCCTCGACGGAACCGTATCTATATATGCTATATACGTCTCAAATGTGCACGACTGGGCCAGTTATACGTCTTTTTTTTTTAAAAAACACTTTTTGTTTCTTAAAAAATACTTTTATTGGACACGTACAACAAATTTTGGGAGATTTTGGAAATACAGATTACAGCTTCCACAACAAATGTAAGAACAATAGTGTTAAATCGTCTTAGTTTAGGGTTTTTATAACATTTCTTATCTACTTATGACTAATGCTTACATTAGCAGTTTTAATATTATACGAGGGTCGTAACTCGCAGACTTAGGCAAGGTGTTACTATCTCTCCTAAACTTTTTACGGCGGTATTAGAATATACTTTTAAGGAACTTTATTGGCATGAAAAAGGCAAAAAAGCGATGACGAATACCTAAACCACCTGCGCTTTGCTGATGATATTGTCATAATAGCTGACAATCTAGGTGATACGTAACAAATGCTTACCGAATTTCAAGTAACATAAACAAAAATTGGTCTAAACATTAATTTTTAAAAAGCCAGGTTTATGACTAAGTTAGTTACGAACAGTAATATAAAATAGAATCAAAGCTAGTTGAAGTAAGTTCAAAATTACGAGTATTTGGACATGAACTACAAATTGGTAAACATAACCAAGCCTGTGAGATACACCATCATGTGGGTTTGGAATCGACAGCTTTTGGGAAGCCGAAAAAACTTGCCGCAGGGTGATTCTAGTGAAGTTAATTAATTAAATTAATAGATTAAATCATATTATTGGGAATTATTGCTTACTATTGCTCTGACCATCTATTCTTAATTAACACAACTATGGATTGTACAGGGTAATATGTAAAATATGAGTGAGTGTAGTGACATATTTAAGATTACAATATTGTTGTTGAGGTAAAAAATATGTCAATTTTATTTCTAAAAATTCTTCATAGATAGTTCAAAAAAAAATTGGGAAATCATTTACCTAATTCAACCTAAAGAATAACTTAATACAATCCACTTTATGTTGAAATATTAATAACAGAAATTAGAAATTTCCTTTGTTTAAATAATCAAAAATCACGTAAAACAAAAGATATGCTCTCTGCCAACAAAATACGTGCGTGTGTTAAAAAATAAAATTCAAATGTTGACAGAAAATTTGTCAGGTATACTAAGAAAAACCTCTTGTGAAGAAAAATAAACCTTTTTTGTGATATGTAGCTAGAGTACTGTTCTTGCGATATTTAGTATTATTTATTATGAAGTTGTAAATTAAAAAAATATATGCTTTTTATTAGTGTTCCGTACGGACCACTGTCTGTCTGTCTGTCACACTCGATTTTCTCCGAAACTATTTGTCATAGAAAGTTGAAATTTGGTAATAATATAGGAACTGATGGCCTCATCAGAGCCGTGTAGTTTTGAAAGTTAAATTTTGACTTAGTAAGTTTTGGGGGGTGAAATAGAAAGTGAAAAAAAATATTTCTTAGTAGGTCATCGAGTGTAGTATCAAATGAAAGCTTGTGAAAACATGAGTAATATATATATATATATATATATATATATATATATATATATATATATATATATATATATATATATATATATATATATATATATATAACAAATAAAGAAAGAGAAAGCAAAAGTTGCCGTATCTAACAAAATCCTAAGTTATGAAACTAGTTGGGGAACTCTGCAAAAAGGGGCATCAACAGATGTTCACACTATATTCATTTAGCCAATATTTCGGTCCTAGGTTGGGACCTTCATCAGGGCACAAACTGAAAAAAGATAACGAAGCAACCAATAAAGAAAATTAGGCATGAAGAATTGGTATTGTTGAGTCTAATTTTTATTTATTAATTTTTAATTTGTAAATTTTAATTTCAATCTTATAATTATTAATAAAAAACCTATTGTAGTTTAAAAGTATTATTGTTCTAAAGAATCATAAATTATTATTATTATTATTAGTATTATTATGAAGAAATGTCAAAACAAAATGCAAGTGACTCACATGTAGCATGCAAATTAATCTAAGAATGACCATAAATAACAGTTGCCATAACAAAGACCAACACTGAAATAAAACAGCCACTATTCACTAACATATTAATATAAAAAGGTTTGTAATGGCATCCTTGCTGTAAATGCCATATTTTTATATTAATATGTTAGTGAATAGTGGCTGTTTTATTTCTTTCTTCCTGTCTATTTCTTTAATTATCTTATTATTTGTATTCGTTTTACTAGTTCTCTCTTCCGTATCCTTTATTTTTGCCAGGGTCGTCGACAATCTACCTATCTATCTCCTTTTTCTTAATTTTTTGACTTGGTGGTCGAAGTATTCTTTGTTTGTTCTTTCAGTTTTTCTTCCTCAATGTCCCATTTATATTCTCTTCATTCGATTACGATTTTTGATATCCTATTTTCACCCTTCTTCCATTCTTTCTCTGGTTCTCTGCTATATGCTTAAATTTCTTTTGAATTTCCCGTTCATCTTTTGTTAAATAGTTTTTTTTATGTAAACTCACTCACTTAGATTTCTCAGTTTGTTTTTATTTTTATCACAGTCTCTTTATCTCCCGTGTTTCGAAGTTCTATCTTGTATATAGTCGCTCCTATGTTTATCACATCTTTAGTCTTTACTTTTGTGTCCATACTCCTCTCAATAAAATGCTCTACACCCATTTTTAGATCTGGTTGGCTATTCGCTTCAAATCTCATTCCCGATATTACGATATTATTCCTTATATTGTCTTTTTCCAGTCTTCTCATCTTCAAATCCATACTTCTCGTGTTTTCTCTTATTACCTTATTTTCCTCTTTCAATACTTCATTCTCTTTCTTAGTTCCTTCAACTCTTGTCGGTATCTCTTCTGATCTTCTTTTATATCCTTTATATTTTTACATTAGCTCTGATCATTTCTATCAAATTGTCTATCTTATCTACACTTTCGTTTTTCTCTTTCTGTGGTGTTCTTATCAGCTTTTTACGCTTCTTGAATAATCCCATTGGCTCTTCTTTTCGGATCTCCTGTCGCTATCCATTGTTTTTTCTGTTATAAAAACTTTACGTGTGTTCCTCGCATATTCTATTTTCAAATACGGGAGAAAAAGAAAAAAATTGTTGTTTATATTTCTTATTACTGTAAACAGTAAAATGATCAAGGTCCTCGCTTATCGTTTCGTTAGCTTCATATAATTTCACAAAATTATTCTCATCAATCTTCAAATTTTTTACTTATTGTCTACGCTCTGCTTTATTTCTACTCCCTCTCGTTCGCAATCGACAAAATAATTAAATAGATCAAAACACTACTGTAATAATGCTCGTTGAACGAGTTGACTCTTGCCGGGCGCTGGATTCACATGTACACACATCGCGATCCGAAACTCAACTCTAATTGGATTGGATATAAAAGGAGTTAAGTTTAATATAAAATTAAATACCCAATATCCCAATCAAAAACCAAGAAAAAATCTCATATTACTATTTAAACGATAAAGTAACAACCACCCTTTTTACACAACTCATTACACTACATACTCAAAAAAAAACCGGTCAAGTGCAAGTTGAACTTGCGCAATTAGTGTTCCGTACGTTGATTGCTTTTAAAATAAAAAATTTTGTTACAGATGTATAAAATGATCAGTGACTCCACGAAACACACCCCAAATGAGTTTTTAACAAAGTTGGTTTCCAATCTTTACTGAAATCTGATGACCTTGAAATTTTTGTTTTTTTTTAATACCAGAAAAATTATTAGAGGTAATGCACTCGTGATAATTTTCGTTCAATCTACACCCCGTGGAGAATATTCCGGAATTTTTTCAAAATTTTTTGACAAGTACCTTTCAAGATAAGACGAGGGACAGCGATTTTTCGCGATTTTTTAAAAATAATACAAAGAAAAGTGCGCGCAAGTATTACATTATATATACATTTTTTACTCGTGTTTTCACAAGCTTTCATTTGACACCACACTCGATGACCTAGTAAAAAATTTTTTTTTTACTTCTGATTTCACCCTCCAAAACTAACCCCTTAAGTCAAAATTTAACTCTTAAAACTACGTGGCTCTGATGAGGCCATCAATTCCTATATTATTACCAAATTTCAACTTTCTATGTCAAATAGTTTCGGAGAAAATCGGGGGGGTGACAGACAGACAGACAGACAGACACCGAAGTGATCTTATAAGTGTTCCGTACGGAGCACTAAAAAGACCTATTATGAGACAAATACGTCTACCTCCCGTATCCACCCCTTTAGCATAAATGAGTGTGCTTAAAATCTACTCATTCTTCCATCGAAAAACCTGGAAAAATTCTCATAACACTATTGGAACTATACAAATTTCTCACATCCCTTTCCGAATTAAATTTAACAGTCAAAAAAAAATTCATGTTATTACAGTCCAAGAACCTTAAAAAGAGCATATATATATATATATATATATATATATATATATATATATATATATATATATATATATATACATACAGTCCCTGGCCAAATTATTAGACGCACTGTATTTTTTTAGTAATTTTATGTTTCTTAAGAGTTTTTATGCAATAATGGTATATTTAAACTACAATATTATTGATTTTTATTTAAAAGAATTGTTGTAGACTACATATTTGTATTTATTTTTAACATATGGCAACACTGTGTTGACAAAGTGATACATGAACGTAAACAAGTACAAACCTGTATCAGTCGCGATCGGAATCGAGTCAGGTACGGACGTGTTTCTGTGGCTTTATGGACTGTGATTGTTTGTTTAACAGTTTTATACTACTCAGTTATTAGTTTATTTTGTATGCAGTGTTTTAAAAAAGTAATTGGACTATTTTCATTATGGGTAGAAAAGGCGATCTTTCACCACGTAAAAAAAGCTGAAGTGAAGGCCCTTGTGATTGCGAAAACATTTACAACCCGAGAAATATCACGAAGATTGGAGGTTTCTGAAGCTAGTGTACGACGCATAAAAAAGAAAATTGAGTCAGGGAAGGAATTAAGCCCGAAAAGAAAGAAAAGATGCGGTAGAAAACCAATTTTCACTCCACGGTCAGAGAGATGTTTGAAGAAAATTTGTGTAGAAAACAGATTTGCTACCACAAAGGTAATAAAATCACAACTCCAGGATGCTAGCGTAAATGCGTCTGAGCGCACTGTTCGAAGAAAATTGAAAGAATTAGATTTTAAGGCCTGTCGCCCCGCCAGGAAGCCCAAGTTAACAGCTGCAATGAAAGCAAAGCGCCTGAAGTGGGCCAAACAATGGCAAGACAAAGATGTGGACTTCTGGAGGTCGGTAAGATACAGCAATTTAATTAATAATTGATACATTATTATCATTTTCAGTTAAATAAAGCAAATAAACATGGAAGTTTATATATTTTTCCTATTTTTGACAGGTCTGCTTCAGTGACGAAAGCACATTCGAAATTTTGCAGAATAAAGCTCAGTATGTGCGTCGTCGTCATGGAGAAAAGTTTCATCCTGATTGTGTCGTCACTGGACGTCTGTACGTCGTCAAAGGAATAATGAGGCAAGATCACTACAAAGAAGAATTACAAAATCGGTTGATTCCGCAGCTCAGAGAATGGTTTCCAAATGGGGAACCATTCACTTTCATGCAAGATGGAGCTCCCTGCCACACTGCTCGGTCTGTTAAAGCTTTTTTGGCAGAAAAAAAAAATCCCTCTGTTGGATTGGCCGGGTAATAGCCCCATTGAAAATGTGTGGGAGCTGATGAAAAGAGAAGTGGCTAAAGATGTGATCACCAACAAAACCCAGCTCCTAGAAAAGATTATTCATGTGTGGAATCATCATCCTCAAATGCAGGAGACAGTACAATCTTGCATTGATAGCATGCCGCGCAGAATTAAAGCTTTGATAGCGGCTAAAGGTGGCTCAACTAAATATTGACTTTTACTAACATTAATTTCACTTTTCTTTAAAAAAACTTAATAAACTTATGCTTTTCTAAATTAATGCTGTTTTATTTATGTCAAATAAATAGGTAATTGATTGGATAATATAAAAATAAAAAACAAATCAATTTAAAATAATAAAACGGTACAATATCACTCGGTAATTAATATTTTACATGAAATCTTGCAGTGCGTCTAATAATTTGGCCAGGGACTGTATATATATATATATATATATATATATATATATATATATATATATATATATATATATATATATATATATATATATATATATATATATAGTTTTCTTCGACTCCAGAACCTTGAAAAAAACATATAACGCTATAATATTATAATATAAAACAACCCATCTCATCTCCTTCCCCACCACTTTCACCCCTTTTATGTTTTATAATAAATATTTTCGAATAATATTTGTTTACTGTATTAGTGAAAAACTAAGAAAAACTACTATATTACTAATAAAAACCATACCCCTTTCGTCGGTGATATATTTAAAAAATTATAGGCTTTATACCCTTGTTAGAAATCATCTATTTACTGAGTTTGAAATTGAAGCCTCATTTCGTTCTAGACTTATCGTAAAACCAGGCCGACAGACCGATAGAGAGACTGACGGAAATGAGCGACTATTTCGTGACCTAGAAACTCTAAGATGTCAAGAAATGCAAAAATTTCTTAATGTGATTTTTTTACGAATAAAATACATTCCTCTAGCGAGGAAAGTAAAAAATAAAGAAATAAAGGCAAAGACACCTCTTGTTACATAGTCGATACTAACAATAATAATAACAGTAATATTACACTCTAAACACAAGCTGCTTATAAATTCCGTAAACCTTAATATTATATGTGAATTTCACAACTGTTTTAACCACCCTTGAAATATGGAAATGCCTTTCAACCTAGGTTACTTACAAAATCCAAAGAACTAAATAATAAATGCCACTAGTTTACGCAACATTGCCAGTAAAACATAAAAAACAGCTCCAGATCAGCCTGTTCTACATGCAGCTAGCTGCGGTTTAAATTAAATATGAATTCGCATTAGCTTCAAAATGGGCCCGGGGCAATTTGTAAACCACTGATTAGGTGGTTTGAGCTTGTGCTCTAAATACATAATAATATTATTTGGTAAAAGGTAAAATTTCTAGTCGCCTTATTGAAAATAAAAAAATAGTTCAGGTTAATTTGGGTCTACTACCCATATATTTTAATAAATATTTTTAAAAAAATCTATAAGATCTAAGGGGCAGCTTCAAAGGCGCTGATTCCTACGACTGGCAAAAAACAGTGTATTCTTCTCATAGTTGTTTTTACTTTCTCGCAGCCTCTCTCGCCCTATTGATGACCCAACGCTACATCACAAAAAACTACTGACTGCGTGACCTAGCTACAAAATCGTAAGTACCATTAGTATCATAGAATAATGTAAGAGCAAGTATAATATACTTTCTATTTTCGTTCTATTCTAGTACTTACTATATGAGAAACGTTGCAGATTATAAGAATCTAGTGTGCCGGCAAAATGTTAAACTGATTCCCGATTCCGTTAGCCCAATGATGTTAACAGCATTAAGTAGTTACAGGTACTTCCAGCCAGAAGATACAAAATATATTTATTAAGTCAGTAATTTAGAACTCCAAGAATAAAATTGGTAATCTGCACTAAAACTCCAAAAGACAAAACTAATATCTTAGTTTCCACACAAATATTCAAGTATCTTTTAGAAAAATTCTCATTTAGAAAAACTCAATGTTTTTTTATTCATATGGCAAAGCCCAAAATAAATTGCACCTCATCATAAGAACATCTTACTAATGGATCTTATGAAAATATTGTTGAAATTATCTAGAAATGACCTCAGAGAAACCGTTTCTTAAGTTTTATTATCATCCACAATTTAAAATGATCATTCTAATCCGTGAAAACGGAGATGAATAAAGAACAATAAAAATTCTTACTGCCTTCAAGCGTCTGACATTTTATCTAATTTGTTTAGGGTTTCAAACAGGAAAATTTTCTTTAATATCTGAAATTTCACAATCCGTCGTTTCTCTATTCCGTCCCACGACGAGGTTTATTTTTCAGCTCACAAACCGTCGATTACCTCCAAAATGTTCCCTGTAATACAAAAAAAATAATAATAATAAAAAATAACAATAAAAGGTTTCCATATTTAATTACTGGGATCCGTATTGAGTTCCACTCTTTTCAACATTGCTCTCACTACCCTAATTAACCAAATTCCTCCCACTACCAACTTCAAAATCTTTGCAGATGACATCATCCTCACTTCACTTCATCTTCTTCCTCGCCATTGTGCACTGATACCCTACAACAATCTACCTTACTCTTAAACGCATGGGCAAATGACAACGGACTCTCATTCTCTCCCTCCAAATCCTCTTACATTCACTTCTGCAAACTGAACAACTGTTCTAAACTGAATCCTCTTCACCTCGCAAACACAAATATACCTTTTTCTGAATCCCTTAAAATCCGCGGACTTATCTTCGACAAAGCTCGCACCTCCTCTGATTTAAATTTCCTAAAAATCCTTTTAAAACTCGTCTTGGGGCGCTGATCTCCCTTCTCTCCAAACTATATACAAATCACTCATTTTTTTAAAGCTCGCCTATCGCGACTTCATTTATGACGCTGCGAGCTCATCTGCCAAGTAGTAGCTCGACACCATCCAAAATGCTTCCCTCCGCGCAATAGCTGGCGCCTTCCGTACTTCCCCAATCTCTAGTTTTCAATGTGTTACTTCAACACCTCCACTGTACCTCGTAAGACAGTTCTCTCTCTTAAAATTCTACTCCTATTCGTTATTCCGCCTTTTACCAGATATTCCCTGAATTTATTCTCAGCCCATCGCACATCTTCAACCTCTCTAAAAAATTCTATTCCCAACAGAATCGTCATCCTACTATCCCTACATAATATTCCTCCCCTCAAATATGACTATCCTCTACAGTTATCTTTCCCTCCATGGCTCTCAAACTGTTTCTCAATCGATCTCTCCATGCACTCACTAAAGAAAACGGATACTTCAAACCCCTTACTAAATAAAATATTTCTGGAAAGAATAGCAACTTACTCTATACCGGCGGTTGCAAAACAAATAAGGGGGTAGATGCTTCTTTCACCACTTGTCTAACTAACAAAATGTTTAAACTCTCATCGTATACTTCTATTTTACCGCTGAGCTCTTAGCAATTAAAGAAACCATACGCCACACTCTGACGCTAAGATCTGCTACGCGCTTACTAATCATCTCTGATTCCTACAGCGCTGTTACCTCTATACAATCTCAAAAATTAAAATACAATTATGTTAGCCAGATCTTGGACCTCTGTTATAACGAAAAATTAAAACATCGTATAATTGCTTTCTACTGGATTCCCAGTCACATTGGCATCAGAGGTAATGACAGAGCTGACCTATATGAAAAACTAGCAATAAAGGGACGTACCGCAGGATGGGGTGAAAATCACACCAGAGATTTCAATCCCTTCCTTAAACATATGTTTCGTTCTTTATTCCAACTTGACTGGAACCTAATATTCTCTGATAATGAACTATGGTCCATCAAACCTTTAATCTACCCTCCCCTAAACTCCTTGAACATGACCAGAGAGGAAAATGTTCTCTTCCGTAGATTGGGCATAGGACATACCTAAAGTACCCACAGATACCTTTTCCTAAATGACCAAGCCCCTACATGTTTTTTTTGCGATTCTCCTTTGACAGTCTCCCACATAATTGAGATTCTACATCTTAAACCTACCAGAGACAAACATCAAATTCCATCCAACCTATCACTTTTAATAACATCATTCGATTCACTTCATGCAAATATTAAAAATTATTTAAAAGAGATCAACTTCATTGTATAATTATCCGAACATATATAGGGGCATTAAATGACCTAGCAGTCGATGCGCCCTGACCTCATAACATCAATCCATCCATATTCAATTACTGTATAGGTAAATTATTCTATGATTCAAGAATTTTCTGTAAACTTTTTTTTCCTAACTTTACGATATCATATCATAAAAATATTTTTAATTATTATTGGTTCCAATTATAAAAGTAATTTAATTTATTGCTGCCCAAAGTATGAAACTTTACTCATGAGGTTACGTTTAAATTTAAATATGACATAACGTTAACTGGACAATGGCCTCGAGTACAATTTGCAAACCACTGATTAGGTGGTTTCTCTTTGCGCGCTAACAACCATTTTACTGACTACATATTACCTGTTAAAAGTTAGAAGTTCTAGCTCTATATATTATGTGAATTATAGAAGAAAAAGTTTTGTTGACTTAGTTTCGAGAAGCTTAATTACTTACAGAACTAGTTTACGTTGTTTAAATATGTTTTAAACTAGTATTGCGGTTTATAATAAATCGAAATATCTACTCGTAACTTATATGTATAGTTGATTATAATTACAAAATTATTACACTTTCATAATGTTCTTTATTACTAATTACAGGATGCGGCTATCGTGGTGTAATGAGTTTAGTCATCTTTAGCTAAAGGTTGAAAGTATCGTGGCCTGCTGCAAAGCGGTGACGTGGTCACGTAGTTTGCAGATATTTTCAAGGTTATCTACCTATCTATTATCTATTATTTCAAACCAGAAAGCTTTACACTCCACAACAACTGTTAATTTTTTACAAAACTCAAATTCGACCAACTATGGAATACTGCTCCCATGTTTGGGGCTCCGCTCCCAAACATACACTGCATTTGTTGGATTCTGTTCAGAGAAAGGCTGTTCGTCTGATTGGAGATCCAGAACTGACCGGCGGTCTTGATTCGCCAGAACATCGAAGAACGGTTGGCGACTTGAGTCTATTCTCCAAGAATTTTCATGGAGAGTGTTCGAAGGATGTATTCCGCTTAATTCCTCCCAGAGCGGTGCATGTTAGAAGTACACGTCGCGCTGATACTTTACATCCGTATGAGGATCAGCTTGTTACTCCTCGTACAACGCTTTTCAAGCAGTCTTTTATATGGAGAACATCATCCCTTTGGAATGGCTTACCTAGGACTGTGTTTCCCACCGAATACAATGTACAAGCGATTCAAGAACAACGTGAATCGCTTTTTTCGCACGCGTGTCGCTCCTGTCGCGCTTTAGGGACTTCCCTGTAGCACGCGTGCTAGACCCATAAGAAAAAAAATTCATGAAAATGTTGCCATAAAAGGTGGTTATGTAGAGAAATACTTTTTTTAAGCTCTGCATCATAGCTAGGTAGATGAGTTTAAAAGACCCTCAATCTCAACAAACAAGGAAAAGCTAAAATATTTTTTATTATTAAAAACCTTACGTTATCTAGTTAATGAAGAAGGAAAAACTGTCGTTTTTATGCAGGAAGTAAATAAAGATACCAATATTCAAGTTAATGTAAAACAACTGAAAACGGACAAGTGTTGACTGTGTTAAACAATCTGTCGGCTCGAAAGCTGCTGTGTCAGCTTTCGATCGAGCAATAGGTATGCGTAATTAGTACAATTTGTTGTATCCTACCATCATATACCAATATTCCAACTACTCAGATGCTAATTTATTTAGTAGTATTTTTTTAAATGTCAGCGTTTTAACGTGTACTTTAATTTTAATTAATTATTTATCTATTAGTTGAAACTAAATGTTCGTACATAAAAGGACATAAAGATGCAGGATATTAAGAAAAAGATGAATTAATTTTTTATTATTATTATTGAAAACCTTACCCTGTCTGGTTAATGAAGAAAGAATAATTTTTTAAGCAGAAAGTACATAAAAATACCAATATTCCAACTACTCAGGTACTAATTCATTTAATAGCAATTTTTTAAATGTCAGCGTTTTAACGTTTTACTTTAATTTTGATTTTTTTTTTATCTGTTGGTTGAAGCTAAATGTTCGTACATAAAAGGAAATAAAGATCTTAACAAATGTATAAGACATTAGGGAAAAGCTGAATTATTTTTTGATTATTTGACAATATCTGATTAATGAAAAAAGAAATGCAGGAAGAACATAAAGATATCAATATTCCAACTACTCAGGTATTAATTTAATAGTAATTTTTTAAATTTCAGCGTTTTATTGTCTACTTTAATTTTGATTCTTTTTTTTTATCTGTTGATTGAAGCTAAATGTTCGTATATAAAAGGATATGAAGATCTCAACAAACGTATAGGATATTAAGAAAAAGCTGAACTAATTTTTTATTATTGAAAATCCTATGTTATCTGCTTACTGAAGAAAGAAAATTTGTCGTTTTTAAGCAAGAAGTACATAAAGATACCAATATTCCAACTACCCAGGTACTAATTCATTTGAGCATTCTAAATGCTTCTCTCAAATGGTACGTCTTTCCGGTGCTTCTGTATGGGGCGTAGTCTTGAACTGTAACCACGGCCTCTTGTAAAAGCTTCGAAGCCTTCGAGATGTAGCTCTACAGGCGCATGCTTAGAATATACTACCAACAAGAGAGTGCTAGAACTCTTGAAGAAAGATCTGGAAATTGTTAATACAATTAAAAGAAGAAAACTGGAATATCGGGACCACATCATGAGAAACGAGGAAAGATATGGTCTACTCCAACTGATACTGCAGGGCAAGGTGGACGAACGAAGAGGACCAGGCAGGAGACGTATTTCGTGGCGGAAAAACCTGCGAATATGGTTCTTAACAACAACGGGACTATTCCGGGTAGCTGTAAACAAAGTCCTAATAGATGATAATCGTCATCTATAATGGGTCGGCACAAGAAGAAGAAGAAGCATTTCAACGTCTACTTTAGTTTTAATTATTTTCTTTTATTTTTTATTGATTGGTTGAAAATAAATGTTTTCTGTACAGAACGGTTAAAACAGGAAAATAATAAATCATATAATATGATGAAAAAATTATTGTCAGTCATAAATTTAAGCGTGGGAATTCAGCAAATGTTCATCTAAAATTGTTGAGAGGCTCATAGGTTGAATTTTTATGCGGGTGAATTTTAGATAACCCAGAAATATAAAATTTACCATAAAACAAATAAAAAATAGAGGGTTAAGTGACAGGTAAATTTATTGCCATCCCTTATAATTTCAAAGTTTTAAAAACATTGATTTCAAAACCAAATGAAACTATTGCTTCTTCTAATTTGCCATTTGAAAAATATAGTGGATCAGAAGATCTCAATTCGAAACTCTGGAAAAAAATAGCAGACACATGTAAGTCAGTGTCAAAGCATATCGAACCTGCTTAAATAATACTCGTGGGGTGAAAACCCTCGACGCTTTCGAAGAAAAAACAATCTTCTCCTTCAAGAGCAATGTAAGGGGTGTCTCAAAATGACCTGACATTTTAATTTGTTAATAAAACGTATTATTTATTTAAAAAGTACGTATGTTTTTATTTTAATATAAAGTACAAACATGGAGATTATGTGTGGAACACAATATCCGATAAACGGCAGCCTCGAGCCTGTTTGCAAACGTTCACATGAAATTTTCAATAACATTTTGGCATAATTGCTGACTAATTTTATTAATGGTGGGTCTAATTTCTTCCTTGAGCTCCAGAATAGTCTGTGAATCATTGATATCACTTTTCCTTTCAGAAAGCCCCAAAAAAAAGAAATCCAATGGCATCAAATCGCACTATCTTGGTGGTCAATTCACATCGCTGCGTCACGAGATAACACGACCATGAAACTTCGTCTGCAATAACTGCGCAGTGTAGTAGGTTGCGACCCCTTGTTGAAAGAGTATGTCTTTCAAGTCCACGCCGTTCAATTCATTCCATAAAAAGTTGGTTATTACATTACGATAATGAACACCATTGTCGGTAACCGCATTTTCAGTAGCATTCTCGAAAAAGTACAGCCCAATCACTCCTCCGACCCAAAATCAGCACCAAACAGTGACTCGTGGTGGATGCATGGGAAGCTACCATATTAGATCACTTGTGAATTATCGGTGCCCCAAATTCGACAATTTTGTTTATTTACATAGCCACTAAGTTGAAAATGTGCCTCATCGCAAAAGATGATTTGTTGATGCTCCAATATCCAATTGGCGAATGTACGGCGCTGCGTATGGTCTGTTGGCTGCAGTTCTTGTATCAATTGGATCTTGTAAGCATGCAAATGTAGATCTTTCGTCAAAATTCGCTACACAGAACATCTTGAAATATTCAGTTGTTGAGCACGATGGCGAATCGAGGTAGAAAGACTTTCGTCAATACTCGCACTCACTGCGGCTATGTTTTCATTTGACCTGTCGGTATGAGGACGGCCACTGCTTCTCGCGGTCAGAACTGAACTACTAACCTCAAATTTTTTGATTAACTGCACCACAGTGTTGCGAGATGGTGCGCTATGATGACCAAGAGACGTGCGGACTTTTCGAACCATCTCGCAAAATTTTCACCATTTTTGTAGTGAATTCTCACAATTTCTATGCGTTGCTCGCGTAATTCTCCATGACTAAACCTCAATATTTTTCTGATGCCAATTGTCAAAGATTGGTACTCTATGTTCGCCACAAAAAAAATGACACGCAATTTAAAATGTCAGGTCGTTTTGAGACACCCTTTAGTAATTAGAGCGATCGTTCAACATTTGAATACCTTTCATATAGTATGATTTGTTGAACTCTTTAAAATAAGCCTCAGTTTTCCACTGGACTTTTTCATTCGAGCCAAATCTATTTCCCCTGGAGCCACCTCTTCAAATTTGAAAAGAGGTAATAATCGCTGAAGCCCAGTTCTGGTGAGTACGGTGAATGAAAAAGCAACTCATACCCCAATTGGTCCAATTTCACCATTGATTTTATGGAGTTGTGGGCTGGTGCATTACTTCAGTAAAACAACAATTTTTAGTGTTCCGTATGGAACACTTATAAGATCACTTCGGTGTCTGTCTGTCTGTCTGTCTGTCACACCCGATTTTCTCGGAAACTATTTGACATAGAAAGGTGAAATTTGGTAATAATATAGGAATTGACGGCCTCATCAGAGCCATGTAGTTTTGAGAATTAAATTTTGACTCAAGGAGTTAGTTTTGGGGGGTGAAGTCGGAAGTGAAAAAAAAATTTTTTTACTAGGTCATCGAGTGTGGTGTCAAATGAAAGCTTGTAAAAACACGAGTAAAAAATATATATATAATATTATACTTGCGCGCACTTTTCTTTGTATTATTTTTAAAAAATCGCTGTCCCCTACCTTATCTCGAAAAATACTGATCAAAAAATTTGGAAAAAATTCTGGAATATTCTCCACGGGGTATAGATTGAAGGAAAATTATCAGGAGTGTATTACCTTTAATAATTTATTTGGAATATAAAAAAAAAAACAAAATTTCAAGATCACCAGTTTTCAGTAAAGATTGGAAACAAACTTTGTTGAAAACTCATTTGGGGTCTGTTTTGTGAAGTCACTGATCATTTTATACCACCCTAACAAAAATTTTTTATTTTAAAAACAATCAACGTACGGAACACTAATTGTGCATGTTCAACTTGCACTTGACCGGTTTTATTTCTTTATTAAATGCGGCATTATTTCTTGATTTTACAATTCAAGCGGTCTAATAAACCAAAGTATTAGTCTCTGGTGACTGTTTGCCCTTTGTCAAGATAGTCAATTGGTATTATTCCATGCGAATCCCAAAAAATACTTACCAAAACCTTTTGATCATTTCGATCGGCTTTCATGTCTTCACCTTTTTTTAAAGACTTTATGTAATTTCCACAGTTTTTTGCACAGAATTTTTTGTAGTATTGGGAATAAAGACTTTACAATTTTTTTTAAAGCTGTAGCGTAAATTCTCGATGTAGACGGTTCACTATTTAAATGTGGTAATCTATTCGGAGACGTCGAGTTGCTGAGTAATGCGATTATTTTCATTATTGATAATAATAGAAGCGTCTTGTAAGATCGATGTGCTTTCATTACTTGAATTTGTTTAAGAGAGGGAACATTTATATTTTAAGCTGCTTTAAACAAATGTTCAGGAAGGACGTTTTTGTCTACGGGCCAAACTCCATCCGCTTTAAATCCATTCATAATAGTGCCAATAATAGCAGCTCTTTGTCACTCTCCCGACTGCCTGTTGGACTTACACGTGTAGTGATGGATCCATGTTTCGTTCATTGTTTCCAATCGACACAAAAACTTCTTTGGATTACGCCGAAACAGGGCTAAACAGCGTTCTGAATCTTCCAGACGTTGCTGTTTTTGATCAATCGTGAGAGTGCGGGGCACCCGTAGGGGACATAGCGTTTTTATATTCACCCGAAATATGTGTCACGCGTTCTGTTAATATCTTTACGATATCAGCTAACTATCTCAATTTCACTTTGCGCTCATTCAGAACAATACGGTGGATTTTTTTTGAGTTTTTTGGAGTGCACGGAACATGGTACATCATGGGTCCTTGTACAGCCTCTTTTAGGCTCACTAAACCATCAACATATAGTTTTATTTCGACAAAATAGATATGCCATAATACTTCTTAAGCTGTTCTTGGATTCTGGCTGTATTTTTCATATCAAAAAACAATGTTTAATCAGACCATTTCTGAAAAGCCGTAAGCAAAATATAACCTCAAAATTTTTTAAAATTTCAAAAAGCAGTACGGAACGCGTTTAAAATTGGCTCATTAGGGGTTTCTGGGGTCACTGAATCTATTTTAGGGGTCATTTTGATCATATGCACCCTTTTAAGGGGTGAAAATGGGGGTTGGAAGGGAAAAAAATACGATATTCGCCTAAATTAGAGTCTTGCGTTCAATGGTTTTCTCGGGGTTTCTGGGGCCGCTAAATCTATTTTCAGGGTCATTTTGAAGATATGCATCCTTCCGAGTGGTGAAAATGGGGGTTGGAAGAAGAGAAATTACGATATTCTCCTGAATTAGTGTTTTGGGTTCAAAACTGGCTCCTCGGGGGTTTCTGGGGTCGCTGAATCTATTTTTCAACCCCCATTTTCACCCCTCAAAAGGATGCATAAATTGACTCCGAAAATAGAACCGAGTGCATGGAACATGGTGCATCATGGGTCCTTGTACGACCTCGTTTAAGGTCACTAAACCATCAACATGTAGTTTTATTTATTATTCTCAAGCTGTTCTTGGATTCTGGCTGTATTTTTCATATAAAAAAAAATGTTTAATTGACACAGGAAATTCTTTTTGTTCCATAGTTTTGCAAAAATCAAAAGAAGCGCCACTCAAACAGTGGTAACTCGCAAAAATAGATAAAATGCCATGAAAATTTCACACCACTCTTCTGAGGGATGTCATTAACTGGGTTTTTTGTTTGGGCTGTCATCTCTCGAAAAGTCTCTGGACTTTTCACCCTATATAAGTCAAGTGCAATTAATAATAAAAAGAGTTAATACAGTATCGTTAATTTAAAATTAAATTTGCATATTTATGTATTGATTCTTTTATTTTCAAAGTTCATAGTCTTTCATAAAACGGCTAACTCCTTTTATCTGGATGACAATTTCGTAAAAAGTTCGTTAACTTTCGCATCCCTATGTTCCTGATAAAAACTTTCTGGATATTAAAAGTATCATCAATATAAGCTTGCTTTTGACATTGTTTAATGGACTTGCAGAAGTTGACTGTATATATTAAGAAAAAGCCCCTCTAAATAAAAATGTTTTTATTGCTTTTATTTTTACCATCCATCCAGTGAATTATTTATTTTTGTTATGTATCTAAGAATACAGGTATATATTTATGTTAAAAATATCCTAATAAATATTCCCTATACAACTTAAAGCCTATCTAACTGGTGTGTTTCCAAGATGGTGGACATGTGATGTACGATTACAACAGGCTTAACTAACCTTAATATTTAATCAACTGATGTTATTTAATAAGAACCAAATTACTTGTTTGGACCATTAATTCATACTGATGAAGAAAAGAAAAATATTTCAATAATATCACTCTGCAACACTAAAAAATTTACTGACATCTCGAATAGTGATTGGTATAAGGTACATCTAGCATACAAAAAAAGGGTTTTATATCATCTCATACCCTAGCAAACTAGCAATTTGTTTTATTTACTCCTCGTATCACTTGTTTGAGGTTAGTCATAAAAAAAATAATACTACTACTAAGTACCGATTATTTAAAATATCGAGTTATAATGTAGTTAAAGTTATTCCTTATTATAAAGAAGTGAGATTCACTATTTATACTACAAGTGTGTGTGTGTGTACCAGTACTTGAGTTTTTGTTGAACTATAGGACGACTTAAATATTGTTGAAATACCTTTATGATCCAAAAGTTGCAACCAGTCCTATAATTACCTAGACTAACAAAAAAATATTTGTAAAAACTTGTTAAACCAATACAACTAAGTGTTATATATTTAGTTTTTCTGTATCGCCCACATTTCTCTTACAATATGGCATCGATTAAATTTCAAAATAGGGAAAATTTGATACATAAAAAATAAAAACTTAAACCGTACTTTTATTCAATTAGGCTACAATTTTTGCTCACGATAACATATTTCACTTCAATGCGAATATTTCAGGTGCTAATTTTTGTATTTCCTTTCGCTTTTTCTCTGTGAAGTTTCTTTTATAGCTTTTTCTCCGATGTGATGCATTTTGTTGTTCTCTATGAACTGACCAGCAGTAATCACCCATCATGTTGATATTCCACTGTCCCTGGTACTGTTTCTCCATCTTCTTTATGACGTGATGGAACCCTTCCCCCTGCTCTTCACTCACATCGTCTAAGTTTTTAGGAAAAAAGTCAAGATGGTTTTGCAAGAAGTGGACTTTAAGGCTCATCAGACAACCCAAATTTTTGAACTGATCTGTCATATTAGCTACGATAAGTTCATAGTTAGGGTCTTTCACATTGCCCACAACTTCTTTGAATGATATCCAAGCCTCCTTTTCCTTTGTAATCATCGTTGCTTCAAAGTTGGAATCGAACATCATTTTAGAAATAACAGGCCCAACGAAAACCCGTTCTTTCCGTTTGGCTTCTGATAAATGAGGAAATCTTTTACACAAATATTTAAAACATTGACCATCTTTAGGGAAGGCTTTCACAAATTGTTTCATTAAGCCTAACTTGATGTGTAGTGGTGGTAGAAAGATCTTTTTTGGGTCTACTAAAGTTTTATACAAAATATTCTTCTCGCCAGGTGTTCAAGTTTTTTCTGACGGGCCATTGTTTTTTTGTACCAATGTTGATTCCTTGCTTTGCTGTCTTCCTCACATATAAAACATGAAAACTTTGTAAATCCCTTTTGTTGACCAAGGATCATGGAGACAACTTTTAAATCTCCACATAGCATCCAATCGTGAGCTGGATAGTTAATTTTCTCTAAAATCATGTTAAGATTTTCGTAAGTTTCCGTCATATGGACTGAATGGGCAGTGAAGCATAATTATTTCCGTTGTGTAACACAACAGGCAGTGAAGCATAATTATTTCCGTTGTGTAACACAACACCTTAAACTAGTTTTTGATGAGTCTATAAAAAGCCAATCTTCCTTCTTGTACTCAATGCCAAATTCGTTCATTAGACTACCAATATCATGGCAGTAAACCAAATCCTCCTCCTGCTTGAAAAACTGAGAAAACTGTTGATCTCTTATTCTATAATGGTAAATAAATGTTCCAGATTCCAATAAATGTTTTTCTTTCAGCCTAGAATCAAGCAATTCTGCTTTTTCCTTAGTTAAACCCAAATCTCTCACTAAATCATTTAACTCAGCTTGTGTAAACACTGTGGTTTTAAATTTTCTAGAGAACATTGAAACTCATCATCATCTGGTCGACTTTCATTAAATTCGGGACTGGACTGTAAAACGTCGTCAATAGACTGAGGTGGTTCAGGGACAGGAAGTCCCGGTCCATGTCCTACCGGCCGATTAGCTGAAGTAAAGTTAGGATAGACAAAAGACAAGACAAAAAGACTTATTTTTGAAGTTAAATCCAGCTGCAAAAATAAAAATCATTTGAATGATACCATGAGTACTGCAAATCTAAAAGCTTTCTTTTCTTTCTTATGCCATTTCCTAAGATCCTCGACACAAACATAACATACTTTGTGAGGAGCCCAACATTTTTCTTGGTCACCGATTTCTACATCAAAACATGCAAAGTATACTTTTTTACAAAGTTAGTAATATTTCTTTGATGTTTTTTAACTACAAGCTCACCACATATACAACAAAAAATGTTGGGAGAGTTTTTACAACCACGATTAGCCATACTTTAAGTGTGAATCAAAGCACATGGGTTAAACACTGCAATGCGAGGTTATATTAACCGGAAGAAACCAACAGCTATGACATTTATCGGAGCTGCCAACCCAATAACATTTGATTTTATTGTCAACCTTATAAAATTCTGATTTTGTTGCCGACCTAATAACATTCGAATGATAAAAAATAAACTTTTTACATTTTGAATATTAAAATGTGACAAATTGGTCGGTGATATGACTTTTTTATTATTATTTTCGGATCGAGCACACCAAGGAATCAGGTAAAATTATTACTACTAATTTTTTCATCGTTGGCCTGTGTTATTTTCCTACATAACATTTTCTAATTGTAAAAACTTTTAGCTGGCAATAGTAAACAGTATACAACGTCTGTTCTTAAATGATTTAATACAGAAAAGACTTACTGCCGATTTAGCTGAAATTTATGGCACTAGTAAAAAATGACAGAAAAAAACTCGAAAAATACGTCTCAACTTTTCTTTTATCTAAAATTGTATCCTTGGCTTTGGTATTGGTAAGGACATAAAAACTTTTTATTATATTAAGTCGAGATTCTTGGAAGTGAGAAATATATGATAAGATGTTGCTATGTATATGAAAAGTTTTCTCATAAACCAAAAACGTGTTTTTTTGAAAGCTGCCGTAAAATATTTGATTCAGTTGCCGGATTTCCATTTATATTAACTGTATAGAGTATATGAAGGATGAAATTTTCAAAAACACAATTTTTGGTTTTTTTACAGCAAACTTATAGTTGAAATACTAAAAATTCTTTCTTAACTTTCTTATATTTAAACTGAATTAACATATGTAAACTCCTGTTTGCTAAATAACTTGATGTTTTCAAATTTGGTTGTTGTATTTTTACTTTCCTTGCTAAACAATAAGACAGCCGCACATCGCAAATAATATTTATTTTATTTACACATTATTACCTGACAATTTTTTTACCGATATTGCCCACATTTGGATTTTATTCTTTCACATATTTCGTTGGCAGAAAGTATATATTTTATTCGTTGTATTTTCAAAACAGAGAATTGGGGTTTTTTTAATTATTAGATACCCTTTTATATTATTTAAATAAGGTAAGCAATTTTTTTTTTTGTTGAAATAATAAACAAATATTTTGCATAAATATTTATTGTAAAATATAAATGGGCCAAAAGGGGTGGAGGAGGTTATCTTGTATATATAGGTTTTTAGAGAGATTTGGAGGAACTCAATAACTAGGATATTTTTAGTGTCCGTACGGAACACTTATAAGATGACTTCGATATCTGTCTGTCTGTCTGTCCGTCTGTCTGTCACACCCGATTTTCTCCGAAAATATTTGTCATAGAAAGTTGAAATATAGGAATCAAAGCCGTGTAGTTATGAAAGTTAAATTTTGACTTACTAGGTCATCGAGTGTGGTGTCAAATGAAAGCTTGTGAAAACACCAGTAAAAAATTTATATATAATGTAGTACTTGGACTCACTTTTCTTTATACTATTTTTAAAAAGTCGCGAAAAAATCGCTGTCCCCCCACCTTATCTCGAAAAGTACTGATCAAAAAATTTTGGAAAAAATTCTGGAATGCTCTTCACGGGGTGTAGATTGAACGAAAATTATCACGAGTGCATTACCTTTAATAATTTATTAGGTATATAAAAAAACAAAAATTTCAAGGTCATCAGTTTTCAGTAAAGATTGGAAACAAACTTTGTTGAAAACTCATTTGGGGTGGGTTTTGTGAAGTCACTGATCATTTTATACCACCGTAACAAAATTTTTTATTATAAAAGCAATCAACGTACGGAACACTAATTGTGCAAGTTCAACTTGACCGGTTATTTTTCATTATTTTCAAATTTAACTGAAGAAGAGGGTGAAAGAGGCAGGATGTTAAAGATTGTCTAGTTTCAATAGTATTTCTTAGTAATTTTTCCAAATTTTGGTATTTGATTGTTGAATGATTGATAAATTTGACAAGTTTTAAATATATTATTTATAATAAAATATATAAGAGGTTAATGGGTGGAGTAGGGAGTTAGAGGGGTTGCCTTATATATATTCGCGCTATATGTCCTTTTCAGGGCTTTTGGACTGTACAAATAAGAAAAATAGGTTATTGTGTCATTAGTTTCATTTTTAATAGGGGAAGAGGGTGAAAGAGACGGAAGAATCTTAAGAGTTTGAATATGGGAAATTTTCCAGGTTTTTTTTGAATGGGAAAATGGGCAAATACTAAGAATAATCATTTATGAGAAAAAACATATAACAGGAAAAGAAGGCCAAAAAAGGAAGGTAGAAGAGTGACTTTACATGTATCGTGTTACGGATATTTTCCGGTATTCCGTCAATCAAGGAATCGAAACATTACATTAGCTCTTTTTCAATATTTTCATTGTTAACATGGGAAAAGGGTGAAACGGGTAGGGATAATGTTATTGTTCCAATAGTATTATAATAATTTTTCCTGATTTTTGAGTGTGATACTGGATATTTATTAAAAAATAAATTTTTGTAGTTTCATATATATATATATATATATATATATATATATATATATATATATATATATATACATATATATATATATATATATATATATATATATATATATATATATATATATAACTGCTGCCTCAAAATCACAGTAGCAGCAGCAGCAGCGGGAGCACTTGAAAATGCCAAATGAGATTTTGGCGAAACGTCGTGCAAATCATTGTTAGACGAACGGATTGAAACCCGGTATTTTAATGTATTTTATATATATGTATATATATATATATATATATATATATATATATATATATATATATATGTTTAGAAATGTAATTTTGAAACTCTGGAGTTACACGAAACAAGTTGAATCTTCTTCTTGGGCCTTTTTTAGGGATGATAAAGTTTCATTCTTAGTTAAAACAATTTCTTTTATCATAGAATTATCTGGAATAACAATATCAAATGTAAAAAATAAAGGGTAATAACAAGACTACTAAATCAAAAATTACTGGATTTTTCTTTAAACATAGATTCATTAATGAATTGGGAGTCAGTAACTTCTCTAAGGAGATCTAAATTGTCATCATCTGAACTATCCGAGCTCATTTTCTTTGTAAAATCGATAGAAAAATTATTTTTTTAGTCATGATTTTATACACACACAAAATCTTCCATTTTTAACATAAACATTCTTTTTTTTTTAGAACGGTCAATTATTAGTCCTAAGTAGCCTAAAATTGTTCTATTCACAAGTAGAAGTTAGTAAGTGTATTTATAATTCTGAGTAATTTTATACTTACAGAGAGAACAAAGTTAAAAAGGCACTTCACAAGACCGTTTTCAAGCACCCAAGGAAAAGTTCATCTCAACTTACTGTCCTTTCGGTTAGAGCAGTATGAAGTACTCAATCGTTCAAATATATAAAAAGGAAAATAATAATTTCAACATGTAAAAAACCGCCAGGAAAAATAATATGGGACCTTTTGTGCAGATTCCTATATGATTAGGTCACTATTGGGTCATATATATATATATATATATATATATATATATATATATATATATATATATATATATATATATATATATAGGCTTTCACGGATGGTGGAATGTAGTACATTAAAATTCCGGGTGTCGATCCGTTCGTCTAACGATGAATTTGCACGATGTTTCGCCAAAATCTCATTTGGCATTTTCAAGTGCTCTTGCTGCAACTGCTACTCGATACTGGATCTTGCTGCTGCTGCCGCTAGTTAGCCTCGAGCGACTGCAGCAGAAAGATTACAGTATCGCGGAAGCAGCAGCAGCATCAAGAGCACTTGAAAATGCCAAATGTAATTTTGGCGAAACGTAGTGCAAATTCATCGTTAGACGAACGGATTGACACCCGGAATTTTAATGTACTATAATATATACATATATATATATATATATATATATATATATATATATATATATATATACATATATATATATATATATATATATATATATATATATATATATATATATATATATATATATATATATATATATATATATTATATATATATATATATATATATATATATATATATATAAATATATACAGTCCCTGACCAAATTATTAGACGCACTGCAAGATTTCATGTAAAATATTAATTACCGAGTGATATTGTACCGTTTTATTATTTTAAATTGATTTGTTTTTTACTTTTATGTTATCCAATCAATTACCTATTTATTTGACATAAATAAAACAGCATTAATTTAGAAAAGCATAAGTTTATTAAGTTTTAAAGAAAAGTGAAATTAATGTTAGTAAAAGTCAATATTTAGTTGAGCCACCTTTAGGCGCTATCAAAGTTTTAATTCTGCGCAGCATGCTATCAATGCAAGATTGTACTATCTCCTGCATTTGAGGATGATGATTCCACACATGAATAATCTTTTCTAGGAGCTGGGTTTTGTTGGTAATCACATCTTTAGCCACTTCTCTTTTCATCAGCTCCCACACATTTTCAATGGGGTTCATATCAGGGCTATTACCCGGCCAATCCAACAGAGGGATATTTTTTTCTGCCAAAAAAGCTTTAACAGACCGAGCAGTGTGGCAGGGAGCTCCATCTTGCATGAAAGTGAATGGTTCCCCATTTGGAAACCATTCTCTGAGCTGCGGAATCAACCGATTTTGTAATACTTCTTTGTACTGATCTTACCTCATTATTCCTTTGACGACGTACAGACGTCCAGTGCCCTTGCCGCTGATGACTGACCAAATCATCACTTTGGTGGGATGTTTAACCGTCGGGACGACACAATCAGGATGAAACTTTTCTCCATGACGGCGACGCACATACTGAGCTTTATTCTGCAAAATTTCGAATGTGCTTTCGTCACTGAAGCAGACCTGTCAAAAATAGGAAAAATATATAAACTTCCATGTTTATCTGCTTTATTTAACTGAAAATGATAATAATGTATCAATTATTGATTAAATTGCTGTATCTTACCGATCTCCAGAAGTCCACATCTTTGTCTTGCCATTGTTTGGCCCACTTCAGGCGCTTTGCTTTCATTGCAGCTGTTAACTTGGGCTTCCTGGCGGGCGACAGGCCTTAAAATCTAATTCTTTCAATTTTCTTCGGACAGTGCGCTCAGAAGCATTTACGCTAGCATCCTGGAGTTGTGATTTTATTACCTTTGTGGTAGCAAATCTGTTTTCTACACAAATTTTCTTCAAACATCTCTCTGACCGTGGAGTGAAAATTGGTTTTCTACCGCATCTTTTCTTTCTTTTCGGGCTCAATTCCTTCCCTGACTCAATTTTCTTTTTTATGCGTCGTACACTAGCTTCAGAAACCTCCAATCTTCGTGATATTTCTCGGTTTGTAAATGTTTTCGCAATCACAAGGGCCTTTACTTCAGCTTTTTTACGTGGTGAAAGATCGCCTTTTCTACCCATAATGAAAAGAGTCCAATTACTTTTTTAAAACACTGCATACAAAATAAACTAATAACTGAGTATTATAAAACTGTTAAACAAACAATCACAGTCCATAAAGCCACAGAAACACGTCCGTACCTGACTCGATTCCGATCGCAACTGATACAGGTTTGCACTTGTTTACGTTCATGTATCACTTTGTCAACACAGTGTTGCCATATGTTAAAAATAAATACAAATATGTAGTCTACAACAATTCTTTTAAATAAAAATCAATAATATTGTAGTTTAAATATACCATTATTGCATAAAAACTCTTAAGAAACATAAAATTACTAAAAAAAATACAGTGCGTCTAATAATTTGGCCAGGGACTGTATATAAATATATATATATATATATATATATATATATATATATATATATATATATATATATATATATATATATATATACATAAATATTGGAGGAAAGGGGTAAGTTGGAGGATGATTGTGTATATATTGTAATTTACTTCTATTTCAGTGTTTAATTTTCCATTATTTCCAGTTTAGACAGAACGTTTTATTTTCCAAATTTCGTCGATTTGTCTACCTGTTGGCACAGTAACTTTCGAACAAAATAATAATATAACACTTAACCTATAGTTCTTAATTGTTATCGTTTACAAGGGGGTAAAAGAGGTTAGAATTTATTTACTTTTTATTTAAGTACTTTTAGAACTACTTGTTTTCCAGGAAAGTACCCATTACTTTATAAAATAATCATTCTTTGTTAACTAATGTTTTCAATAAAAAAAATCCCTGATAATCAAATAGTTTTAACATTTTTGAAGTTCAAAATGTAAAAGTCTGGCGCAATTGGTAAATCAAAAGATATGATCCATTGTAAGAGTGTATAGTAGAAGAATATTAAACGAGAATTAACGTTTTACAAATAACCTGAGTTTTCTGTTCTATAACAACATCGAAAAATTTTATTTTTCAAGAAAATAACTATTATTTATAACAAGTAAAAACTGGACACTCCAGAAGTACACAGTCGGTAAATATTTTTACTGTTTTGAATCTCAATTTAACACCAAAATTATTTGAAAATATAAGCTTTGAATGGCTGAAAATATGAAATAACTTAATATCATAATTAAATATTTCTACTCCCAAAAACACTTTTCATAAATCGCTTGACTTAATATAACACCTCGCATTTTCAAAAATTTGATTTTTTTACTGATTTTTATTCTCTATACTTCTAGGAATTATTAAAAAAAAAGAAATTAAGAAAACGCCATTCCATTACAAAGTTATTTTTTTTTATGGGTCTAGCATACGTACTGCAGGGAGATCCCTAAAGCGCTACAGGAGCGACACGTGTGCGGAAAAAGCGATACACGTTGTTCTTGAATCGCTGTAAATTTCACTCGGTGGGAAACAGAGTCTTGGGTAAATTATTCCAAAGGGATGATGTTCTCCATATAAAAGACTGCTTGAAAAGCATTGTACGAGGAGTAACAAGCTGAACCTCATACGGATGTGAAGTATCAGTGCGACGTGTATTTCTAACATGCACCGCTCTGAGAGGAATTAAGCGGGCCACATCCTCCGAACACTTTCCATGAAAATACTTGTAGAATAGGCTCAAGTGGTCAACCGTTCTTCGATGTCCAAGCGAATCAAGGCCGCCGGTCAGTTCCGGGTCTCTAATCAGATGAACAGCTCTTCTCTGAATATAATCCAACAAATGCAGTGTATGTTTTGGAGCGGAGCCCCAAACATGGGAGCAGTATTCCATAGTTGGTCGAATTTGAGCTTTGTAAAGAGTTAACAGTTGTTGTGGAGTGTAATATTCCCAACTTTTGAGAAGCTCTCCTTGCTATGCCCGCAACATGCTCATGCCAGGACATATTTGCTCCAAAATTAACGCCCAACAAATTGAGTGACGATGTTAGAGGAATGGAGTGCCCCCGAGTATGGATGTATGGAGTATGGAGTAAGGGAGTATAGCATTAAATGTGACCTAGCATGGGATTGGAACTGCTACCTGTTTTCAGACTCTGTCTGCAATATTACTCAGTCAATTTTTAGTATTTTTTAACTTTTTTTTTTTTTTTAATCTTAATAATTACTTTTTCTACAAAATATCAAGAGGTGTTTTTAAATTTTCTAAAAGACAATTTTTTATCGATAATTAAACATAAATTTTTTGATCGAAAATTGCAGTCTAAAGTCTGATATACCGTAGTTTTTTTATTTTTGAAAAAAAACCCTTCGACAATTTTTAACTACTACATTATTTTACGAGATTAATTTTTATTTTTGCTGATTGGATTATTTTTTGTCAACCTATCCTGCAGACGAGACCTGATAAAAAATAGTGTTAACACTTAAAACTTATTAAAAAAAAAATCTTATAATTTAAGGTACTGTAAATATATATAATCGCCATTCTTTTGTATTATTCACTTAATAACCTTTAAAATTTTTTTTTTTAATATACATACTTTTTGAAGTGTCCAGGTGTATGTAACCCCTTATATAAAATCTATTAAACGTCGAACCCGGCTAAAAGCCTACTAAAACTCAATAAGTTAACATCAAAATAACAATTAACCAGACCCTTAATTTAATATCTCAATACTTTAGAACAGCAAAATTAACTGCAATTATATAAACAAAACTCCGCTTGAAGCTCTATAGCTCGTAGTAATTAATATTGAAACTTAAATTCTTAAATTTTCGCTAATTTCAAAATTTGAAGTTCTGGAAGAGAAGTTTTGTAATTAAAAAGAGCGAAAAAGGAGTACTACATTATGTTAATAAGTTTAAACTGCCTGGAGCTGGATCTTGTAAACATTTTATAAAAGCTTTTAATTATTGTCGAAACGCTTTGACTAGTTATTAATGTATATTGAAGAGAGTTTCTTTTTTATGACAATTATATTGAAGTTAGTGGTTATTATATTTGTTTCTTCTTAAACTTTAAGATTGGTGTGGCGTAACCTCCTATTTTTACCTTTCTGTATTTTGTCAACTTAACTTACCTCATTTTTTAAATCAACCCTTTGATCCCTCGGGATCCATGTCATCATTTTCTTCTACGCCCGCCTTTATAAATTTTACTATAAAAAAATTTAAAATCAGTATCAACTACTAAAAATGAACAAAATCCATATTTCAGCAGTGAACCAGTTTTATAATATTTTTATATTAAATTTGAAATTAATTTCGCGATTCGTTAGGGAGAGACTATTAACTATTTGTTCATGTTTTCACAATAGCGTAAGTGTATTAAAAACAAGGGTAAAAATTGAAAACTTCAAAATAAATCGAAAACTATTAGAAATAGGTATATCACATACTTAATAAAAGTTGGAGGGTTTTGTGAATTGCCAGGCAATCGCAACTAATTGTATAAAAAAATAAAAATAATAGGAGGCGATGTTAGTCCAAAATGTAGAAAGGATGAAACAGTACAACACATCATCGGTGCTTGCCCAGTCCTGCAATATTACTCAGTCAATTTTTAATATTTTTTAACTTTTTTTTTTAAAAATCTTATTGATTACTTTTTCTAAAAAATGTCGAGAGGGGTTTCTTTATTTTTCTAAAAGACAATTTTTTATAGATAATTAAACATAAATTTTTTAATCGAAAATTGCATTCTAAAGTTTGATATGTCGTAGTTTTTTTTATTTTTGAAAAAAAAACCGTTCGACAGTTTTTAACTATTACATTATTTTACGAGATTAATTTTTATTTTTGCCGATTGGATTATTTTTTGTTAACCTATTTTGCAGAAGGGGAGGTGCCATAGTTTTTATCAGTGGTCCATTTAACCTGATAAAAAATAATGTTAACATTTAAAACATATTTAAAAAAAAGAAAATTCTTATAATTTAAAGTACTGTAAAAATATATAATCGCCATTCTTTTGTATTATTCACTTAATAACCTTTAAAATATTTTTTTTTTACATACTTTTTGCAGTATCCAGGTGTATGTAACCCCTTATAAAAAATCTATTAAACGTCGAATCCGGCTAAAAGCCTACTAAAACTTAACAAGTTAACATCAAAATAACAATTACCCAGACCCTTAATTTAACATCTCAATACTTTAGAACAGCAAAATTAACTGCAATTATATAAACAAAACTCCGCTTGAAGCTTTGTAGCTCGTAGTAATTAATATTGAAACTTAAATTCTTAAATTTTCCCTAATTTCAAAGTTGGAAGTTCTAGAAGAGAAGTTTTGTAATTAAAAAGAGCGAAAAAGGAGTACAACATTATGTTAATAAGTTTAAACTGCCTGGAGCTGGATCTTGTAAACATTTTATAAAAGCTTTAAATTATTGTCGAAACGCTTTGACTAGTTATTAATGTATATTGAAGAGAGTTTTTTTTTTTATGACAATTATATCGAAGTTAGTGGTTATTATATTTGTTTCTTCTTAAACTTTAAGATTGGTGAGGCATAACCTTCTATTTTTACCTTTCTGTATTTTGTCAACTTACCTTACCTCATTTTTTAAATCAACCCTTTGATCCCTCGGGATCCATGTCATCATTTTCTTCTACGCCCGCCTGTATACATTTGACTATAAAAAAATTTAAAAATCAGTATCGACAACTAAAAATGAACAAAATCCGTATTTCAGCAGTGAACCAGTTTTATAATATTTTTATATTAAATTTGAATTTAAATTCACGTTTCGTTCGAGAGAGACTATTAACTATTTGTTTATGTTTTCACAATAGCGTAAGTGTATTAAAAACAACGGTAAAAAATTGAAAAATAAATCGAAAACTATTAGAAATAGGTATATCACATACTTAATAAAAGTTGGAGGGTTTTGTAAATTGCCAGGCAATCGCAACTAATTATACAAAGAAATAAAATAATAGGAGGCGATGTTAGTCCAAAATGTAGAAAGGATGAAACAGTACAACACATCATCGGTGCTTGCCCAGCCCTGCAATATTACTCAGTCAATTTTTAATATTTTTTAACTTTTTTTTAAAAATCTTAATAAGTACTTTTTCTACAAAATGTCGAGAGGGGTTTTTTTATTTTTCTAAAAGACAATTTTTTATCGATAATTAAACATAAATTTTTTAATTGAAAATTGCATTCTAAGGTTTGATATACCGTAGTTTTTTTTATTTTTTGAAAAAAAAAAACCGTTCGACAGTTTTTAACTATTACATTATTTTACGAGATTAATTTTTATTTTTGCCGATTGGATTATTTTTTGTTAACCTATTTTGCAGAAGGGGAGGCGCCATAGTTTTTATCAGTGGTCCATTTAACCTGATAAAAAATAATGTTAACATTTAAAACATATTTAAAAAAAAGAAAATTCTTATAATTTAAAGTACTGTAAAAATATATAATCGCCATTCTTTTGTATTATTCACTTAATAACCTTTAAAATATTTTTTTTACATACTTTTTGCAGTATCCAGGTGTATGTAACCCCTTATAAAAAATCTATTAAAAGTCGAATCCGGCTAAAAGCCTACTAAAACTTAACAAGTTAACATCAAAATAACAATTACCCAGACCCTTAATTTAACATCTCAATACTTTAGAACAGCAAAATTAACTGCAATTATATAAACAAAACTCCGCTTGAAGCTCTGTAGCTCGTAGTAATTAATATTGAAACTTAAATTCTTAAATTTTCCCTAATTTCAAAGTTGGAAGTTCTAGAAGAGAAGTTTTGAAATTAAAAAGACCGAAAAAGGAGTACTACATTATGTTAATAAGTTTAAACTGCCTGGAGCTGGATCTTGTAAACATTTTATAAAAGCTTTAAATTATTGTCGAAACGCTTTGACTAGTTATTAATGTATATTGAAGAGAGTTTTTTTTTTTATGACAATTATATCGAAGTTAGTGGTTATTATATTTGTTTCTTCTTAAACTTTAAGATTGGTGAGGCATAACCTTCTATTTTTACCTTTCTGTATTTTGTCAACTTACCTTACCTCATTTTTTAAATCAACCCTTTGATCCCTCGGGATCCATGTCATCATTTTCTTCTACGCCCGCCTGTATACATTTGACTATAAAAAAATTTAAAAATCAGTATCGACAACTAAAAATGAACAAAATCCGTATTTCAGCAGTGAACCAGTTTTATAATATTTTTATATTAAATTTGAATTTAAATTCACGTTTCGTTCGAGAGAGACTATTAACTATTTGTTTATGTTTTCACAATAGCGTAAGTGTATTAAAAACAACGGTAAAAATTGAAAAATAAATCGAAAACTATTAGAAATAGGTATATCACATACTTAATAAAAGTTGGAGGGTTTTGTAAATTGCCAGGCAATCGCAACTAATTATACAAAGAAATAAAATAATAGGAGGCGATGTTAGTCCAAAATGTAGAAAGGATGAAACAGTACAACACATCATCGGTGCTTGCCCAGCCCTGCAATATTACTCAGTCAATTTTTAATATTTTTTAACTTTTTTTTAAAAATCTTAATAAGTACTTTTTCTACAAAATGTCGAGAGGGGTTTTTTTTATTTTTCTAAAAGACAATTTTTTATCGATAATTAAACATAAATTTTTTAATTGAAAATTGCATTCTAAGGTTTGATATACCGTAGTTTTTTTTATTTTTGAAAAAAAACCGTTCGACAGTTTTTAACTATTACATTATTTTACGAGATTAATTTTTATTTTTGCCGATTGGATTATTTTTTGTTAACCTATTTTGCAGAAGGGGAGGCGCCATAGTTTTTTATCAGTGGTCCATTTAACCTGATAAAAAATAATGTTAACATTTAAAACATATTTAAAAAAAAAGAAAATTCTTATAATTTAAAGTACTGTAAAAATATATAATCGCCATTCTTTTGTATTATTCACTTAATAACCTTTAAAATATTTTTTTTTACATACTTTTTGCAGTATCCAGGTGTATGTAACCCCTTATAAAAAATCTATTAAAAGTCGAATCCGGCTAAAAGCCTACTAAAACTTAACAAGTTAACATCAAAATAACAATTACCCAGACCCTTAATTTAACATCTCAATACTTTAGAACAGCAAAATTAACTGCAATTATATAAACAAAACTCCGCTTGAAGCTCTGTAGCTCGTAGTAATTAATATTGAAACTTAAATTCTTAAATTTTCCCTAATTTCAAAGTTGGAAGTTCTAGAAGAGAAGTTTTGAAATTAAAAAGACCGAAAAAGGAGTACTACATTATGTTAATAAGTTTAAACTGCCTGGAGCTGGATCTTGTAAAACATTTTATAAAAGCTTTAAATTATTGTCGAAACGCTTTGACTAGTTATTAATGTATATTGAAGAGAGTTTTTTTTTATGACAATTATATCGAAGTTAGTGGTTATTATATTTGTTTCTTCTTAAACTTTAAGATTGGTGAGGCATAACCTCCTATTTTTTACCTTTCTGTATTTTGTCAACTTACCTTACCTCATTTTTTAAATCAACCCTTTGATCCCTCGGGATCCATGTCATCATTTTCTTCTACGCCCGCCTTTATACATTTGACTATAAAAAAATTTAAAAATCAGTATCAACAACTAAAAATGAACAAAATCCGTATTTCAGCAGTGAACCAGTTTTATAATATTTTTATATTAAATTTGAATTTAAATTCGCGTTTCGTTCGATAGAGACTATTAACTATTTGTTTATATTTTCACAATAGCGTAAGTGTATTAAAAACAACGGTAAAAATTGAAAAATAAATCGAAAACTATTAGAAATAGGTATATCACGTACTTGATAAAAGTTGGAGGGTTTTGTGAATTGCCAGGCAATCGCAACTAATTATACAAAAAAATAAAATAATAGGAGGCGATGTTAGTCCAAAATGTAGAAAGGATGAAACAGTACAACACATCATCGGTGCTTGCCCAGTCCTGCAATATTACTCAGTCAATTTTTAATATTTTTTAACTTTTTTTTAAAAATCTTAATAAGTACTTTTTCTACAAAATGTCGAGAGGGGTTCTTTTATTTTTTTAAGAGACAATTTTTTATCGATAATTAAACATAAATTTTTTAATTGAAAATTGCATTCTAAAGTTTGATATACCGTAGTTTTTTTTATTTTTGAAAAAAAACCCTTCGACAATTTTTAACTACTACAATTTTTAACTACTACATTATTTTACGAGATTAATTTTTATTTTTGCCGATTGGATTATTTTTTGTCAACCTATTCTGCAGACGAGGAGGCGCCATAGTTTTCATCAGTGGTCCATTTAACCTGATAAAAAATAATGTTAACACTTAAAACTTATTTAAAAAAAAAATTCTTCTAATTTAAAGTAGTATAAAAATATATAATCGCCATTCTTTTGTATTATTCACTTAATAACCTTTAAAACATTTTTTTTAATATACGTACTTTTTGCAGTGTCCAGGTGTATGTAACCCCTTATATAAAATCGATTAAACGTCGAACCCGGCTAAAAGCCTACTAAAACTTAACAAGTTAACATCAAAATAACAATTACCCAGACCCTTAATTTAATATCTCAATACTTTAGAACAGCAAAATTAACTGCAATTATATAAACAAAACTCCGCTTGAAGCTCTGTAGCTCGTAGTAATTAATATTGAAACTTAAATTCTTAAATTTTCCCTAATTTCAAAGTTGGAAGTTCTAGAAGAGAAGTTCTGTAATTAAAAAGACCGAAAAAGGAGTACTACATTATATTAATAAGTATAAACTGCCTGGAGCTGGATTTTGTAAACATTTTATAAAAGCTTTAAATTATTGTCGAAACGCTTTGACTGGTTATTGATGTATACTGAAAAGAGTTTTTTTTTATGACAATTATATCGAAGTTAGTGGTTATTATATTTTTTTTCTTTTTAGACTTTAAGATTGGTGAGGCATAACCTCCTATTTTTACATTTCTGTATTTTGTCAACATACCTTACCCCATTTTTTAAATCAACCCTTTGATCCCTCGGGATCCATGTCATCATTTTCTTCTACGCCCGCCTTTATACATTTGACTAAAAAAAATATAAAAATCAGTATCAACTACTAAAAAAAAAAAAACGGTCAAGTGCAAGTTGAACTTGCACAATTAGTGTTCCGTATGTTGATTGTTTTTAAAATAAAAAATTTTGTTAGGGTGGTATAAAATGATCAGTGACTTCACAAAACACACCCCAAATGAGTTTTCAACAAAGTTTGTTTCCAATCTTTATTGAAAACTGTTGACCTTGAAATTTTGGTTTTTTTCTATACCAGATAAATTATTAAAGGTAATGATAATTTTCATTCAATCTACACCCCGTGGAGAATATTCCAGGGTTTTTTTCAAAATTTTTTGATCAGTACTTTTCAAGATAAGGTAGGGGACAGCGATTTTTTTACGATTTTTTAAAAGTAATACGAAGAAAAGTGTGCGCAAGTATTACATTATATATATTTTTTTACTCGTGTTTTCACAAGCTTTCATTTGACACCACACTCGATGACCTAGTAAAAAAATTTTTTTTTTCACTTCCGATTTCACCCCTCAAAACGAATCCCTTAAGTCAAAATTTATGTTACGGTGATATAAAATGATCAGTGACTTCACAAAACAAACCCCAAATAAGTTTTCAACAAAGTTTATTTCCAGTCTTTACTGAAAATTGATGACCTTGAAATTTCTGTTTTTTTTTATATACCAGATAAATTATTACAGGTAATGCACTCGTGATAATTTTCGTTCAATCTACACCCCGTGGAGAATATTCCAGAATTTTTTTAAAATTTTTTGATAAGTACTTTCCGAGATAAGGCGGGTGGACAGCGATTTTTCGCGATTTTTTAAAAATAATACAAAGAAAAGTGCGCGCAAGTATTACTTTATATATATATTTTTTACTCGTGTTTTCACAAGCTTTCATTTGACACCACACTCGATTACCTAGTAAAAAAATTTTTTTTCACTTCCGATTTCAGCCCCCAAAACTAACCCTTTAGGTCAAAATTTAACTTTCAAAATTGCATGGCTCTGATGAGGTCATCAATTCCTATATTACTACCAAATTTCAACTTTCTATGATAAATAGTTTCGGAGAAAATCGGGTGTGGCAGACGGACAGACGGACAGACAGACGGACAGACAGACGGACAGACAGACGGACAGATACCGAAGTGATCTTATAAGTGTTCCGTACGGAACACTAAAAATGAACAAAATCCGTATTTCAGCAGTGAATCAGTTTTATAATATTTTATATTAAATTTGAAATTAATTTCGCGTTTCATTAGAGAGAGACTATTAACTATTTGTTCATGTTTTCACAATAGCGTAAGTGTATTAAAAACAAGGGTAAAAATTGAAAAATTCAAAGTAAATCGAAAACTATTAGAAATAGGTATGTCACGTACTTAATAAAAGTTGGAGGGTTTTGTGAATTGCCAGGCAATCGCAACTAATTATATAAAAAAATAAAATAATAGGAGGCGATGTTAGTCCAAAATGTAGAAAGGATGAAACAGTACAACACATCATCGGTGCTTGCCCAGTCCTAGCAAAATCAGACTACCTAACACGCCACAACAAAATATGCCGGCACCTACGTTATAACATCCTAAAACATTACGGATTCGACACAGACAAATGGTACGAACATAAACCAGATAGCATAACGGGCAATGACAAAGTAACATTAATGTGGGACATTCTAATTCAGACAGATAGACCAGTACCAAACAACAAATTAGATATAGTGTTAACAGATAAAGAAAACAAAACGTGCCTGTTAATAGATGTTGCAATACCAGGCGATATAAATATCCGAATCGGAAAAAAGGTTAAAGTATAAATACCTAGAAATAGACCTACAGTGAATGTGGAAAAACAGAACTGAAATAATCCCCATCAAAATAGGGTATACGGGTACAATAGCGGCGGGTCAGAAGGAGAAATTGAAGAAGATGCCGGGAATCCATCAAGACAGCCTAATATATGATTTACAAGAAACAGCACTTTTCAGCACTGCCCATATCCTCATTCAAGATGTATGGTGTACACCCGATACAGACTCATAAATACCAGCTTAACTGTGCAATACTGAAATAATAATAATAATAATAATAATAACAACAACAATAATAACAACATTGGTAACAATTGGTATCATCAAATGGTCACAAACAGACTTAGAAAATATTCACATCCTTATACGGTCTCAATTCACCAAATACAGGAAATTACACCCCAACGCATGCAAAGAAACACTTACCATCGAGAGGAAGGCAGGAGGAAGAGGAATTATAGACATCAGATCATTACACACAAAACAAATACAAGCACTTAGGAAATTCTTTCACACCAAGCAAACCAGCCTCCACACAGCAATAGTCAAAGCAGACAAAAACTATACCCCACTCGACTTATCCCGGGTAGACCACCCAGCAGATACACACAGTAACATCCAATTAAAACAGGAAAAAATGAAAACGTGGTCAGAAAAAAAACACTCCACGGAAAACACAGATACCACATAGAACAAGACCACGTAAATAAAAAAACAATCATACACCTGGTTACGGGATGGGCAGCTATTCCCGGAAACAGAAGGCTTCTTACTTGCCATCCAGGATAAAGTCATATTAACCAGAAACTACCAAAAGCATATCATCAAAGACCCAACTATTACAGAAGACAGATGCAGAAAATGCCACCAGCAGAAAGAAACGATCGAACACATAACAAGCGGATGTAAAATATTAGCCGGAACGGAATACACAGCCAGACATGACTCAGCGGCAAAAGTAGTTCACCAAGCACTAGCCACCACATACAAGCTCATAGAAAACACAGATCCCTACTACAAATACACACCAACATCCGTACTTGAAAATAAAGATTACAAACTCTACTGGGACATCAGTATCCATACAGATAAAACAGTCTCCGCCAATAGACCCGATATTACTTTTCAGTGCAAAAAAGAAAAAGTCACCTATCTAATTGACATAGCTGTTCCCAACGACACAAACATCCAAACGAAATACACAGAAAAAATTTCCAAATACCCATTCCTTGCAACGGAAATAAAAAGGCTATGGAAACAAGAAAAAGTCATCATTGTCCCCCTCATTATATCAGCCACAGGCCTTACACCAACAACATTCACACCACACTTAGTACAATTAGGACTCAACACAAACATACACAAAAACATTCAGAAGTCAGTGATTTTGAAAACATGTAACATTGTCAGGTCATTCCTTAATACACAATGGTAATGCGTTTGTGCTGACTTGGTTTGCGCCCGTCAGCCAAACATGGAACCACATTGACCAAATGTGAGAAAGAAGAACTTTTTTGTAATAATAACAACATAAAATAAACCACCTCCTATATATGGACGACATAAAACTCTACGCTGCCACACAAACACACCTGAAAGAACTCCTCAAAATCACAGAAATATTCACCTTAGATGTCAATATGGAATTTGGTATAAGTAAATGCAAAGTGCTCCACATCAACAAAGGCCAATTGAAGTGCCACCATGAGACAGAAACTATCAACAATGAAACACTCGATAACGTGTTCGACAAAGAAACATACAAATATCTAGGCTTCCAACAAAGCACCAAACTCAACCACACTCACATCAAAACAAAGCTCAGAACCGAATTCAAAAACAGACTGACGAAACTTTTGCAAACAAAACAAAACTCACTAAAACCATCAACACGTTCGCTATACCTATACTCACATATTCATTTGGTATCATCAAATGGTCACAAACAGACATAGAAAATATTCACATCCTTATACGATCTCAATTCACCAAATACAGGAAATTACACCCCAACGCATGCAAAGAAAGACTTACCATCGAGAGGAAGGCAGGAGGAAGAGGAATTATAGACATCAGATCATTACACACAAAACAAATACAAGCATTTAGGAAATTCTTTCACAGCAAGCAAACCAGCCTCCACACAGCGACAGTGAAAGCAGACAAAAACTACACACCTCTCGACTTAGCCCGGGCAGACCACTCAGCAGACACACATAGTCACACCCAATTACAAGAGGAAAAGATGAAAACGTGGTCAGAGAAATCACTCTACGGAAAACACAGATACCACATAGAACGAGACCATATAAATAAAAAACAATCATACACCTGGTTACAGGATGGGCAGCCATTCCCTGAAACAGAAGGCTTCTTACTTGCCATCCAAGATAAAGTCATATTAACCAGAAACTACCAAAAGCATATCATCAAAGACCCGACTATTGCAGAGGACAGATGCAGGAAATGCCACCAGCAGAAAGAAACGATCGAACACATAACGAGCGGATGTAAAATATTGGCCAGAACAGAGTACACAGCCAGGCATGATTCGGCTGCCAAAGTGGTTCACCAAGCACTAGCCACAACATAGAAACTCATAGAAAACACAGATCCCTACTACAAATAGACACCAACATCCATACTTGAAAGTAAAGATTACAAACTCTACTGGGACATTAGTATCCAGGCAGACAAAACAGTCTCCGCCAATAGATCTGACATTACTCTTCAGTGCAAAAAAGAAAAAGTCACCTATCTAATTGGCGTATCTGTCCCCAACGACACATCCAGACGAAATACACAGAAAAAATCTTCAAATACACAGACCTTGCAACAGAAATAAAAAGGCTATGGAAACAAGAAAAAGTCATCATCCCTCTCATCATATCAGCAACAGGCCTTACACCAACAACATTTACACCACACTTAATATAATTAGAACTCAACACAAACATACACAAAAATATTCAGAAGTCAGTGATTTTGAAAACCTGTAACATTGTCAGGTCATTCCTTAATACACAATGGTAATGCGTTTGTGCTGACTTGGTTTGCGCCCGTCAGCCAATCATGGAACCACATTGACCAAATGTGAGAAAGAAGAACTTTTTTGTAATAATAATAATAATGTTTAAACATCCAAACGAAATACACACAAAAAATCTCAGACACAGACTTTGCAACAGAAATAAAAAAGCTTTATCATTCTCTTGAGAAAGATAAGGAAAACAAATCTTAAAAAGTGTGTAAAATCTATCAGAAAAAACAATAATATAGAGGGTTAAAAATTTTGAGATTTTTTAATCTAAAATAGTCGAAATGTATAAAATTATTTTGAACACCCTGTACCATCTAACTCAAATTTCTTTACATATATATTTTTTTTCATCTCTATAGAACGCTCGTACCAATTATGAGTATTTCACTTTCAGAAACAATGGCGCTACTGGCAATTTTTTTACAAAACTGAAAACTAGTATTTTTTTTAAAAAATGGAAATATTAGAAAAACTATTAAGTTTGGGTATACAACATTATTAATAAGAAATAATTTAAAAATAAATTAGAAAATAGGATGTCTGTGTTTAAAAAAACATATGTTATATCGGTCACACTTTTCTGAAGTATACTAAAAAATAATTTTAAACTGTGCACCTTAAAATTCCCTAAAACTATTGTATTTAACATTTTTTCGTCATTCCCGAAACAAATGAGATAATAAACTTTACTCTATTTTTGACTCACCCTTTATATTTTAGCCTAACAAACAATTATTAATTTTGAATATTCCTAAATGTTAACGGAATACAACACGTTATTTTCGTATAAATATCTAATCTTTCGCTCCATATACAGGATTATTAATATTGATATGATTTTATTCAAGAATACTTATTTGCAGAATTCAGCACTGAAACCTGTGTTAAATATTTAAAATTATAAATACTTAAACTGTATTTATTTATCGTTTTGGCTCCCTGAGGAAAATCGATAAATCCCTTAATCCCACGTCAAAGGGGGTATAAAAACATATAGACTTTCTTACTTTTTATATTTCTTGGTTATTCCTTTGATATTTTTGAGGTCAAAAACGTTCCCGCTGTCATGATATTATCAATTCGTTCTAAATCTCTCCCGCAGGACTCCGGGTCCCCGGAAAGTGATTTACCGATAAGGACGGAAGGGAAGAAAGACCACTGCGGAAACCGTGAAAGGAAAAAAAGGAAACGATGATTTTTAAGCACAGCAAGAATTTTTTTAGGGATAATGTAACTTTACAGGTTTTATGGATATTGTCAAAGAAATTTATCTCAAATTTCTTGGAAAAAATGAAATGTAGATTCAAAAATTTCATTATGAAGGATCCATTATCACTAAACTTTTTGCATAGAACCCAACGTAAATATAGGTACTAGAATGTCTCCTAAAAGCATGCTTTATGTGAGTGAGAAGTTTCGATATTGGAAAAAATATGAAAGTATTGGTCTTTCGGAAAGGGCAAAGAAGAGTGATCGTGGTATAAAAGAAGATGATCGGACAAATTCTAAGATGGGCTGATTCTAAGACGCAGATTGACTGCATGAATAAGCTCAGAGAATAATTAGGTTAAGTAACCCCCGATAGCGAGAAGAGCTACGTGATTGGTGGGATTGAATTAGGCCTGTTAGATTAAGTATACATATGTGGTCAGATTATATAGATTGTTTTGCGATAATAGTTGAAAATTTCGAGCTTCTTAAGTATTCAGGTACATCAGTACATTCAACCTTAGAAAAACCAAAAAAGTTATTATATAATAAATCGATCATTTTAGTGTTCCGTACAGAACACTTTTATAAGATCACTTCGGTGTCTGTCTGTCCGTCTATCACCCGATGTTCTCCGGAATTATTTGACATAGAAAGTTAAAATTTGGCACTAATATAGGAATTCATGGCCTCGTCAGAGACGTGTAGTTTTGAAAGTTAAATTTTGACTTAAGGGGTAAGTTTTGGGGGGTAAAATCGGAAGTGAAAAAACTTTTTTTTACCAATTCATCGAACGAAGTGTCAAATAAAAGCCTGTAAAAATACGAGTTCAAAAATATACATGTTACTTGCGGGCACTTTTCTTTGTATTAATTTTAATAAATTGCGAAAAATCGCTGCCCCCGTAATAATTATTAGATCGGACTGAGACTCAGTTCAGCATAGCTTCAGATCAGGAAAACTGGTTGGGGCGAGAACTGAGGCAACCTACTGTATGGTAAACTAGTTCGAATATTCGAATATTTCAAGACGGTTTATAAGATTTTAAGATTAAAAAAGTTTCTGCACAATGGATCTCCTGACCGTGAAACAATTTTGCTTATTGAATATATATATAAAGATGCCCACAATTAATGGTTAAAGTTTACAGAGGGACGATCCAAAACTTAAAGCAGACTATTGGAGAAAAATGTCCAAATCCATGGAGGACCAAACTTTGCTGTTACACGACAACTGCAGGTTCCACAAGACTAGCACAGTTCAAGCTATTACCGATAGCTGTGGATTCACCCTACAGCTCTGTTTTGGCACCCTGTGACACTTTTTGTTCAAATATCTGAAGAAGTACTGCCGAAGCCGAAAATTTTAAGTGGAAAGCCACTGTAGCCTCGTTTTTTAAGGCATGATAAAAATTTTTTTAGATCTTAGATGAAATGAAGTAACTTGACAGGTGCTGAACTGTAGACGGTAGTGATGTAGAGAAATATTTTTAGCTCTGTGAGTTTTCCTCCATAGTTAGGCAGATAACTTCAAAAAAAAACACATCGTTTTTTAGTGTTCCGTACGGAACACTTATAAGATCACTTCGGTGTCTGTCTGTCTGTCACACCCGATTTTCTCCGAAACTATTTGACGTAGAACGTTGAAATTTGGTATTAATGTAGAAATTGATGGCCTCATCAGAGCCATGTAGTTTTGAAAGTTAAATTTTGACTTAAGGGGTTAGTTTTGGGGGTGGAATTGGAAGTGAAAAAAAATTTTTACTAGGTCATCGAGTGTGATGTCAAATGAAAGCTTGTGAAAACACGAGTAATATATATATATATATATATATATATATATATATATATATATATATATATATATATATATATATATATGGGCTTTGGGTTCGTTTTATGAATATTTGGTATTTAAACTTAAATTGACGTTTCGCCCTTTGGTTTAGGGCATTTTCATTTTTTTCTGTACTTCTACAAAATATGACTAATTCCATATTTATACAAATTTAATAAGGTAATATTTTAAAGTGTATACTTATCCTTAATATATTAACAAAAAGACTACCTGCTTAATATTCAAAAAAAAAAAATCACAGATCAACAATACAAAATAAAATCTATATCGATAAGAATGCCACTATGACTCGTCAGTAATAAATAAAATATGTGAGATTCAAGGTAGGTTCCATGTGATTTTAATTTTTAAATATAGAACTAAGAATTTATGTAAATAGTTTATGGTTGTGTGTGTTAAATAATTTGTGTTGTACTCGTGTACCTAAATGTAATTTCATATTTTATATTTTGTATATTTTGTAGAAATAAAAAAAAAATGAAAATGCCCTAAACCAAAGGGCGAAAAACGTCAATTTAAGTTTAATTTTAAATACTAAATATTCATAAAATGAACCCAAAGCCCAAGAATTGAAAATAAATTTAGTTTTTTTTTTAAGTATAACGAGGCTGGTTTGAAAAGTCCGTGCAAAGTCCGAGAGATGGCACCACCGGCGCGTATCGAGGTCATGTTTAGTTAGTAGCATCTCTTGAATGAACGCACACCAAGTTTCAGCCATATTGGTCTATTTCTTTGTGTTTGGCATTCGTGTGAATCAAGGAAGTCGAGTGATTTTCAAGAAATGGACGAAAAAGAATTTCGTGTGGTGATTAAACATTACTTCATGAAAAGCAAAAACGCCTCAGAAGACTAAAGACAAGCTTGATAAACATTATGGTGACTCTGCACCTTCGATTAGAACAGTTTATAAGTGGTTTCAAAATTTTCGGACTGGCCATATGGGCACAAGTGACGCTGAACGTTCTGGACGGCCTGTGGAGGTTACGACTCCAGAAATCATTGATCAAATCCATGATATGGTGATGGATGACAGAAGAGTTAAGGTGCGTGAGATTGCTAGTGCTGTGGGCATCTCGACTGAACGGGTACATAATATTTTGCATAAACATTTGGACATGAGAAAGATATCCGCAAGATGGGTGCCGCGATTGCTCACGCTTGACCAAAAACGGAATCGTGTGAAGTATTGCAAGGATGGTTTGCAGCTGTTCCAGAAGAATCCGGAGGACTTTAAGCGTCGTTTAGTCACTGTGGATGAAACATGGATACATTACTATACTCCTGAGACCAAACAACAATCTAAACAATGGGTTACCAAGGGGAGAATCTGCACCAAAAAAGGCGAAGACCGTTCCTTCGGCCGGAAAGGTTATGGCGACTGTCTTTTGGGATTCGCAAGGGATAATCCTCATCGACTATCTAGAAAAGGGTAAAACTATTACAGGTGAATATTATTCATCGTTATTGGACCGTTTGAAAACCGAGCTGCAAGAAAAACGCCCGCGATTGGCCCACAAGAAAGTCCTTTTCCATCACGACAACGCACCAGCACACACCCCAGCAGTTGTGGTCGCAAAATTAATGGAAATAGGATTCCAACTCGTTTCACATCCCCCCTATTCTCCAGACTTGGCTCCCTCGGACTACTATTTGTTCCCCAATTTGAAGAAATGGCTGGCGGGACAAAGATTTTATTCAAACGAGGAGATGATTGCAGACACTAATGGATATTTTGCAGACTTGGACAAATCCTATTATTCGGAAGGGATCAACAAACTAGAACATCGTAGGACTAAGTGTATAAGCCTAAAAGGAGACTATGTCGAAAAATAAAAAAGGTTTACCCCAAACACATAAGTAGTTTTTTATTTTTGCACGGACTTTTCAAACCAGCCTCGTATATATATATATATATATATATATATATATATATATATATATATATAATGTAATACTTGCGCACACTTTTCTTTGTATTATTTTTAAAAAATCTTGAAAAATCGCTGTCTCCCTACCCTATCTCGAAAAGTATTGATCAAAAAATTTTGAAAAAAATTCTGAAATATTCTCGACGGGATGTAGATTAAACGAAAATTATCACGAGTGCATTACCTTTAATAATTTATCTGGTATATTAAAAAAATAAAAATTCAGTTTTCAGTAGAGATCGGAAAAAAATTTTGTTGAAAACTCATTTGGGGTGTGTTTTGTGAAGCCACTGATCATTTAATACTACCGTAACAAAATTTTTTATTTTAAAAGCAATCAACGTACGGAACACTAATTGTTCAAGTTCAACTTGCACTTGACCGGTTATTTTTTTATGGGTCTAGCACACGTACTACAGAGAAATCATACTTGCAAGAGAATGTCAAGTTTCAATTGTAATTATCTTCGAACATCTTACTCAGCTCATCTTTATTCTGGTTAATTTTCTCACATTTCCAATATTAATTTAAAACTGTTTGTTTGCAAGACAAGCACTAAATACATCACTTTACTGCTTTTTTACAGTTAGTATAAAGTACTGACGCATATTAGAAATACAAAAGTACTGCTTTTATTGGAGAAAATTTCCTGGTTTAAATGTTTTCCTTGCTGCTACTTATGTTCTATTTTTTTTTTCATTTTTATTAATTATTTTTATGGTCTGTTTACACGAGATATGGTTAAATCCTAAAAAGCACATTATCACTTTGTTCTGTTGAAGTTTTCTGTCTGAATAGAATGTTAAGAATGTCTTTAACAGTAAATGTTCTCTGGATATTAAAGGGAAAACTGAGATACAGAGGGATGCTATAAATACCCAATTTTTTAGTAACTTTAATAGCAGTTGTAAAGAATAGCGGCGATTTTAAACCAAGCCGTTTACATTAGAAGCAGCGTTTATTAAAATTTAAGCAAAGTTTGACTTTTTAACATTGTAAGTCCCGCGATAGCATGCTTTTCCACAATGAATAATAATAATAATGATGACTTTATTGTATAATATACAAAAGGCGAAGTTGAAGCTTAGCTTCCTATCTTAACCTATCCTAACCTAAAAATAAAATAACCGGTCAAGTGCAAGTTAAACTTGCGCAATTAGTGTTCCGTACGTTGATTGCTTTTAAAATAAAAAAAAAATTGTTACAGAGGTATAAAATGATCAGTGACTTCACAAAATACACCCCAAATGATTTTTTTAACAAAGTTTGTTTCCAATCTTTACTGAAATCTGATGACCTTAAAATTTTTTTTTTTTATATACCATATAAATTATTAAAGGTAATGCACTCGTGATAATTTTCGTTTAATCTACACCCCGTGGAGAATATTCCAGAATTTTTTCGAAATTTTTTGATAAGTACTTTTCGAGATAAGGCCCCGGGACAGCGATTTTTCGCGAATTTTTAAAAATAATACAAAGAAAAGTGCGCGCAAGTATAATATTATATATATATTTTTTACTCGTGTTTTCACAAGCTTTCATTTGACACCACACTCGATGACCTAGTAAAAAAATTTTTTTTTCACTTCCGACTTCACCCTTCAAAACTAACCCCTTTACTCAAAATTTAATTCTCAAAACTACATGGCTCTGATGAGGCCATCAATTCCTATATTATTACCAAATTTCACCTTTCTATGTCAAACAGTTTCGGAGAAAATCGGGTGTGACAGACAGACAGACAGACAGACAGACAGACAGACAGACAGACAGACAAACACCGAAGTGATCTTATAAGTGTTCCGTACGGAACACTAAAAATTATTATATTACTTATGTATCATATATAATTATGGGGCATACATGTACTGTTGCAAATATATTTCGGATGTATCATGTAAACATAAGAAAACAATTTATAAAAATAATGATATAATTTTGCCAATTTCATTTTTAAATTTCAAGCCTTTAAGACTTTTTAAATTATCTGGAACTTTATTATAAATGCTATAGACCTGGTAACTGAATGATCTTTGATATTGTGCTGTTCTATGCAAGGGTGGTGATATTTGTTGTTTATGCCTTAAGTCTAGGTTATGAGCATCATGTCTAAATTTAATTTTTTGATACAAGTAATTTGGGCGCTTTTTATAAATTATTTTATTAAATATTACTAAACTATGAAGAAGTCTCCTTTCTTTCATGGAGCGCCACCCAACTTCTTTCATCTTTGCAGTCACACCCCTATCATATTTTCTTATACCACCAATCAGCCTAACACAGTAATTCTGAATGCGCTGAATACGCCGAGCATCCCATTCCAGGAGACAGGGTCCATACACTGTATCACAAAATGTGAAGTGGAACAAAACTAAGCTATCGCATAATAGTTTTTTTCAAATTTACGCTTAATAAATGACGCTGGCTATATATAAGTTTGAGATTAGTAAACGCCTTTTTTATGCAATTATTTATATGTGCTGTGAATCTCAACTCTATATCCATTATCAAACCCAAGTTCCTAGCATTATCCAAGTTTTCTAGCCGCTCAGTACCTACAATAATGTTTAAATGATTAGAATATTGCTTTCTCCAAGCGGTACGTCCAAACAATAGCAACTGACATTTTTTTGGGTTTAGTACCAAACAGTGTTTTTCGGAGGCACTCACCAAAAGTGCAAGATCCTCGTTAATTTTATTATTACCCTCAATAATTTGTTCAGGCTTGAAAGACAAGTAGATTTGTGAGTCGTCAGCGTAAAGATGTAAATCTGAATATTTAAGATAGGTACAAAGCTGAGATGTATATAGAGTGAAAAACAGAGGCCCTAAGATAGATCCCTGTGGAACACCATTACAGATTTTTATTGGCTTGGACTTTTGTCCATTTAGCTTTACACACTGCAGTCTTCCTGCAAGATAACTCAATCATAAGACAAGCCTTACCACTAAACCCAAGATATCTTAGTATAGCAATAAGCAGATGATGATCTAGTCTGTCAAATGCTTTGGAGAGAAGTCCAGCAGAACAATCACAGTAAGCTCACCACGATCGGTAGCCTCGAAGATGTCATCGGTCACTTTTAGAGGAGCAGTGGTACAGCTGTGATCTTTGCGAAATCCTGACTGTGTTGATGGTAACAAGTTATGGGTTTCGATGTATCTACGTATTTGAGCATCTAGGACTCTTTCAAGGATCTTTGACATAGTTGGTAAGATGCTTATGGGTCGCAGGTCTTTTAGTTCACTTGGGTTGGAAGATTTTGGAATCGGGAGTAAAAACGAGCTTTTCCACCGATCAGGAAACGTTTTGGTTTCTATACAACTGTTGACCAGATGCAAAACAATGGGTACAATATATGGACAGCAATTGCATATCATTTTAATTCCAATGCCGTCAGTACCAATGGCCTCCGATTTTATGGAACTCATTGCCCTTTCAATGTCGTCCATGCTTGCCAAAGTAAAATTAAAATCACCAGCGTCTTTTTTTTTATTTTGCAAATAAAAATTTAACGTGTCTGCATCTGGATTTTTTGAAGTAGCTGCGTCAATAAAGTACCGGCTAATCTTTTCAACATCGTTTAATGTGGCCGGAATTGTGTTTTTAGGTTTAGAGTAAATGTTTAGATCTCGCAAGACTTTCCAATTGTTTTTTGAGTTTTTAGGTGTTAAGTTGTTAGTAAGGTACTGGTTTTTAGCATTCTCCACTGTATATATTATATGTATATATTTTTGTTACAAACAAAACACCTAAAAATACCATTTAATCTACCTCCCAGGAGAGCTTTTCTTCCTAAATTGTTTCTCAAATAATTATTAGATTTTACTCTACGAATTTCTAAAGCTCTTGTTTGTCGAATTAAGCAGCACATATTAATTTTCTAAATTAATCTTAATTTATATTTCGGATAGTGTATGTCTCGCTATTTTTAAGCTGCGTGTAATTTAACAGTATAATACGCGCCCTAGTGTCGTTAAGTAAAAGGTAACGATGTATATACTTAATAGAATTAAGGTCTCTTAACCGCGTTAATGAAAGTTTAAGCAGAGATTACAATATATTCCCAAACTGTTTTCCCTTAAGCTTAGAGCTATTTTGATACAAGTTTTTTAATTATTGTAAAGCAACTGAAAATAGACAGAATTCCATATTCCAGCAGCTTACTAGCTGTTCTCTTGTCTGTCAAATCCATTCGCCGTATCACGGCTCGTCAGTCAGGCTAGGATTGACAAACAAGAGAACGGTATCAAGTGGTACTTATCCCAGAAGTTACGAAGCACGGTGGTAGGATACAACGAATTGTATAAGGTACGCTTACCTATTACTCCATCGAAAGCTGACACAGCAGCTTTCGAACCGACAGAGTGGTTGACACAGTCAACGCTTTAAAAGCAGGTAGCGCTTTTTCGAGGAATCCTTCCTCAAGTATATATAATTATTGTAAAGCAACTGAAAATAGATAGAATTCCATCCGAAATACAAAAAAATAAGCACCTAAAATATTCGCATTGAAGTGAAATATGTTATCGTGAGTAAAAATTGTAGCCTAATCAAATAAAAGTATGGCTTAAGTTTTTATTATTATGTATCAAATTTTCCCTATTTTGAAATTTAATCGATGTCATATTGTGAGAGGACTGTGGGTGATACAAAAAAACTAATATCAGATACGGTTTTTCAGCATCCAAAAATACATAACACTTGGATGTATTGGTTTAAAAAGTTTTAACAAATTTTTTTTTTTTTTTTTTTGTTGGCCGGTGTTATCACAATAATTTGGCAAATTTATATTTAGATGGTGTAGAATTTTGTGACAGTTATTTTGAAACACTAAACATATTGGAATTTAATCGTACTGAAGGCATACGATATTTAGAAAATTAATATCTGTGTGTATATGTTTTTTATGGCTCTCATCTCCCTCCCCTCGATAGGGATTTACTCTTTTTAATATATATATATTTTACGGATATATCGGCGGGGATGTCATTGTCAACATTGTCCAGGTGCTAAAACATATATTTGTATTTCATGACACTTTTAAGATAATGCGTTATTGTATTTCTACATTGACAACTACCTAAATGCATACACGACACCTAGCTTCTGACCGGAATCGAAACTGCGACCATCCTGTTACTATGCCTTACCTTATCTGGCTAGATTTTTCACTATATTTGATTAAAATTCTTTCGATTAGACTGACAGAAATAACATTTATTGATTTAATACTATAATAGTGTCGATGAATATTTAACGTATAATATATACGGAGAAACGTGTCTCGGGATGGATTTGACGAATAAGAGAACAGCGGGTAAACTGCTGAATTATCGGCCTTGTCCGTTTTCAGTTATTTTACATTAAACTACATATGCCTGAAGAGGATCCCTCATAAAGCGTTGCCTGCGTTTAAGTGTTGACCGTATCAACCACTCTGTCGGTTCGAAAGCTGCTGTGTCAGCTTTCGATGGAGTAATAGGTATGCGTACCTTATACAATTCGTTGTATCCTACCATCGTGCTTCACAAGTTTTTTAGTTTGCCTAAAAATACATATTTTTTTTTAATGTTTAACTTTTTGAAATAAAAGGCGATACATCCGCTCTATATTAATTGAGATTTATATTTAGTATGTAGTGTTATTCCACTTTTGTATTTGTAATGAGTAAGGACACCCAAATATGCAAAACGCATATATTGCATATTTTGCATATTATATGCATTTTTCTAAATATTTGCATAAATGCTTTAAAAATAGCATATATGTGCATATTTGAGGGAATTTATAATAATGTAGGTCTTTGGCAGGCGTTTTTATTCATTTTTCGAAATAAGGGTCAATGTTAAGGCCGCCGCCGCCGCGCCGGTGGTTTTCCCCAAATAAATTTTATTATTTTATGGTCAGTAAACCCCAGACGGCTATCAGAGCATACTTGTATTATTAATTTATTAGATTCCATTTTTGGTTGTGCTTTTAAAGTGGTTACGTCGATTTGTGCTTTTTATCTTGTGAGTCGTATTTTACTACAGTGAAATGCCCAAAGCCAGTAGTGTGTCAGTGTGGATTAAACCATACAAAGAACTAAGAATAGATATGGGAAAAATCTACTGTTCTGCATGTGTTAAAATTGTAAGTATAATTTTTGAATACCTATTGAATATACAAGGTATATTATTTTCGTTTAATATTTAAACATAACGAAATTTTTGTCAGGATTTTGCCGTTGATGCTATTTTCAATGTTATTTAAGTTATTTTTGTTCCATTTAACGAACAAAATTTCTATTTAACGAAACCACGAAATAGAAATACATACGTAAACGTATGTATTTCTAGGTAATCTAATAAAAAAGGTACAAGGCAGAATTTTAATTTTTGCCTGCCCTAAGCACCTAGTTTTCTATTTAACGAAATTTCTATTTAACGAATTTTTTCCTTGGGATTTTAATTAAATTTTCTTTTTTTTATTGCAGATACCATGCTATAAAAAATTTCAAATAGAGCTACACGTGAAAACTGCTTGCCATATTGCCAAATTGAGTAAGACAAAATCTGGAGATAGACCACAACACACATTAATGCAATGTTTCCAACCAACGTACAAAAATAAAGAGCTAAATGAACAAGACATCTTTAACCGAGATCTACGCCGTGCAATGATGACATCAAACATTCCGTTATCAAAGCTACGTAATCAAAACTTTACTTCCTTCCTCCAGAAGTATTGCAAATTTAATATCCCAGGTGAAACAACAATACGGAGAAACGACGTAAGCTCCTTGTATTCACAGGTAATTGAGGAAATTAAAGGTAAAATTCGCAACGAACATTTTTACATATGTATTGATGAAACCACCGATTCAAGAGGACGGTATATTGCGCATTTATTGATTGGAGTTCTTAGCGATGATATTTTGCCAAAATCTTATCTGATTGCTTCCAAACAGTTAGAAAAAACAAATGCATTGACAGTGGCCAGATTTGTTCAAGAGGAACTATCGAAGTTTTACTTTTTAATGGAGAATTTTTGAGAAACATTTAGTAGTTTATTGTTTTTATAACTAATGGCGACACTGTCTTTTGCATCGCCCAGTATGTATTAAATTTAAAACGTATGTTTTATTATGTTGTTTACTACGTATATAAATTTTTATAATATGTACCTACATTATTATTATTATTATTATATGTTCATCTTTAAGTAAAGTAATAAAATACATTATTATTTATATTTATTTTTTACTTTGTATAATATTATATTTAGATTTAGTTCATTCGCCCTGTATGTTGAAAATTTAAAATGTGTTTTTTATTGCTACATTTGTACGAGGCTGGTTTGAAAAGTTCGTGCAAAAATAAAAACTACTTATGTGTTTGGGGTAAACCATTTTTATTTTTCGACATAGTCTCCTTTTAGGCTTATACACTTCGTCCAACGATGTTCTAGTTTGTTGATCCCTTTCGAATAATAGGATTTGTCCAAGTCTGCAAAATATCCATTAGTGTCTGCAATCACCTCCTCGTTTGAATAAAATCTTTGTCCCGCCAGCCATTTCTTCAAATTGGGGAACAAATAGTAGTCCGAGGGAGCCAAGTCTGGAGAATAGGGGGGATCTGAAACGAGTTGGAATCCTATTTCCATTAATTTTGCGACCACAACTGCTGAGGTGTGTGCTGGTGCGTTGTCGTGATGGAAAAGGACTTTCTTGTTGGCCAATCGCGGGCGTTTTTCTTGCAGCTCGGTTTTCAAACGGTCCAATAACGATGTATAATATTCACCTGTAATAGTTTTTTACCCTTTTCCAGATAGTCGATGAGGATTATCCCTTGCGAATCCCAAAAGACAGTCGCCATAACCTTTCCGGCCGAAGGAACGGTCTTCGCCTTTTTTGGTGCAGATTCCCCCTTGGTAACCCATTGTTTAGATTGTTGTTTGGTCTCAGGAGTATAGTAATGTATCCATGTTTCATCCACAGTGACGAAACGACGCTTAAAGTCCTCCGGATTCTTCTGGAACAGCTGTAACACTTCACACGATTCCGTTTTTGGTCAAGCGTGAGCAATCGCGGCACCCATCTTGCGGATAGCTTTCTCATGTCCAAATGTTTATACAAAATATTATGTACTTGTTTAGTCGAGATGCCCACAGTACTAGCAATCTCACGCACCTTAACTCTTCTGTCATCCATCACCATATCATGGATTTAATCAAAGATTTCTGGAGTCATAACCTGCACAGGCCGTCCAGAACGTTCAGCGTCACTTGTGCCCATATGGCCAGTCCGAAAATTTTGAAACCACTTATAAACTGTTCTAATCGAAGGTGCAGAGTCACCATAATGTTTATCAAGCTTCTCTTTAGTCTCCTGAGGCGTTTTGCCTTTCATAAAGTAATGTTTAATCACCACACGAAATACTTTTTTCCTCCATTTCTTGAAATCACTCGACTTCCTTGATTCACACGAATGCCAAACACAAAGAAATAGACCAATATGGCTGAAACTTGGTGTGCGTTCATTCAAGAGATGCTACTAACTAAACATGACCTCGATACGCGCCGGTGGTGCCATCTCTCGGACTTTGCACGGACTTTTCAAACCAGCCTCGTATAGTACTCGTATCATGTAATGTGAAACAATAAATTTACATTTTTCAAGTCTATTTCGATTTTTTTTTACTGCATATTTACAACATGTATCTGCATATTTTGAGAAAATTATTTGCATATTTATGCGCATATTTTAAAGTTTTTCACTTGCATACTTGGGTTTCCTTAGTAATGAGATAAGAAAAAAAAAATTACAAGATACCTTAACACAAATAAAAAACGTACCACAAAGAATTTCGTTACATAGTCAACAATAGAATCCCTGGAAGCCTATTATTCAGGGAAGAAATAACATAGATAGAGAAATTGAAAAGCATTGTATTACAAAAGTGGGCAGCTTGGTTACTTAAGAAAAACAAAAGAAATAAATATTTAAATTGTAGGACTACATTAAAGTGAAAAATGAGGAAAATATTAAAAAGTCACATGATAGAAAACTTTGAATTACCCCAAAGAAAATCATTCGATTCTACAGGTACAGGATGTTTTAAAATCGTTTATTATACTAAAATAGATGATTTTTTTGGGGCCAGTAAAAAAATGACTCAATATTTTTTTTCTCAATTTGGACATTTTTAAAATTTCGTGAATATAACATTCACTTCTTTTTTTTCTAGCCTAAAAAGTATTTTCCTGAAACAACCGCATTTTCGAGTAGTAAAACTACTGTTAAATAGGCACATTGTGAAAAAGTATATTTTGTCGTAAATATTTCTCATCCAAAAAGATTAAAATGTGAACCTTTTTTTGTTCATATTCGGCGTAGTTCACTTAAGAAAATGCATGAACAAAACTATGGCAACGCAAGGATTATCACGCAGAGCATCGCGCAGCCTATGTGTACAGTGTTCATCGGAGCAGTGCGCGTTAAGAATTGCATTGGGAAATATGACAGAGCGACACGAGAACATTTCGTTTTTAGTGTTCCGTACGGAACACTTATAAGATCACTTCGGTGTCTGTCTGTCTGTCCGTCTGTCACCCCCTATATTCTCCGAAACTATTTCTCATAGAAAGTTGAAATTTGGTAGTAATATAGGAATTGATGGCCTCATCAGAGCCATGTAGTTTCGAAAGTTAAATTTTGACTTAAGGGGTTACTTTTGGGGGGTGAAATCGGAAGTGAAAAAAAATTTTTTTTACTAGGTAATCGAGTGTGGTGTCAAATGAAAGCTTGTGAAAACATGAGTATATATATATATATATATATATATATATATATATATATATATATATATATATATATATATATATAAAATGTATTACTTGCGCGCACTTTTCTTTGTATTATTTTTAAAAAATCGCGAAAAATCGCTGTCCACCCGCCTTATCTCGGAAAGTACTTCTCAAAAAATTTTGAAAAAATTCTGGAATATTCTCCACGGGATGTAGATTGAACGAAAATTATCACAAGTGCATTACCTGTAATAATTTATCTGGTATATAAAAAAAACAGAAATTTCAAGGTCATCAATGTTCAGTAAAGGTTGGAAATAAACTTTGTTGAAAACTTATTTAGGGTGTGTTTTGTGAAGTCACTGATCATTTCATATCACCGTAACATAAATTTTGACTTAAGGATTTCGTTCCAAAAGTGAAAAAAAAATTTTTTTACTAGGTCATCGAGTGTGGTGTCAAATGAAAGCTTGTGAAAATAACCTCATGTGGAAAAAGCCGCATCTTACGTGAAAAATTCCCAACATTTTATTCAAATCATAAAAAATATGCAGCTAGAGAAAAATGATTTACTTGGCAGTTTTGATGTCGTATCCCTTTTCACGTAAGTACCAGTTACCGAACCACTGTCTATCATAGAAATACAACCTGCCCGAATACGTCATCAGTCTATCAAAACACTGCCTCGCTAATAGATACTTCGTCTATTCTGGCCAAAGATATAAATAAATAGAAGGTGCCCCGATGGGCTCTCCGATGTCACCAGCACTAGCTAACCTATACATGGAGCATTTTGAAACACTAGCTCTAGAAACTGCTTCAAATAAACGGAAAACATGGCTACGTTACGTAGATGACACATTTATGGTATGGCAAGACGGTGAAGACAACTTAAACAAGTTCCTGGGACACATTAACAACATACGTCCAAACATTAAATTTACGGAAAGCGAAGTAGCAGAACAACTACCATTCCTAGAGGTCTTGCTTCAAAGAAAATTAGATGGTTCTTTGTCTCAAACCGACACATACAAACAGATACCTAAATGCCAGCTCACATCACACCCAGCCCAACTCTTCTCAGTTGCGAAATCCTTAGCTCACCGATCACAAACCATAACAGACAAAGAACATTTGCAACAAGAAACCAAGCTTCTTCGGAACGTTTTACAATCAAATGGATACAGCCAAAACACGATCCGGCGGGCCCTAAATAAACAACACAAGCCGGAAAGAAAGACGTATACTACAAAAGCATTTCTCTCATATATAAAAGGCACCAAACACAAAATAGGAACACTTCTAGGAAAAACACCAATTGAGACCATTTACACAACCAATCAACGCCAAGATACCGTCTAGTGATCAACGCTTTGAAAAAGATGGATGAGATTCCGTCGAAACGTTAGTGAAACCGTCTATTAAAGGACTTTAAGCTAACACGGGATACCCGAAAAACCACTACTACATTTCACACCCGTGAGAACATTCGTCAAAACATATATGTATATATATGTATATATATATATATATATATATATATATATATATATATATATATATATATATATATATATATATATATATATATATATAAACTTGATTGGTTTTTCTTGGGTACTTAGGTTCTTTTGGAAAACACGAACTAGTTTATTTGACGTTTCGCCTTATTTTTTTTTAGGCATTTTCAAAAATTCTTTATTTTTTAATATTCATTCTAAAATTAGAAAACATAAAGATAAAATCCTTACAGAGTGGTACACAAAACCTTCTTGGTCAGGGAGATATTTGAATTTTCACTCTAGTCATGCAATGTCCCAGAAAATCAGCGTTATAGTGGGCCTAACAGACCGAGCAATAAAATTGGCTTCCCCTGAACTAAAACCAGACGCGCTAAAAAAAGTAAAAACTGTCTTAATACAAAACAATTTTAAAGAGAATGACATCAATCGAACAATAAAAAAGAGAATATACAAGTTTTATAATAACTCAAAAAACAACACCAAAAATAGTAAACAAAACTGTGATAAATTTTTACCACTTCCTTATACAAAAGAACTTTCTGAGAAGCTGAAATGGGTCTTGAAAAAATATAACATTATAGTTTGCCATAAAACTCAAAATAAACTAAGTTCATTATTTACAAACTTAAAAAGCCATATCCCCACAATGAATGAATCTAATGTTGTGTATGCAATACCGTGTGCGAATTGTCCGAAAAAATATATTGGCATGACTTCTCAGTTACTAAAAAACAGACTGAATGGACACAAATATACTAGAAATGCTTCCACTGCCCTCAGTAAACATGAAGCAGAAGAAAAACATGACTTTAAATTCAATGAAACCAAAGTCCTCTGCAAAGAGCGGAATTATGCCAAACTACAAATCAAAGAAATGATTGAAATAAAAAAAGATGAAAACATTGTGAATGATAGGACTGACATCAAAGGAATCAGTCATATCTACACAAATTTAATTAAAAAATAAACATGCTGGCATGCATATCCTCTTAATAATACAAAATGGTATATATACTTAACATCAATAATAGTTTTTTTCGTTAAGACACCCATTATAGATAATAAAATTTAAAAAAAAAAAACAGTAAAAAGTACGAGACACGATATGCTGAAAGAAATATAAAATTTAAAATTCACAAACACACAAATAGTTGCCTTTCAGGGTATATACACGTTAGTAAATTGTTTTATATTTTTGTTATGGTGTAATATTTTAAATGTCCGAGTGTGCGTAAAAATGATATATGTTTTTAAAAGTGTAATTTGACTTAAAAGATTTTAACCTTATGTTTTCTAATTTTAGAATGAATATTAAAAAATAAAGAATTTTTGAAAATGCCTAAAAAAAAATAAGGCGAAACGTCAAATAAACTAGTTTGTGTTTTCCAAAAGAACCTAAGTACCCAAGAAAAACCAATCAAGTTTATGTAAACAAAAGGTTCAACAAAAAAATTATTATATATATATATATATATATATATATATATATATATATATATATATATATATATATATATATATATACTAGCCGCGCCCGCGGCTCCGCTCGCGTGAACTTGATTCACTACTATCGTCACTACTTATTCCTTATATTACCTTACGTAATAAAATACCTGCCATTATTTCCCCTTATCTCCCATTATTTCTCCTTATCTCTACATAATTTCCATTATCTAAGCTTATCTCTGCTCATCTCCCATGATTTCTCCTTATCTCCCATTATTTCTCCTTATCTCCCATTATCTCACGTTATCTCCCATTATCTAGGCTTATCTCGACGCAATATTTCTCCTTATCTCCCATTATCTCACCATAACTCCCATTACCTAGACTTATTTCTGCTTATCTCCCATTATCTCTCCTTATCTCCCATTATTTATACTTATCTCCCATTATCTCACCTTATCTTCCATTATTTAGGCTTATCTCGACTTATCTCGCAATAGTTTTCCTTATCTCCCATTATTTCTCCTTATCTCCCATTATCTCACTATAACTCCCATTACTTAGACTTATCTCCGCTTATCTCCCATTATTTCTCCTAATCTCCCATTATCTCTACATAATTTCCATTATCTAGGCTTATCTCTGCTCATCTCCCATTATTTCTCCTTATCTCCCATTATTTCTCCTTATCTCCCATTATCTCACCTTATCTCCCATTATCTAGGCTTATCTCTCTCCCATTATTTCTCCTTATCTCCCATTATCTCACCATAACTCCCATTACTTAGACTTATTTCTGCTTATCTCCCATTATTTCTCCTTATCTCCCATTATTTATACCTATCTCCCATTATCTCACCTTATCTCCCATTATCTAGGCTTATATCGAATTATATAGAACATATCATATGTATAAATTTATAAAAACATGTAAATCGGATAAGTGGCTCTCAAGTGATAAGCGCACTAACAGATAGACAGAGAGACGTTGCATTTTATGTATATTTTATTCTTTGCAATATGATATTCTTCCATATTTAATGGTTTAGGTAGTATATTGCAAGAGAAGTCGCTAACGGTAGCTTATTTTCCGACTTGATTCACTATTATCGCCACTGTTTGTTCTTTATATTACCTAACGCAATAACGGACAGACAGACAGAGAGACGTTGCATTTTATATATATTATAGATAGATAACCTGGCCAGAGAATATATGTATATTTTAAAAAAAAGCACGTAAATCGGATAAGTGGTTCTCCTGTGATAAGCGCACTAACGGACGGACAGACAAACAGACAGAGAGACGCAGCATTTTATATATTACAGATATAGATTATTATTATTATATAACCTGGCCAAATATATGTATGAATTTAAAAAAAGACACGTAAATTGTATAAGTGGTTCTCGCGTGATAAACGCACTAATGGACAGACAGAGAGACATTGCATTTTATATAGATTATAGATTATAGATATTCTCTGCTACATAATATTTTTCCATATGTAATGATTTAGGCTGTGTATTGCAAGGGAACGCGCTAACGGCAAACTTTTTTCCGACTTCTTTTACTATTATCGTCACTGCTCATTCCTTATGCTACCTATCGTAATCAAATATAGCCTATAACCTGGCCAGAGGACATATGTTTGTTCTAAAACAAAAGTACGTAAATCAGATAAGTAGTTCTCCAGTGATAAGCTCACTAACGGACAGACAGACAGACAGACAGACAGACAGACAGACAGATGTAAAATAATACATTTACACTTGTAAAACCATTCTTGTGAAGGGACAACAAATAAACTAAATTAATATTAATTCCAAGATCAAAATTCGAGGAGAGTAGTAAATATTTTTACAAGGTTCCTTAAAACTTACCGTTTTTTTTTTTTATCTTATTCATTTATTCTAAAATAACACTTTTTACATTAAGTGGGCAGTTTGGTTACTTAAGAAAAACAAAAGAAACATAAATATTTAAATTCTGGGAATACATTAAAGTGAAAAATGAGGAAAATGTTAAAAATTCACATGTTAGAAAACTTTGAATTACCCCAAAGAAAATCATTCGATTTTGTAGGTAGGATGTTTTAAAATCGTTTATTATACTAAAATAGGTGATTTTTTTGGGTCAAGTAAAAAATGACTCAATATTTTTTTTCTCAATTCGGACATTTTTAAAATTTTGTGAATATTCCATTTATTGATCCTTTTGTAACGCCAATAACAATCATTCAAATGATTTTTATTTTTGCAGCCTTAATGTTTCTGGATATAACTCCAAAAAATAAGAAAGTAATTGTCTATCCTAACTTTACTTCTACTAATCGGCCGTGGGACATAGACCGGGACTTCCTGTTCCTGAGCCATCTCAGTATATTGATGACGTTTTACAGTCCGGTCCCGAATTTAATGAACATCGACCGGATGATGATGAGTTTCAATGTTCTCTAGAAAATTTAAAACCACAGTTGTTTACACAAGCTGAGTTAAATTTGACTTTGGACTAAGGAAAAAAGCAGAATTGCTTGATTCTAGGCTGAAAGAAAACATTTACTGGAATCTGGAACATCTATTTACCATTACAGAACAAGAGATCAACAGTTTGCTTAGTTTTTTTCAAGCAGAAAGGGGATTTAGTTTACTGCTATGATATTGGTAGTCTAATGAACGAATTTGGCATTGAGTACGCGAAGGAAGATTAGAGGCTTTTTATAGACTCATCAAAAACTAGTTTGAAAGGTGTTCTGTTACACAACGGAAATACTTATGCTTCACTGCCTGTTGCTCATTCAGTCCATATGAAGGAAACTTACTTATATTAACATGATTTTACCGAAAATTAACTATCCAGCTCACGATTTGATGCTATGTGGAGATTTAAAAGTTGTCTCCATGATCCTTGATCAACAAAAGGGATTTACAAAGTTTCCATGTTTTATATGTGAGTGGGACAGCAAGGGATCAACATTGGTCCAAGAAACAATAGCCTGAAGAAAAACTTTAAACACCTGGCGAGAGGAAAATTTTGCATAAAACTTTAGTAGACTCAAAAAAGATTCTTCTACCACCACTATATATCAAGTTAAGCATAATGAAACAATTTTTGAAAGCCTTGTCTAAAGATGGTGAATGTTTTAAATATTTGTGTAAAAGACTTCCTCATTTATCAGAAGCCAAACTGAAACAAGGAGTTTTCGTTGGGCCTAATATTCGTAAAATAATAATAAATAATTAATAAGATTACGGTTTAAATTTTTATTTTTTATGTATAAAATTTTCTCTATTTTGAATATAAATCAATGTCATATTGTGAGATAACTGTGGGTGATACAAAAAAACTGATACCAGATACAGTTTGAGCACCCAAAAATACACAACACTTAGATGTATTGGTTTAAAAAGTTTTTACAAATATTTTTTTCTTGGCCTGTATTATCAGAGAGTTTAGCAAAGTGACCCGCCCATCTTCACTTCAGTCTGCTCATCCTCTCAGCTACATCAGTTAACTTGGACTTTCTTCGAATTTCTTCATTTGTCAGCCTCTCCCTCAATGATATACCCAACATTCTCCTTTTCGGTATTACTATTTTTTGTCCAAGATATATATATTAATCCGTTCTTATGATTTTCGCGGTTTTGCCCGCTGCCTCGGGGGCAGCAGCAGCAAGATCACAGTATCGAGTAGCAGCAGCAGCAAAAGCACTTGAAAATGCCAAATGAGAATTTGGCGAAACGTCGTGCAAATTCATTGTTAGACGAACGGATTGAAACCCGGAATTTTAATGTATTATATATATATATATATATATATATATATATATATATATATATATATATATATATATATGTATATATATATATATATATATATATATATATACAAATATACATATATATATATATATATATATATATATATATATATATATATATATATATATATATATATATATATATAGTAATTAGAGATTTACGATTGTAAGATTGTAAAGAGAGACAACAAAGAAACTGAATGAATATTAATTTCAAGATCAAAATTCGAGGAGAGTAGTAAATGTTTTTACAAGCTTCCTCAAAAATTACCTTCTTTTTTATCTTATTCAGTTCTAAAATAACACTTTTTACATTAACTAGCACATAGACTACTAACAAAGACCAATTGTTTTTTATTCCAATCCTTTGTTTCAGTGGAGTGCTTTTCCTCATCTTCTGCGGTCAATTGAAACAGCCATGTCCCGTCATTATTGCGCCATTCAAACCGCCATAATGGAGGATTCAACTGAATTTGAGCCTCTCGCCTCACTTAATTGCTTTTATTGACGATAAGCTAATTTACGCTGTTTTTCATTCAGTAACGGTCGGGTCCTTTACAAAACAAATAAATAAAAGGATGATATGGTCATTTTGGGTCATTAGTCGGCCTCTCTGTTATGGTCTTTGTATTCGGTGATATAATAATTACTCAGAAGGAGTTTATTACCTTCTTTGTTATGAAGTGTTACAGTGAAATATTAATAATTGTTTAAAAAACTGCGTTTTAAGAAAATGGAGTATTTTTTTATAGTTTGTTGGAAAAACGAAGCACAGAGATAAAAAGGTCTATTTCTTTTCTTTGATAATTCACGCCTTCAATTAATTTTAATAATTTAAGGCGGAGTCTTCTTATTGTAACATTTTAGATAATCTTTATTATTTTTCAACTTTCATTATTGCTTTTGATAACGGCGGCAGATTAGGAGACGTCGAAATATTTGTACTCAGCTAAACAATTTATTTTTTCATTTAAAAAATTATTTTAAAGTAAATAAGTATGATCATTGCGACATACAAACCTCAAAACCTGAACTTGTACATTGTTAATAGTATATTTAAAATCCCACAATATATTGCCATACAATTAGCTGATTAAATAATGTTTAAACTCAAACAATTTTACCAATGTTTCCGATTATTCTCTTTTCGTGTAAAGCAGGGGTGCTCAAACTTGAACTGCTGGCGATCTACCTCAATATTGTTAGACTACGATCGATCGACTCTGAGAGGCTGCAAGTAAGTGTGATGCAGGATTGTCGTCTAGGTAGGGGGTATCGTGGTATAGATATTAGTTTTCCGCACAATATGCATTTTTTTAGTCAAGGTAAGTGTAGGTCTGCTCTAAAATGTCAATGAAAAAACTCATAATTATTCAAAATTGCGAGTTAATTGGTTCTTACAAAACAAACGAGTTCTAGTGTCTAAACTTAACTAAAGAGTGACTTTGGATGTTGAAGCGTGGCACTGCATGTCCTCGGCATACTTTTCATAAGATGGTACGTAATTACCGAGTGCTAATCGCAAGCATGATGACATATGTTCGTCAGTTAGTCGATTGCGATATTTTGACTTAATTATCTTCATTTCAGAAAATACAGACTCGCACAAGTAAGTTGACCCAAACATTGCCGTCAGTTGAAGGGCGATTTGCCTTAGATTCGGATATTTATCTTCAGATATAAAACACCAGAATTTTGTATCAGATGCTGTGACTTTGAGATGTATATCTGATATAATCTGCACTAACTCATTTTCAACAGAACATGAGTCCATGTTAAACTGACTTGCTAGTTCAGTAGCTAATTCCTCAATGTTTTTACACGAAAAAGGATAACTCATAAATGATGCGATATTTGCTGATTTACTGAAGACGGAACATTTTTCAGATCCTTTCTTTTCAGTTCATCTATCATAAGTTGCAATTTACTTTTGAATGCGTTTATTGCGCTAATCATCTCAATAATAGTTTTTCCTTTACCTTGAAGCTCCAAATTAATGGTGTTTAAATGCATTGTGATGTCTGTCAAAAATATCAAATCAGTCAGCCATTTTCCGTTCTTCAGCATCTGAGTGTCATCACCTCTGTCGTCCAGAAAAGCTGTTATTTCGGGCAATAATTCTTGAAACCTTTCTAGGAATTTTCCGCGACTCAACCACCTGACGTCCGTGTGAAGAACTAAATCATTGTGTTCAGCTGACTCACTATCTTCCAACTGCAATTTAAAGAGCCGTCGTTGCAAGCTACGTGCACGGATAGAATTCACAATTTTTATTACAGTGCCCATAATCTCCTCCATGTTTAGAACTTTTGAACACAAAACTTGTTGATGTTGCAATGGAAGGAGAAAAATAAAGGGAAATCATCATTAGCTCGACACAATGCCACAAAACCGTTTTCGTTTCCAGTCATTGCTGGTGTTTCATCGGTTGTAATGCACACTAGTTTATATATTGGTAGCTTGTAGTTTGTTACAAAATTAAAGAAAACGTCATATATATCTTCGCCACGGGTCTTTTCTTTCAGAGGAATCATTGTCAAAAATTCTTCCTTAGCCGACATGTCATTGAATACCATTCGAATAAAAATACACAGCTGGGCAGTGTCTGTCATATCGGTGGATTCGTCGAACTGTAAAGAAAAGTATGTACATTCCATGATATAATGTTTTAGTTTATCTGCCATGTCCTGACTCATGACTTCAACACGCCTTGTGACAGTCGGACGAGATAACTGAAGTTCTCTAATAGCAGACATAATTTCTGTTTTATTTTTAAAATCTCCAAATAAAGTCTCACCCGCTTCAATAAATGCTTCCTTCACAACCAATCCATCATCAAATGGTTTCTTGTGTTTCGCCAATATATGAGATATTTTAAATGACGCTATCGTTGCAGCTTTTGATTGTTTGGCTGGTCTTGTGAACATGGTTTGTTCTTTTTTCAAACAAGTTATCAAATCACGTACTTTTCGTTTTCTTAATTCACCCTGTGACGGAAAATCCTTTTCATAGATTTTGTGAACCGTTTTATGATGCCTCTCTAAGTTCCCATGCTTAGGTATTGCAACTGACGCACGGCAAATGAGACAAATGCACTTATCCTTTACCATACAAAAGAAAAATTCTTCCTCCCAATCGTTATTAAAATTTCTTCGCCGCACTCATTTTGGACTATTTATTAATAAACTTTGTATCGATGTATCGCCTTCAAGTTACAACTCAGACTGACTCCTATTCCTGCAGGTGCAACATTTATATCGGCGTGAACGAAGTCTCGAATGTTCCCGTCAAACACGCCGCCCGAAGTTTCTAGAAAAATCGGCGGGAATCAAAAACGCGGCTTTTCTTTGACAAGTACCGCGCGTTCCTTTGATAAAGCCGCCTTTTGCCGCTAGCAGGGGGTTATTACGATAAAAGAAAGTGCTGAGGGGGTTATTCTGGCCTAATTGTGGATCGAATAAATTTTAGTAGTTTATTCATTACATTTTGTTTTAGTTACCTAAAACAAAATCTGTGAATAGTTCTATATCGAAATTTTTTTTCTCGAGATCGACTCAAAAAGCGCTCACGATCGACTTGTCGATCGCGATCGACCGTTTGAGCACCCCTGGTGTAAAGCATCCTCATAGTACAGGGTGAGTCAACGATAGAATAAAGTTCTTTATCTCATTTGTTTCGGGCATGTACGAAAAAATGTTAAATACAATAGTTTTAGGGAATGTTAAGGTGCATAGTTTAAAATTATTTTTGAGTATACAGGGTACTTCAAAAAAGTGTGACCGATATAACATACATATATTTTTTTAAATGGAACATCCTATTTTCTAATTTATTTTTAAATTCTGCGTAAAATGTTATAACTTTTTTATTAATAATGTTAGATACCTAAACCTAGTACTGTCTCTAATGTTTCAATTTTTTTTTTAAAATACTAGTTTTCAGTTTTGTAAAAAATTGCCAGTAGCGCCATTGTTTCTGTAGCTGGATTACTCATAATTGGTACGAGCGTTCTATAGAGATGAAAAAAAGATATATGTAAAGAAAATTGAGTTAGAAGCTACAGGGTGTTCAGAATAAATTTATGCATTTCGACTATTTTAAATTTAAAAATTCCAAATTTTTTAAATAGCACACCCTGTATATTATTATTCTTTCTGATAGATCTTACAAAACCCTCCAACTTTTATTAAGTATATCAAATAGCTATTTCTAATAATTTTAGATTTATTTCGAATTTTTTCAATTTTTACCCTTGTTTTTAATACACTTACGCTATTGTGAAAACATAAACAAATAGTTAATAATAATTTTAATATAGTTTCATTAGTTATAATTAATTATTATGACTTAATAAATATTCAAAAATATGCCCGTCTATACTTGAATACACATGTTTAGTCGTTTTACTATATATTAGTTTGGCCGGCGGGAAAAATGATCGCAACTATTTTTTGGAACTCACAGGGTATCAACATGATTGACTGTTTGAAACAAGGTTAAACAGTGACTGGCTCTTATTACGCAACGTTATTGAATAGTTTGCATAGTGAGTTGAAGTAGAAGGGACCAATATTAGCGCTGAAAAATTTCTCTTTTACCACAACGATGCGCTTGCTCATACATCGGCATATGCAATGGCAAAATTGCACGGGTTGGAGTTCGAAATATTTCCTTACCCAGCATATTCCCCCGTGGGGGGGCGGGATAGAATATCTCCCCCGGTATGTTCTGCCTGTCGTAGGAGGCGACTTAAAGAACAATCTAGATGGTAGATGGCCAGATCCCACCAGCATCGCCCGGTGTGATACCATCGCATCGGCTTAAGCTGCGTGAAGTTGCTTAACGTTTCGTGGCTGTGCCGATGTCCCGGACTGTGGGACCAAATAGCATGATGAGGCACCTGGATACAAAAAATTCCGGAGGTAAAATAGCCCCCCGTTCGGACCTCCGGGTGGGGGCTGGTTCAGGGGCGTCGACATGCAAAGAACAGAATTTCAAAATGGATTTTTGCAACATACGAGGTTTAAATTCGAAAATAAATTCAGTGCACCAACACCTGCAATCAAATAAACCTCATGTACTCGCTCTCTGTGAAACTAAGGTCAGTTCATCGACCAGCACAGTAAACTATCTTTATCCTGGGTACGATTTCTATTCCCGATTTAGGCGTAACTTTGGAATCTGTCTTTATGTCAGAAGCGACCTCTCTTGCCAACGAGAAGAGGCTCTGGAGCCCCCAAACTTTGATGTTATGTGATTAAAAATAACGACTCAACCAACCACAAGGTTCGTTTGTATCCTCTATCGACCACCAAGTGATACAAACTTTAGAACACTTTTCGCTTCTCTTGCAGACACCATAGATCATTTACAAATTAACTATCCAAATGCCGAAATTGCCATCCTGGGCGACTTTAATGTCCACAACATCAACTGGCTTAAATATTCAAATACTACCGACGAACAAGGTCGTGAAGCCGAATCATTTTCAATCAGTTGTGGCTTGACTCAGCTTATTGATGAACCAACACGGATCCCTGATCGAGACGGAGAGTTCGCCAGTCTTCTTGATCTGTTTTTAACCACTAATCCGGAGATTTACACGGTCAGCGTAAATCCACCGTTAGGTTCTTCCGACCATAAACTACTTTCGACATCGAGTATTCTACCAATCAGTGACAGAGAGGCGCCCAAACCGCGCAAGATTTGGCACTACAAATCTGCTAAATGAGAAGATCTCATGGAATATTTTCGAACTTTCCCTTGGTTGGACGTTTGTTTTCGATCCGACGACCCATCTGACTGCGCCAGGGAGGTTTCCGATGTTATTTTGGCCGGTATGGATGCTTACATCCCTTTTTCGAAGAAATGCCCTTCCAACGGCAAGCCTTGGTTTGACCTAAAATGCAAAGAAGCTGTTGCTTCTAAACATCTTGCATACCGACAGTGGCGTGAAGATCCTAACACCATAAGTCGTAACATCTTTGTTCGTGCCAGGAACAGATGCAAAGAAATTATCGACGAAACCAAGGAGGTACACAATCAACGGATTAGAAACAAACTTCTCGCTTGTCCCGGCAATTCCAGGTCCTTTTGGTCAGTCGCTAAGGCAGTTAGTCAAAATTTCACCAAATCCACCATACCACCACTCACACGGCCAGATAATTCTATTGCAACGACACCTGTTGAGAAAGCGAACTTGTTGGCTGAACTCTTTGCTTCACATTCTACTGTCGATTTCCAAGGAAAAACACCACCTACTATTCCCATAGTGCAGTCAAGGATGCCCGATATTGTCTTCAGACAGCGTATCATAAAACGTATTTTGATGAAGCTAGACACCAAAAAGGCTTCAGGCGCTGACGGAATACCTGCCATAGTTCTCAAGAACTGTGCGAGGGAACTAACACCAGTTTTCTGTAGACTTTTCAACCTATCCTACAGAAAGGGAATATTTCCTTCCTGCTGGAAATGTGCCACAGTTCAGCCGATACCTAAAAAAGGCAAGAAGACCTTGCCAAATAACTACCGACCAATCGCACTACTCTCAATAATATCGAAAGTCATGGAAAAGGCTATCAATCAGCATCTTCTAAAATATCTTGAAGGATTCAACATTATTAGTGATCACCAATATGGCTTTCGTAAAAATAGATCAACAGGAGATCTTCTGACTTATGTAACACATGTTTGGAACAACGCAATTGAACACTTTGGAGAATCTCGAGCGGTTGCTCTTGACATATCCAAGGCATTTGACCGTGTTTGGCACGATGGCCTGTTGGCTAAGCTACGTTCTTATGGTATGTCTGAAAAGTTCTGTTTGTGGCTCTCATGTTTCCTCAGAGAGCGTTCTTTACGAGTGGCAGTTGACGGATTTCTTTCTAACACCTTCACTATCAACGCCGGTGTGCCCCAAGGTTCCATACTGTCTCCTACTCTCTTCCTCATTTATATTAACGATCTGCTGGAAAAGACCGAGAATCCAATCTACAGCTTTGCAGATGATAGTACACTTATCTCTTCATTCACTTTGAACGCTCGGACATCGACTACTCAGACGAATATCCGCAGACAGCAGGAAGTCATTCAACTCAACAAAGACCTGGAAGAAATTCTATCTTGGGGTGACAGTAACCAAGTGGAATTTAACGCTATAAAAACCCAGGCGGCAGTTTTTTCTAAAAAAGTTAACGTTGCAGAACCCGACATAGTTATGTCGGGGCACTCCATCCCTCTAACATCGTCACTCAATCTGTTAGGCGTTAATTTGGGAGCAAATATGTCCTGGCATGAACATGTTGCAGGCATAGCAAGAAGAGCTTCTAAAAAGTTGGGAATATTGTTTCGAACTAGAAAGCTTTACACTCCACAACAACTGTTAATTCTTTACAAAGCTCAAATTCGACCAACTATGGAATACTGCTCCCATGTTTGGAGCTCCGCTCCCAAACATACACTGCATTTGTTGGATTCTATCCAGAGAAGAGCTGTTCGTCTGATTGGACACCCGGAATTGACCGACGGCCTTGATTCGCTGGAACATCGAAGAACGGTTGGCGACTTGAGCCTATTCTACAAGTACTTTCATGGAAAGTGTTCGAAAGATGTGGCCCGTTTGATTCCTCCCAGAGCGGTGCATATTAGAAGTACACGTCGCGCTGATGCTTCACATCCGTATGAGGTTCAGCTTGTTACTCCTCGTACAACGCTTTTCAAGCAGTCTTTTATATGGAGAACATCATACCTTTGGAATGGTTTACCCAGGACTGTGTTTCCCATCGAGTACAATCTACAGCGATTCAAGAACAACGTGAATCGTTTTCTCCGCACACGTGTCGCTGCTGTAGCGCTTTAGGGACTTCCCTGTAGCACGTGTGCTAGACCCATAAAAAAAAAAAAAAAAAAAAAAAAAAAGATTTGGCCCCAAATGAGTTTGTTTTGTTTTCTAACCTCAAAAATTGGTTTGGGGGATGAGATTTTCATCTAATGAAGAGGTTATCTGTGGAATCTGAGGAATAACAAAATTGTAATCTTGCGGTACTAAAGGTATTAAGCTCAATGAAGATTACGTTGAGAAATAACTTTTTATTAAGGTTATTTATCTTGTTGCAAGACTTTTCAATCTTCCCCTTGTAGAGAAACAGACGACGTCCACTGATCGAAAGACAGTAATGAAAAAAATATGTTTTCCTTAATTAAGGTATTCAAAAAGTAATCAAACGCTAAAACCTTATATGTTGATGCTGTCCTGATTATAATATTTCCCTTAGTTATGAAAATATAAATAACGATAATAAAAATTAAAAAAAGCAAGTAAAGGCTAATTTATTTGGTTTCCTTTTTTAATTAAAAATTTCATCACTTAAAGGACACTTGTAAACTTTAAATTGCTTTTTTTGGCAATTAAATAAGAGTGTTAATGAAATAATGCCGCTAGCGTAGAAAGCAGAAAGCACAGTAAATTAAGCAATTAACTAAATGAAATATATAAAAGCGGGGCGAGGAATATCTTAATTTTTTCTAAATACTGTTCATCGCTGAAATTTTCCTCAATAATTAATTCAGTCCAGTTATTGAAGTTGCAAAATGTAATTGTGTGTACGGCGATATAAAACATTATCTAAACGTATATTTATCAGGTTAATAAGTTTTGAAAGCGACACTTATGGAGCATTACTTGATCCATATATTGAACACCATTATGAAGGTTTATCTGTCATATGAACACACCCTAAATTTCAAGTCAATCTGTCGAGTTATTTATTGTTTATCAGCTGATTAAAGCAAACGTGTTTGAGTATTTTTTAAAAGTGGAAAAAATCGAATATCGTGCCATGAAAAAATTTTCTGTTTTGGAAGGTTTATAGGCAACTGAAATCCATGTAAATTGTAACTGTGTTAAAGGAGTCTGTTTCTTCATTTCCAACTGTTGATAGATGGACTCTAAAGTTTAGACCTGATCATACAAGCGTCGATGATGATCCACGTTCTAGAAGTCCAGAAACTGCAACAACTGCAGAAACTGATGTGCAAGTACGAAATATATATAATATATAATATATATATATATATATATATATATATATATATATATATATATATATATATATATATATATATATATATATTATTATATATATATTTATATATATATATATGGTATACAAGTGTAAAATGCAGATTTTTTTTCTAAAAAAACATGTTAAATTCGGAAGAAGTATGCTCCATCGTTTTTTATACATTTTTCCCATCTTTCGGGCAATACCACGCCAGTAAAAATCTTCCCTTTTTGCTGCGATGAACCAAAGCGCTGCTCAGCTAGTGCGTGACCCATCGATGCAAACAAGTCGTAATCGGAAGGAGCCAAGTCTGATGAGTAAGCCGCATTGGGTAGAACTTTCCAGTTGAGTGCTTCAAACGTGTCGCGCACTGGTTTTGCCGTATGTGATGGAGCATTGTCATGAAGCAAAATGACTTCGTGTTGCCTCTTTCGCTATTCTGACCTTTTTTCAGGCAGCGAACGGTCCAAAGGTCAATTGTTGTTGGCAACGTTTAGTATTAATCGTTTCCCCAGGTTTTAACAGCTCATAATAGACCACGCCCCTCTACTTTCACCAAATACAGAGCATCGTCTTTCTGCCAAAGCGATTCGGTCTTGCGGTCGATGTGGATGGTGCGCCTGGGTCTACCCATGATTTTTTTCGGCTTGGGATTCTCAAAATAAATCCATCCCCTGTAACTATACGATGCAAAAACGGCTTCCTTTTGTACCGAGCGAGCAAAATGTCACGTGTTTTTGCGCTTTTCAATTTGCCTGTCGTTCAACTTATGTGGTACCCATCTATCGGTCTTCTGAATCTTTCCCACCTCTCGTAGCCGATTGGAAACAGCTTGTTGACTAACGCCCAATTGCTCAGCGAGTTGTTTTTGTGTTTGCGAATCATCTTCGTCCAACAATGCTTGCAATTCCACATCTTCGTATTTTTTTGGCGGTTTTCCGCGTTCCTTGTCTGCAACATCGTAGTCACCACTTTTGAAACGCCGAAACCATCGTTCACACGTATCTTGTGATGAAGCATGTTCACCATAAGCTTCTCGAAGTAATCGGTATGATTCAACAGCAGTTTTCTTCAGATGAAAACAAAAAATTAAGGCTGTCCGCGAATGCTCTTTGTTCGGTATAAATTTCGACATATTGAACACAACAACACAACACTATGCACACACTTTTCCAATTTATCACTCTTGCGCGTCTGACACTTGTTGATGACACAACAAAATGGCGCAGTGTCAAATCTTTATAGCACAAACTGCATTGGTGCACCATCGGTTGTTTGAAATCCGCATTCCATACTTGTACACCTGTATATATATATATATATATATATATATATATATATATATATATATATATATATATATATATATATATATATATATACAGTCCCTGGCCAAATTATTAGACGCACTGTATTTTTTTTAGTAATTTTATGTTTCTTAAGAGTTTTTATGCAATAATGGTATATTTAAACTACAATATTATTGATTTTTATTTAAAAGAATTGTTGTAGACTACATATTTGTATTTATTTTTAACAAATGGCAACACTGTATTGACAAAGTGATACATGAACGTAAACAAGTACAAACCTGTATCAGTCGCGATCGGAATCGAGTCAGGTACGGACGTGTTTCTGTGGCTTTATGGACTGTGATTGTTTGTTTAACAGTTTTATACTACTCAGTTATTAGTTTATTTTGTATGCAGTGTTTTAAAAAAGTAATTGGACTATTTTCATTATGGGTAGAAAAGGCGATCTTTCGCCACGTAAAAAAGCTGAAGTGAAGGCCCTTGTGATTGCGAAAACATTTACAAACCGAGAAATATCACGAAGATTGGAGGTTTCTGAAGCTAGTGTACGACGCATAAAAAAGAAAATTGAGTCAGGGAAGGAATTAAGCCCGAAAAGAAAGAAAAGATGCGGTAGAAAACCAATTTTCACTCCACGGTCAGAGAGATGTTTGAAGAAAATTTGTGTAGAAAACAGATTTGCTACCACAAAGGTAATAAAATCACAACTCCAGGATGCTAGCGTAAATGCTTCTGAGCGCACTATTCGAAGAAAATTGAAAGAATTAGATTTTAAGGCCTGTCGCTCCGCCAGGAAGCCCAAGTTAACAGCTGCAATGAAAGCAAAGCGCCTGAAGTGGGCCAAACAATGGCAAGACAAAGATGTGGACTTCTGGAGATCGGTAAGATACAACAATTTAATCAATAATTGATACATTATTATCATTTTCAGTTAAATAAAGCAAATAAACATGGAAGTTTATATATTTTTCCCATTTTTGACAGGTCTGCTTCAGTGACGAAAGCACATTCGAAATTTTGCAGAATAAAGCTCAGTATGTGCGTCGTCGTCATGGAGAAAAGTTTCATCCTGATTGTGTCGTCCCGACGGTTAAACATCCCACCAAAGTGATGATTTGGTCAGTCATCAGCGGCAAGGGCACTGGACGTCTGTACGTCGTCAAAGGAATAATGAGGCAAGATCAGTACAAAGAAGTATTACAAAATCGGTTGATTCCGCAGCTCAGAGAATGGTTTCCAAATGGGGAACCATTCACTTTCATGCAAGATGGAGCTCCCTGCCACACTGCTCGGTCTGTTAAAGCTTTTTTGGCAGAAAAAAATATCCCTCTGTTGGATTGGCCGGGTATGAACTCCATTGAAAATGTGTGGGAGCTGATGAAAAGAGAAGTGGCTAAAGATGTGATTACCAACAAAAACCCAGCTCCCAGAAAAGATTATTCATGTGTGGAATCATCATCCTCAAATGCAGGAGACAGTACAATCTTACATTGATAGCATGCCACGCAGAATTAAAGCTTTGATAGCGGCTAAAGGTGGCTCAACTAAATATTGACTTTTACTAACATTAATTTCACTTTTCTTTAAAACTTAATAAACTTATGCTTTTCTAAATTAATGCTGTTTTATTTATGTCAAATAAATAGGTAATTGATTGGATAATATAAAAATAAAAAACAAATCAATTTAAAATAATAAAACGGTACAATATCACTCGGTAATTAATATTTTACATGAAATCTTGCAGTGCGTCTAATAATTTGGCCAGGGACTGTATATATATATATATATATATATATATATATATATATATATATATATATATATATATAAAATCTTTATTTATTTAGCTCTTGGCTAGTTGATAACAATCAAACAATATACAACTTATATGCTAAGTATTAAGTTCTTAAATATAAAAACAATCTTTTTTGAAAATACTCAAAGTAGGACCATTTTTTACATTACTCGGCTAATCATTATAATAACGCAAACCGTCATAAAAAAAGTGTTTTTTGTAACCACGCTTTTCTTACTAATTCTATATTATAGTGGTGACTATTTCTAATGTTATATCTATGGTGGTTACATCTTTTATTTAAAAATGATCTAAGATAATCTGGCTGCAGATCATTCTCAATCTTATATATTAAAATGTGATTAGCTCTCCTGATAAAATGACAAATGTAAAGCCAATTTAACGAATCTAACATATATTAAATGAGTGTGTACCTATCACAGTTCAAGAGAATTCGCATTGTTTGTGTGTGTTTTATTTTGTAACAGTTGCAATCTTAGCACATCCTCCCCAGTACAAGCAATCAACAATTAACAGGCATACGAGAAATGAATGCGGCAATATAATAGGGTTATACACCAGCTGTTTGGCCCATGGAGATAGGAACCCTAACACACGTCTAACCTATTTTCTGCCTTAATTACTAAAACATCTAAGTCTACCCCTAAGTATTTAATTTCATTAACAAACTGAACAATATCATGATTTATATCTACAGCCAAATTTAAATCAAAATATCTCTAACAATTAATTCTAGAACCAATCATCATACACTTGGTTTTCGAACTATTCAGCTTTAATCTATTCTCACATAGCCACTCTGATAGAATTCTTAACTCACGGTTCATAATAGCTGTTACCTGTACAAAATCTCTTCCAGCCACAGAGAACAGTGTGTCATCCGCAAACAAACTGACAAAAGACCCGGACAGTCTTACATGCACGTCATTAACATAAATGATGAACAAGAGTGGACCCAGCACACTCCCCTGCGGCACACCCCAGACACTACTTCTTTTGCCAGAAATATTGTTTTCAACCTTAGTCTGGTGATACCTATTATTTAAGAAATCTTTTATCCAATCTAATGCCCTCCCTTTCACACCATATAAAGCTAACTTCATAATAAGGATATTCCTGTCTATCGTCTCAAAAACAAGCTTCAAATCCATAAAAACACTCATGTTGGTCCTTCACACAGAGCACACATGTTGCAGGGCAGTCTCACAGGAATGTTTTCCTCTGAACCCAGATTGTCCGAGCATTTGATAGCAGAATATGAACTCGACTGGAATATACTTAGCAGCACAACTACGGATGGCGCTCCTGCCATGGCTGGCAAACATTCGGGCGTTGTAACTAAATTAAAACAGAAAACATCAGGGAATTTTGTGGGATTTCACTGTATAATTCATCAGGAATCATTGGCATCCAAACATTTAAAAATGGACCATGTCATGTAACCTATAATTAAAATAGTAAATTTTATAAGGAGCAGAGGACTAAATCACCGACAGTTCAGGCAGTTTTTACAAGATTTGGACGAAAAGTTTTCTGATGTTCCTTACTTCACCGAAGGTCGTTGGCTCAGTCGAGGAGTAGTTTTAGAAATATTTTTTGCATTACGTGACCCTATTCAAGCTTTCATGTTAGGAAAAGGCAACCCAATTGATTATGACAATGACTGGTGGGTTGATTGTGCCTTTTTGGTAGATATGAATAAACACTTGACTGATCTGAATATAAAGTTACAGGGTAAAAATCTGATTGTCACTCAAATGTATTCATGTATTCAAGCCTTTGAAACAAAGTTGAGGCTCTGGGAAAATCAGGTAAAAAATCAAACTTTGGATCATTTCCCTCATTTAAAATCATTTGGCACAGTGAACCAAAAAAAATTGGATCAATATTCTCAACTTCTGCAAAATTTGATCACGAAATTCAACAATCGTTTTGAAGACTTTCACAAAATGAATGAAATGGAATTTCCAATTTTCAACAATCCATTCAATTTTGAAGCTTCACAGGCACCAGTTCATTTGCAAATGGAGTTGATAGATCTTCAATCGGACAGTATTTTGAAAGAAAAATTTAAAGAGATTAACGCTCTTACATTTTATACACAATATTTCAGGAGTTTGGATAACTACCCGGAATTAAAAAAACATGCAGCACGCATTCTCTGCATGTTTGGTAGCACCTATTTATGTGAGCAGATGTTTTCCGTCATGAAAATAAATAAGAACAAACATCGCACAAGACTTTCGAATGAACATCTCCAATCAATTCTTAAAATAACTACAACGAATATGATACCTGACAACAATGAGCTTGTCAAAAACAAGAGAAGTCAGGTATCTGGATCCTCGAGCTCAAAATAATTACCCTCTTTTATAATTTTGATATAATTTTTAACAACCGTATATTATATACTATATAATTAAATAAATAAAATGTTGTAATAATTCAGTACATTTTTTTTATTTGAATCTGGCCCGCCTACACATTCTAAATTTAATATATGGCCCTCTGCAGAATTGAGTTTGACACCTCTGTTTTAGAGAATGCTAAGGTGCACAGTTTAAAATTATTTTTGATAATACGGAGTACTTTAAAAAAGTATGGCCGATATAACATAATTTTTTTTTTAAATGGAACATCCTATTTTCTAATTTATTTTTATATTCTGCGTAAAATTTTGTAACTTTTTATTAATAATGTTATATACCTAAACCTAGTAATTTTTCTAATATTTCAATTTTTAAAAAAAAAAAAATTGCCAGTGGCGCCATTGTCTCTGAAGGTAGAATACTCATAATTGGTACGAGCGTTCGATAGAGATGGAAAAAAAGATATGTAAAGAAATTTGAGTTAGATGCTACAGTTCAAAATAAATGTTCCAAGTACTGAAAAGATTTTCTAGATGGTTGACGTATATTAGGGTACTTCGCTGCGTAAAGCCTTACTGCCAAAAGACAATTTTTCCCCGCCTCGCCTAGTATATAAACCATATCGATTAATTCATTTTTAGGAAAATCCATAACTATTACTTTTATACGTCACTTACTACAACAAATTAAACTATTTTTACTTGCTTAATAGACATGTCAAAATTTGACAATGCCTACATTTTTGTTTTGTCTTGGCAACTATGATGTTATAGGGTAAGTATATTAAAAATAAGCGTAAAAATTGAGAAATTCAAACTAAATCGAAAAATATTAGAAATAGGTATATGACATATTTAATAAAAGTTAGAGGGTTTTTTAAAATCTATCAGAAAAAATAGTAATATACAGGGTGTGCCGTTTAAAAAATTTGAGATTTTTTAATTTAAAATAGTCGAAATACATAAATTTATTTTGAACACCCAGTAGCATCTAACTCAAATTTCCTTACATATATCCTTTTTTCATCGTACGCCGGTACCAATTATGAGTATTCCACCTACAGAAACAATGGCGCTACTGGCAATTTTTAACAAAACTGAGAACTAGTATTTTCTTTTAAAAAAATTGAAATATTAAAAAAACTACTAGGTTTAGGTATATAACATTATAAATAAAAAAGTTTTAGAATTTTACGCAGAATTTAAAAGCAGGAAAAATAGGATGTTCCATTTAAAAAAACATATGTTATATCGGCCACACTTTTTTGAAGTACCCTGTATACTCAAAAATAATTTTAAACTGTGCACCTTAACATCCCCTAAAACCATTTTATTTAACATTTTTTGTCATTCCCGAAACAAATGAGAGAATGAACTTTACTCTATCGTTGACTCACCCTGTACAATAAAATGAAAAAAAATTCCCAATTTTGTACGTTACGTGCACATTTGAACGATTTAAAGCCAACGATGATTTGTTGGAAATTTCATTACGAAGGGTTTGGTTTTTTGTTTGTCTCGATCTGGCCGATATAACCGGAGTTATTCATATTTTAAGCTCAAAAAAAAAGCATTTCGAAAACTTCAATTGTTTATAAACAAAAGAGCACAAGTTTTTCGAAGCCCAAAACTTAGGACAATATTCCTGTTGATATCCCAGAGAGGATAAAATCATAATCTTGCTATATTTAAACTATGCCTATCTCAGCATTATTTTGACCTTTTTGACTGAACTACAAGTAATACTGTTCTCTATACGGCTTACCCGCTTGGAACTAAACTGCCGTCTGTGATTGGTCCGTTATGCCGGGGTAAATCATAATTTTGTTATAAATAGTCAGCTTTGTAATTTGTAGTATTAGTCAATCATTGCTCCTCATTAGAGTGAGTGTTTAGTGTTACACTGAAAATTGTGTGGCATCATTGTGCCAAAGATTTTCAGTTACCAATGTAGTTCTTTTACATAATTAGAAACAATACCAAATCAAAGGTAGAAACTCGGCTCTTTGATTTATTTGAACATTGGAAAGCACTATACATCTTTTAAAAACCTCCACTTTTTACACGAAATTCCTACATAGATCTCGTCTATAAGCATAAACCCATAAAAATTTTAGGCACGTACACCTTTTAGAGGAAGTGGGTTTTTGCAAAGTAATTTACCTTATTTGTGGATGAAGAATACGTTTAGTGAAGTTACGTCTACCATACAAAATGCAGCACATTTGCCTTTACCGAACTAGAGAAAATATATCTGACTGTTCGGTGAATATATGTTTTTAAATTCAATTTGGAGAAGATGTGGTTAGAATGTCTATTGAGTCAATATATAGTTATTTTTTATTCTTGCCAATACTTTAGAAATACAGGCTCGAGATTTATAAACTTTTAGCTTAATAATTATTCCTACGAAATTCATATGTCAGTTTGAAGATACCCTACTTCTTTTTCAATGCAAACTATTTTGCCATAATCAGTTAAAGTAGATTTTAAATAAAGTGGATACAATGAAAAAATTATTTGTATTGAATTATTTTTTTTCTCTTTTCAATTAAACATTGATAGAAATTTTGGATGGAATAGCTTACAAGACTAACAATACGATAGGGAAATATCTTAAAAACTACAAACCACAAATCAATAAAGACAATAAATCGGGGGTTTATCAGTTAACATGTGGGTCATGTCCTAAAACATACATCGGACAAACTGGACGTACATTTAGACAAAGAATTACAGAACACGAAAAAAGTTTCATCCATAGAAAATCTAATTCAACATACGCTAATCATCTTTTAACAGAAAATCACACATTTAACAAGAATTTCAAAATTTTACACACCCAACAAAAAGGTTTAAAACTAAACCTTTTAGAGACAATGCAAATAAATCGATTAAGGACTACAGGTACCTTACTCAACGACCAGGTAGATTTAAGCAATTCACCATTATTGAATTTATTCTAATAACTCCAAATCTGTGTGGATTTCCCAATACTATCAATGTAATTTAATTATGTGTAATATTATAATTAAGAAATTATATAAAACTGTGAATATTAAACCTAACTTGACAGTGTAAAATGTAGATCTGAAGAAGCTGCATCGACAGCGAAACGCGTCATCGCAATTTAAATAAACCAGTGGAAATTGACTAAAAAACAGTTTTTTATTATATATTGATAGAAATATCGGTCTGCATTACATATGTCATAAATCACTTCAATTTGAGCTGAGAACTTTGTAGTGTCCGAATATTTTTTCGCTTCTTATATATTCCATCAACGACTTATATTTTACTATTACTTATGCTTTATTTAAAATTTAACAGTTTGACCTAATTGTTCATGATTTTTAATTAACCTCGGAATTGAATGTACAGGGTGGTCCAAATTGGACACTTTTAAAGGTAAACCCCTTTATCTAAAGGAGATAGACGAAAACTGATATCGGTGTCTGACGCTTAATTTTTATGATAAACTCAATGGTGAAAACCACATATCGATATCTAGTACCTTTTCAGATATACAGTATGTTCTTCAAAAATCTGCATTTTGGAAACATGTTTATAATTCTTTTCCTATTGAAAATTTTTGATTTCTGTAAAAACATTCTCAAAGCACTTTTCCAGGTGGATTTCAAAAGTGTAAGTTACATTTTTTTACAACTAACATTTTAATAGTTATTAACGCAAAATTATATTTTTTAAATGGGATACCCTGTATATTTTTCCTTTTCCGAATAGAGCTTTAATACCATTCTAAAAATATAGCACATTTAATATTTTGCTTAAGTCTACTTCAAAATATAAAGGTTTTCCGTTTTTACTTTAGTTTTAAATGCACGTTTTGTGAAGTAGGCTTTGAAAGGAGCAGCAATATCAATTGTTTACTGATAGCAGTCAAATCGTAAAAAAAAATTCCCAGATGTAGCTCGTAAGAGTCATAACTACAATGAAATTTACTAAATGCTATACTACTTTCAACTACGTAGAAAATAAAACAAAACAACAATAAAACAATTTATTCCGAGTAGAGCAAGCTAAAATTTTCTATAAGAGATATTCGAAATGTCGACCAGTTTCATTTACAAATAGGCGGCACCTTTTCTGGACACTTCTTACCGAGTTGATTAGTTCAAGAGGAGTGAAAGCTACAAAACTTTGTATTACTGCGACTTTTAACTCTTGCCTAGTGTTTGTCGGCAATTTAAAGATTAGGTCTTTTAATCTTCCCCAGAGATAGAAGTCCATGGGTGTTTAAATCCGGTGATCTTGCCGGTCAACGGTTCGGACCTTGGTTGGCTATCCAGTTATTGTCGAAATTGGCCGATAAAAAATTACTGATAACTGCAGCGTTATGAGGGGGTGCCCCGTAGAGTTAAAAAAATATATTTCTAAGGCCCATTAACCCCTTACCGCATACTGTCCCAAATTTGTCACACATCAAATATATTTTTTTTCTAAGTCCCTGAGTAGCTTAAGGATCTTATTTCAAATTGTTCCATATCCGGCACGTTCGCTGTTCTGACATAAAACGCGCAGACTCCACCGCAGTCAAATCTCGACGCCAGGAAAAGGCATTAGTCCAGTGGCGGCTTGTGACACGCTATATCCTGTTTTGTGGTTTTTTAGATCGATCAACAGTTGTCATACTCTCTTGTGAATAATTTGTTGTGAAAAAAATATTCTTATGAAGGTAGGTGTCTAATTTTGCTACTAAGGTAATATCATAATTATAATTTGACGTATTGAAGACAAAATATGAGTTTGTTTACCTGTGCCATATTTGGAACAGTTTTATATAAAGACATGATAATTTATAATAATTACATCTCTTTCTTAGATGGACCCCAGTAAGTTTTATGGCACCAGAAATTTCCGAATTCCAAATGGTGACGTTAGTGACAATGAAAATTTATCCTCGGACGATGAACATCAAAGAAATGACTTGTTGGGTCCTAGAAAGTCGGTTCTCCTATATGAGTCAGACAGTGAAACCGAAAGAATCGTTTCGACAAACGAAGATGTTATTATTGACGAAACCGATATAGAAGATGATGATAATGACATGCCATTGTCCTCATTAGGGCAAACTTTTATAGATCATCAGAATGTGTTACCATCGACATCGACTAATAAACCGACCAAAGAGAAGCCGAAAAAAAAAGCAGAAGCAAACCATTGATTGGGAGAATAAATTTCTAGCTGTCTCTGAGGAATTTGTAAAATTTCAAGGTTGTACAATTCTTCCTGATTTCATAAAAAAATTAGAAGATCCTATCCATTTCTTCAATTTCATTTTTACTGAAGAACTTTTCGTTTACATAACTGAACAGTCAAATTTGTACGGGGTTCAAAGTAGACCTGAAAAGCCACCCAATATATCCAAGGAAGAAATTCGTGTTTTTTGTGGCATTTGTATATATATGTCGATTATTCAGTTACCATCGACCCGGTCTTATTGGAATAATTCGTTGGAAATTCCCAATATCTCCAGTGCTATGACATGCAACAGATTTGAAGAAATCAAACGATTTCTGCATTTCAACGACAACACACTGCAGGTTCCTCAGGGTCAACCTGACTATGATAAACTTTTTAAAATACGTCCCTTTCTGAACAAGATTCGTGACAGATTTCTACTTGTTCCTAAAGAAGAACATATGGCCGTCGATGAACAAATCATCCCAACGAAAGCACGCTCAACTCTAAAACAATATAATCCCAAAAAGCCCCATAAATGGGGATATAAAGTTTTCGTTCTAAGCGGCATGTCTGATTTTTCTTACGATTTTGATTTTTACTGTGGAACTACGGTGCTTGAGAATAATCAGCCTGATCTAGGAGCCAGTAGCAACGTTGTAGTAAAACTTTCAGAATCTATTCCGAAAAATCTAAACTACAAACTCTTTTTTGATAACTGGTTTACAAGCATTCCCCTGCTAACATATCTCACCAAAAATGGCATTTTACCATTGGGTACAGTAAGAGCTAATCGTGTACCATGCTTGCAGTTTCCTAAGGAATCGGAAATGAAAAAAAAAGGTAGAGGTACATTCCTGGAAAAAGTGGCAACTGTCGATGGTGTGCAAATATCTGCAGTGTCCTGGTATGATAATAAAGTTGTGAATACCGTATCAACCTATGTTGGCAGTCAGCCTACATCAGAAGCAACGAGGTTCTGCAAAAAATCAAATACCCATATAAAAATCCCCCGTCCCCAAAGCGTTGCTGTATATAATGCTTATATGGGAGGAGTAGATCTCCTAGATAGCATGCTAGGATACTATAGAATCCAGATTAGATCAAAAAAGTGGTATATGAGGGTATTTTTCCATTTTCTTGATATGACTTGCGCTAACAGTTGGATACTGTGGAGACGAAGTTTGCAAAATGATAACTTATATTTGTCGCTCTCAGAATTCAAGCTTGCTCTTGCAGAAGTATTAACGAAATCTGGCGTGAGTCAGAAAAAAGGGGGAAGGCCAAGCACCTGCCTACAGCCTCAGCTAGATTTGAAACAAAGAAAGTATCCCTTTTCACAAATACCAGCCCAGGAAGTTAGAACTGATAACTTGAGTCACTGGCCAGAAGTAAATGAAGATCGCCAAAGATGTAAATATCCTGAGTGCAAGGGAAAATCTCATGTGTCTTGTAACAAGTGTGTGGTATTTTTATGCCTAAATAAAGACCGAAACTGTTTTTTTATAAATTCCATACTGAATAAACTTTGTATGACACGTTTAAACATTTTTACCGAAATTTATTCTCTAGTTTAATTTTTTTCCGTTTTCCCAATTTGTGCCAAATTTGCCACATGTCAAAAGGTGATTCATATCTTGATAAAAAAGTGACCAATTTTTTTTTTAACATTTATTTCGTGTATTTAAAAATATTATCTAACATATATATTTTTTTTGCAAAAATAAAAAAAGTCATGCAGTAAGGGGTTAAAGGCGGTTCATCAACAAGAGGTTCTATTACTACACTATTAACTAGGTTATGTCGCAATCGAACGAATATATCTTTGAAGGGTTGACGCCTCTCTGGATACCGTTCGTGGTACAAATTACTTGCCTCTTCCGAATTTTTTCCAGTTTGTATGAAACACATTATCATATCCCATTTTTCGTAATTTTCAAACTTCATTGCGATTTATTTGACAATTCAGTAACTGATCCTGAAGTAAAATTTGACAATTACGAGTAAACAATTGAATTAAACCATATGGCCGCTCTGTCCAAAGCCTACTTCACAAAATGTGCATTTAAAACTCGCGTAAAAAGTGAAAACCTTTATATTTTGAAGTAGATTTAAGCAAAATATAAAGTATGCTATATTTTTAGAATGGCAATTTAAAGCTCTATTCGGATAAGGAAAAATATACAGGGTACCCCAATTAAAAAATATATTTTTGCGTTAATAACTATTAAAATATTAGTTATAAAAAATGTAATTTACACTGTTGAAATCCACGTGAAAAAGTGCTTTGAGAACGTTTTTACAGAAATCAAAAATCTTCAGTAGGAAAAGAATTACAAACATTTTTCCAAAATGCAGATTTTTGAAAAACACCCTGTATATCTGAAACGGTACTAGATATCGATATGCGGTTTTCACCATTGAGTTTATCATAAAAAATTGAGCCTCAGACACCGACATCAGTTTTCGTCTATCTCCTTTAGGGGTTTACCTTTAAAAGTGTCCAATTTGGACCACCCTGTACATTACCTCAACTAACTAATCTGTTATAAACTAATAAAATATATTTTTTTATTTCTTTGATGACACTCAGCTCAAATAAATTCCTTTAAATATTCGCGTAATTACCTCATACAACTTTAAAAAGTACGATTACCGATTGTTTTAATAAAATACAATTTCTATTTGCATGACGTAAACATATGGATGGTTGAAAAATATCGGGCCTTTTTTCTCTATATTTTGCAATTTTTACTGCGACAGAAGGAAAATCTTGCTTGGGTTCGTGAAGAAATTTATTCTATGTATAATTAAGATATTTTATCAAAAACACCAGTCATAAGACGGTTCGCTCGATTTCCTTCTGGATATTTTCCTATCAAATATATATCTCGTTTTCGTCTCGTAAAAAAAAATCGATGAAATCTTGGAAAAAGTTAATCAAAACCGGCACATAAGTAGTCATGACAACGCTACTAAACACCCATCATATATATATATATATATATATATATATATATATATATATATATATATATATATATATATATATATAAAGGGTGATTCAATTAGAGGTACTTTTTTTTAAATAAAAAAAAATGAATAAAAACAATTTTATTTTATAATCTTTATTATCATATAAAAGAACCATTCTTTACAATTATTTCTTAAAGATAATTTCTTTCAAATGTTGTCCGCGACTACGGTTAACAACGTCCATTCTGAAGTTCCAATTTTCAATGACGCGTGTGAATATTTCGAGTGGTATTTGGCCAATGACTCGAGTAATATTGGCCTCCAATGCCTCAATCGTAGCTGGCTTATCCATGTAGACTTTGGACTTTACATAGCCCCAAAGGAAAAAGTCAAGAGGTGTGATGTCACATGATCTAGCCAGCCAATTCACTGGTCCAAAGCGTGAAATGATCTGTTCGCCGAATTGCTCTCGCAGTAAAGCCATGGTTTCACGGGCTGTATGGCAAGTGGCGCCATCTTGTTGGAACCAAATTTTGTCGAGGCCACGGGCTTCAATTTCTGGCACCAAATAGTCTGTTATCATGGCGCGATAACGGTCACCATTCACAGTAACATTCCGGCCGGCCTCTGTTTTGAAGAAATATGGACCGATTATTCCACCGGCCCATAAACCACACCAAACAGTTGTTTTTTCTGGATTTAATGGCAGCTCTTGAACCTCTTCAGGTTGTTCATCACCACAAATATGGGCATTTTGTTTATTCACGAACCCATTAAGCCAAAAATGGGCCTCATCGGTGAACAAAATTTTTCTCGAAAACAGTGGATCTTCTGCAAGCTTGTCAAGAGCCCAACGACTAAAACGGAAACGATTCGGAAGGTCGGTCGGCTTCAGTTGTTGCACTAGTTGAATTTTGTATGCTTTTAAAGAAAGATCCTTACGTAAAATACGCCAAGTTGTTGAATGTGACAGGCCAAGCTGTTGAGAACGGCGACGAATCGACACTTCACGGTCTTCGCGTACACTCTCCGCTACCGCCCCTATATTTTCTTCACTACGTGCTGGATGTGGTCTATTCGGTCGAGCATTATCCAGTAATGAAAATTGGGTCTCAAACTTATTGATGGTAGAGCGAATTGTGCGTTCGGTAGGCCGATTATGTGGACCATAAGTTGCTTTAAGCGCCCGATACACATTCCTCGTAGAACGCCCATTTTCGTAATAAAGTTGAACAATTTGTAGACGCTGTGCCGGGCTAAGTCTTTCCATTATGAATTGTCAAACACTACTGAACAGGAATGCCATTTCAGTTGACACGACGCATGCGCAATCTGCAATTAAATCCCCATCACAAAAAGTACCTCTAAATGAATCACCCTTTATATATATATATATATATATATATATATATATATATATATATATATATATATATATATATATATATATAAAATAAAGAGAGAGAAAGCAAAAGTTGCCGTATCTAACAAAATCCTAAGTTATGAAACTAGTTTAGGAACTCGACAAAAAGGGGCATCAACAGATGTTCATACTATATTCATTTAGCCAATATTTCGGTCCTAGGTTGGGACCTTCATCAGGGCACAAACTGAAAAAGAGATAACGAAGCAACCAATAAACAAAATTAGGCATAAAAAAATTGGTGTTGTTGAGTCAAGTTTTTAATCTTTAATTATTACTTTCAATTATTAATTTTTAATTTGCAATTTTTAATTTCAATCCTACGATTATTAATATGGAACTATTGTAATTTAAAAGTATTATTATTCTAAACAATCATAAATTATTATTATTATTATTATTATGAAGAAATGTCAAAAAACAAAATTCGAGTGACTCACATGTAGCATGCAATTTAATTTAACAAGAATGACCATCAATAACAATCGCCATAGTAAAGACCAACACTGAAATAAAACAACCACTATTCACTAACATATTAAAATACAAACATGGCATTTACAGCAGGGATGCCATTGATAACGTTGGATGCTGAAATTTCAGAACTAATTAACCACCTGCCATCTCAAAGAAAAGTGACAATTTTGACAGGGCGCCGAACAAAGGATGACCACCTGACCGATGTAAGGGATTACTCAAAATGAATAAAAGGAAAGGTTGAACAACCAGGAAAGGACCGGTTTAGTACGAATTAAGTACTACGTCATATGGTAAAATTTTTTGGTATGAAGGGAACAGGTATCCAATGGGAAAGCAAATATTCACTGTTATGATAATTAAGTGACATATAGAGGAAACGATTTTACTTCATCTGGGGGGGGGGGGGGACAGAACAAGGAAAAAGGAGGCGGCAAGTGGAAAGGGTTTTTCATTAATTGGGAACATACTAATCAATTTATTATTATAATTGTTATTATTATTAATGTTATTACAAATGGGAATGTAATTATAAAGAATTTCAGGGGAAACCAAGAAAAACATATACTTAAACAAGATGGTACCCAGGGGGCAGCATGCAGAAAGACAGAGCTGTAATTTACCAAAAACGAAAAAACTGTTATGAGGAGTATGATGACCCAGAGATATTATGCGAAGGATGAATGTCACGAGAGAGAAGAAAGCTGTATATGCTGCTCAAGCCGTCAAGATTAGTTCTTTTGTTGATATTTTGGGGATTCTCGTTGATATAGCACATCTCAAGAAATTTTCTTTTAAGAAGGTTTTTTTGGATATGCAGGATTTTCGGTTCTCTGAAGTTGAAGGAGTGTCCATTATCAACAGAGTGAATTACCAGTGCACATCTTTGTGGATGACATCTGGTGTCGCTTTTATGTAATGCGATACGACGGTTTAGACATTGTGATATCTGGCCAATATATACAGCAGGACAATCAAGACAGGAAATGGAATAGACAATATCTGACATAGAAAGAATGGGTAGAGAAGATTTCAATTTGCTAAAAATACGCTTGTTTTTGTGTAAGTAATACTTGGCAATCTTAACATTGGGAATGACGCGCAAAATATGAACCAATTTGGAGGTAAGACCAGGTATAAATGGCAGAGAGAGCAACGAAGGACTTATTTCCGTATGGCTAGCAGGAGGCAGATGGGGTGGAAGGGGAGGAGGGGATAAGCGTACAGGAGGAGGCTTTGGTGCGATGTCATTAGAGAGGAAGAGCTTATCGACTTCGTCCTTGGTCTTGAGCAGGAATTTCTTATTGTACCCATTTTCCATAAAGAGGTTGGTGAGCAGTGTTTGTGCTTGAGATAGATAATCTGGGTGAGCTATATTTCTGATTCTTCTATATAAGCCCTTTATGACATTTATTTTAACCTTCCAATCATGGCCAGAATTGGCATGTATATATCTGCCTGATGAAGTTGGTTTTCTATACCAGTCTAGTCTGATAACACCATCAGGACCTCTGATGACTTTTGTGTCCAGGAAGGGGACAGCATTATTCGACCCTTCTTCCATGGTAAACTGTAGGTGTTGATCCCAAGAATTGAAGACATGAAGGATTTCTTCTTTACCATTTTCCGGTACAGACAGAATAAGATCATCAAAATATTGAAAGAGAAAAGGGGGTCTGAAAGATAGCTTTTCAATACAGTTTTTCAAAAGATAGGACATGACTATTGCTGCGAGAATAGGGCTTAAATTGCTGCCCATAGGGCAACCAAAGGTTTGGCGGTAGAAACTTTCTTTATACTTGAAAAAGGTAGATTGAAAGAAAAACTCAATAACAGAAAGGAAGAAGGATTTATCTAATTTTGTGTTGGGCGAAATTAGTGCCCATTCAGAATCAATAATATGCTTGGTTAACTGCCATGAAATGTTGGTAAAGAGACTGACTACATCCAGAGAAATGATGACATGATTCTCAGGTAATAAGAAATTATTAATTTCTGCACTGAAGGCAAAGGAGTCCTTAACTGCTTTATATATATATATATATATATATATATATATATATATATATATATATATATATAACACATGGGCTGAAAAGTCCCGGGCCTAACACATAGATGGCGCTAGTTTTATTGCAGTCACCTTTTTTTCAGTTAATACTAACCTTCAAAAGACAGCTGTTAAAATTTCATGATATTCTATTCATTAGTTTGTGAGTTATTGTGCTAAGAGTGACGCTACTTTTGTTATTTTCAAAACAATGGATCAAAAACAATTTCGTGTTTTAATTTTACACTGCTTCTTGATGGGAAAAAATACCGTTCAAGCGAAGCAATGGCTTGAAAAGTGTTATGGGGACTCCGCTCCATCAGAAACAACAATAAAACGTTGGTTTGCTGACTTCAAACGTGGTCGTAGAGACACCGATGATGCAGAACGTAGTGGACGTCCAAATGAGGCGGTAACACCAGAAAAACATCAAAAAAATCCATAAAATCGTTTTGAATGATCGAAAAGTGAAGTTGCGTGAGTTAGCTGACATCGTAAAGATATCAAAAGAACGTGTTGGCTTTATATTGCATGAGCATTTGACTATGAGAAAGCTCTGTTCAAAGTGGGTGCCGCGTTTGCTCACTGTTGATCAAAAACAAGAACGTGTTAATGATTCTGAGCAGTGTGTTTGGCCATGTTTAAACGTAACAAACCGGAATTTTTGCATCGATATGTGACAATGGATGAAACATGGATCCATCACTTCACTCCGGAATCAAAACGATCGTCATCTGAGTGGACAGCAACTGGTGAACCTCGTCCAAAGCGCCCGAAAGCACAACAATCGGCTGGAAAGGTTATGGCCTCGGTATTTTGGGATGTGCGTGGTGTAATATTCATCGACTATCTTGAGAAAGGAAATACCATCAACAGTGAATATTATATAGCGTTATTGGAGCGTTTGAAGGCCGAAATTGCAAAGAAACGACCGCATATGGCAAAGAAAAAAATTTTGTTTCATCAAGACAACGCACCGTGTCACAAGTCAATCAAAACAATGGCAAAACTAGATGAATTAAACTTCGAATTGCTCCCACATCCACCGTATTCGCCAGATTTGGCTCCCAGCGACTACTGGCTGTTCGTAGACCTGAAAAAAAATGCTCGCCGGTAAGAAATTTCGCACGAATGAAGAGGTTATCGCTGAAACTGAGGCCTATTTTGAGGCAAAAGATAAATCGTTCTACAAAAGTGGTATTGAAATGTTAGAGCGGCGCTGGAATGATTGCGTTGCTCTTGATGGAGATTACGTTGATGAATAAAGCTAATTTTGAACCAAAAAAACCGTGTTTTCTTTGTTAGGCCCGGGACTTTTCAGCCCATGTTTTGTAGCAGAGAATGTGCGAGGAAGCCTGGTTCTTGTATAAAAATATTTTAATTATTAATTTATTTTAAAATTTCGGTGATTTCATGTGTATTGCGAAGCCTTAAAGACCAAAAATAAAATTCCTTAGCAGTTAGCGATATGTAGTTTGAACAGGGTTATACAAAAAGACATTCTTTAACATGTTTTGTAGCAGAGATTGTGCGAGGAAGCCTGGTTCTTGTATAAAAATATTTTAATTATTAATTTATTTTAAAATTTCGGTGATTTTATGTGTATTGCGAAGCCTTAAATACCAAAAATAAAATTCCTTAGCAGGTAGCGACATGTAGTTTGAACAGGGTTATACAAAAAGACATTCTTTAACATGTTTTGTAACAGAGAATGTGCGGGGAAGCCTGGTTCTTGTATAAAAATATTTTAATTATTGATTTATTTTAAAATTTCAGTGATTTTATGTGTATTGCGAAGCCTTAAATGCCAAAAATAAAATTCCTTAGCAGTTAACGACATGCAGTTTGAACAGGGTTATTTAAAAAGACATTCTTTAACATGTATTGTACGCATCCTCTTTTAACGTTTTCATTCATTTTTGTATAATGATAAAAGTGCAAACAAATAAATGTCTAATGATTTGAATTATATTGCTTTTTTAATTTTAGAAAAGTACTTCATTAAAAAGAAAGAAAATTAAGTCAAGACGTATCTTTTTTACTTCCAGTTTCTTTTATTATTTCTTATTGCGTCATCTCGGTCACATATTTTTACAATCCCTGAATTTTAAATAACTCTCCCCTTGAATAAATAACACTTAAGACATAAATAAGTTGTTCAATATGGCAATGTGAAAAATTTATGGACATATAAATATAGTGATAGGTAAACGTAGTATTTAACGAAATGATTGCAGATAAAAGAAACTAAAATTTTATTATTCATTTTGATAAAATTTTTTAAAAAAATGAGTTTTTTATACTTGAAAAACACAGCCACACACAGACATTAAGAAACATTTTACATGTGGTTTCTCTGAAGGGTTTAGATAATATCTCTACATCAATAAAAGTTTCTCTCCAAGCTTTCAATGTAATTTTTAGTGTTCCGTACGGAACACTTATAAGATCACTTCGGTGTCTGTCTGTCTGTCTGTCTGTCTGTCTGTCTGTCTGTCACACCCGATTTTCTCCGAAACTATTTGACATAGAAAGGTGAAATTTGGTAATAATATAGGAATTGATGGCCTCATCAGAGCCATGTAGTTTTGAGAATTAAATTTTGACTTAAGGGGTTAGTTTTGGGGGGTGAAGTCGGAAGCGAAAAAAAAATTTTTTTACTAGGTCATCGAGTGTGGTGTCAAATGAAAGCTTGTAAAAACACGAGTAAAAAATATATATATAATATTATACTTGCGCGCACTTTTTTTTGTATTATTTTTAAAAATTCGCGAAAAATCGCTGTCCCGGGCCTTATCTCGAAAAGTACTTATCAAAAAATTTCGAAAAAATTCTGGAATATTCTAGACGGGGTGTAGATTGAACGAAAATTATCACGAGTGCATTACCTTTAATAATTTATATGGAATATAAAAAAAAAACAAAAATTTCAAGGTCATCAGATTTCAGTAAACAAACTTTGTTGAAAACTCATTTGGGGTGTGTTTTGTGAAGTCACTGATCATTTTATACCGTAACATAAATTTTGACTTGAGGGGTTCGTTTTGAGGGGTGAAATTGGAAGTGAAAAAAAATTTTTTTTTACTAGGTCATCGAGTGTGGTGTCAAATGAAAGCTTGTGCAAACACGAGTAAATATATATATATATATATATATATATATATATATATATATATATATATATATATATATATGTATATATATATATATATATATATATATATATATATATATATATATATATATATATTCGTATATAATGTAATACTTGCGCACACTTTTCTTCGTACTACTTTTAAAAAATCGCTGTACCCTACCTTATCTCGAAAAGTACTGATCAAAAAAATTTTGAAAAAATTCTGGAATATTCTCCACGGGGTATAGATTGAACGAAAATTATCACGAGTGCATTACCTTTAATAATTTATTTGGTATATAAAAAAAAAAAACAAAATTTCAAGGTCACCAGTTTTCAGTAAAGATTGGAAACAAACTTTGTTGAAAACTCATTTGGGGTGTGTTTTGTGAAGTCACTGATCATTTTATACCGTAACATAAATTTTGACTTGAGGGGTTCGTTTTGAGGGGTGAAATTGGAAGTGAAAAAAATTTTTTTTTACTAGGTCATCGAGTGTGGTGTCAAATGAAAGCTTGTGCAAACACGAGTAAATATATATATATATATATATATATATGTATATATATATATATATATATATATATATATATATATATATATATATATATATATATATATATATATATATATATATTCGTATATAATGTAATACTTGCGCACACTTTTCTTCGTACTACTTTTAAAAAATCGCTGTACCCTACCTTATCTCGAAAAGTACTGATCAAAAAATTTTGAAAAAATTCTGGAATATTCTCCACGGGGTATAGATTGAACGAAAATTATCACGAGTGCATTACCTTTAATAATTTATTTGGTATATAAAAAAAAAAACAAAATTTCAAGGTCACCAGTTTTCAGTAAAGATTGGAAACAAACTTTGTTGAAAACTCATTTGGGGTGTATTTTGTGAAGTCACTGATCATTTTATACCACCCTAACAATTTTTTTTATTTTAAAAACAATCAACGTACGGAACACTAATTGTGCAAGTTCAACTTGCACTTGACCGTTGTTTTTTTAGTTTAGGTTAATTTATTTATAGATTTCTGTTGCTAATAAAAAACTAAATAATATACAATATAAAAGAAATTTCTGGTGGAAACGAAGAATTGGAAAATGATAAAAGTAACAAACAAAATCTATACAACAAACGGTTACAAAGCGAATCACAAAGACTTAGAAAACTACAAAAATGCTAGGAGGGCTTTCAAGAATAAGGTCAGAAATAGGAAAAATCAACAATGGGAAAAAATGCCAAGAATTAGAAGCACATATAGATGGAAGAAAGACAACAGAAAGTTACTTTAAGAATATGCTTACAGAAACAAGACCACAAAAGGAAATGAATATGTCCAAATAACAGGGGGCCTAGTACGATTAGAAAAAGACATCTTGAAGACAGCCATACCAAACCTAAAAAACAAAAGAGCAGCAGTGCAAATCCGGGTGAAATGTCTTCTGAATTAAACAAATATGATTTACAAAAATTAATATCAGTGATAAGCAACTTATAGAAGGATGCTTGAATGGGGAAGATGTGCCATCGGAATGGAAAGTAGCATTGATTAACCCACTACATAAGAAAGGGGAAAAGGATAAATACTCAAAATATAGCCGTTCGTATGAAAAAATATTGAATCAGCTAGTACTGAATGGTTATAAACATTATCAATCAAAAAATTAATCAGGTTTTCGAGTGGATACAGTCCCTGGCCAAATTATTAGACGCACTGCAAGATTTCATGTAAAATATTAATTACCGAGTGATATTGTACCGTTTTATTATTTTAAATTGATTTGTTTTTTATTTTTATATTATACAATCAATTACCTATTTATTTGACATAAATAAAACAGCATTAATTTAGAAAAGCATAAGTTTATTAAGTTTTAAAGAAAAGTGAAATTAATGTTAGTAAAAGTCAATATTTAGTTGAGCCCCCCTTAGCCGCTATCAAAGCTTTAATTCTGCGCGGCATGCTATCAATGCAAGATTGTACTGTCTCCTGCATTTGAGGATGATGATTCCATACATGAATAATCTTTTCTAGGAGCTGGGTTTTGTTGGTAATCACATCTTTAGCCACTTCTCTTTTCATCAGCTCCCACACATTTTCAATGGGGTTCATATCAGGGCCAATCCAACAGAGGGATATTTTTTTCTGTCAAAAAAGCTTTAACAGACCGAGCAGTGTGGCAGGGAGCTCCATCTTGCATGAAAGTGAATGGTTCCCCATTTGGAAACCATTCTCTGAGCTGCGGAATCAACCGATTTTGTAATACTTCTTTGTACTGATCTTGCCTCATTATTCCTTTGACGGCGTACAGACGTCCAGTGCCCTTGCCGCTGATGACTGACCAAATCATCACTTTGGTGGGATGTTTAACCGTCGGGACGACACAATCAGGATGAAACTTTTCTCCATGACGACGACGCACATGCTGAGCTTTATTCTGCAAAATTTCAAATGTACTTTCGTCACTGAAGCAGACCTGTCAAAAATAGGAAAAATATATAAACTTCCATGTTTATTTGCTTTATTTAACTGAAAATGATAATAATGTATCAATTATTGATTAAATTGCTGTATCTTACCGATCTCCAGAAGTCCACATCTTTGTCTTGCCATTGTTTGGCCCACTTCAGGCGCTTTGCTTTCATTGCAGCTGTTAACTTGGGCTTCCTGGCGGGGCGACAGGCCTTAAAATCTAATTCTTTCAATTTTCTTCGAACAGTGCGCTCAGAAGCATTTACGCTAGCATCCTGGAGTTGTGATTTTATTACCTTTGTGGTAGCAAATCTGTTTTCTACACAAATTTTCTTCAAACATCTCTCTGACCGTGGAGTGAAAATTGGTTTTCTACCGCATCTTTTCTTTCTTTTCGGGCTTAATTCCTTCCCTGACTCAATTTTCTTTTTTATGCGTCGTACACTAGCTTCAGAAACCTCCAATCTTCATGATATTTCTCGGTTTGTAAATGTTTTCGCAATCACAAGGGCCTTCACTTCAGCTTTTTTACGTGGTGAAAGATCGCCTTTTCTACCCATAATGAAAATAGTCCAATTACTTTTTTAAAACACTGCATACAAAATAAACTAATAACTGAGTAGTATAAAACTGTTAAACAAACAATCACAGTCCATAAAGCCACAGAAACACGTCCGTACCTGACTCGATTCCGATCGCGACTGATACAGGTTTGTACTTATTTACGTTCATGTATCACTTTGTCAACACAGTGTTACCATATGTTAAAAATAAATACAAATATGTAGTCTATAACAATTCTTTTAAATAAAAATCAATAATATTGTAGTTTAAATATACCATTATTGCATAAAAACTCTTAAGAAACATAAAATTACTAAAAAAAATACAGTGCGTCTAATAATTTGGCCAGGGACTGTAGATTCACCATTGATAATATCTTTTATTGGGTTGGCAAAAGCGTACGATACGGTACAATTAATAGATTATTTGAAGTACTGCAGCAAACCACCATCAATGTCAGACAAGCGTTATATAAAGGAGCAGAATCTCAAGTAAAGTTGGGTAAAAACCTCAGTAATATATTTTAAATTACCAAGGATTTAAAACAAGAGTACTGCATGTGTCCCTTACTCTTCAATATCTATTCAGATAACGTACTTAAGCACTGGATAACGAGTTGTGAATTCATGGGCATACCCCTTAACAATGAGATATTACTCACACTTCGCTACGTAGATGACCAGACCGTCATAGCAAAAGATCATGAAGACGCGGAATTTATAGTAAAAAAGCTATATCAAGAATATCAGAAGTGGGGGTTAGAAATTAACGGAGCTGGAGAAGCTCGAGAATTAGATATAGAGGCAGGCAGCGCGATAAAACCATGCTATAAGTAAGTTGTTAATGTGGAATCTTTGACACAATGATACTACTCAGTATATATCACCACTACACCAAACACTCTATTTTTGCACTCGACGCGCGTTTCGCTAACCATGTTAGCTTCATCAGGAGCGATGATTGACTGACTTTCCACCTTTTTTACACGCGAAGAAAATAACACCAAGTATGTCTCCATACCATATAATCCGAAATATAGCAAGGGACTCAATAAGGTATTTAATAAGGTAGGCCTCACCTTAATCTATAAGTCATCAGACAATCTGAGGAATATCTTAGGAAATCCCAAAGATAAGATCCCTAATTGTGAGAAAAGTGGAATTTATGAAATTAGTTGTAATAATTGTGACAAAAAGTATGTTGGGAAAACTAGAAGGTCAATTAAAACACGATTTAAAGAACATTTAGCACATTTAAAATACAGTAGATCAAAAAAGTCTAGCATTGCCGAACATGCCCTTGAAGCTGATCATACTGTAATCATCATCATAATTTAAGATTAATAAAAAATATACCTGACAGGAGATTGTTGAACGCATACGAAAGTATGGAAATCATAAAATGTAAAAGTAGTTTAAATAAAGACAGAGGGCCTATTCCTTATAGTCCTCTCTACTGGTTACTTGACCGAAACTGACGACCTTGCCTATGTCATTAGTTCCGCTTGAGTAATTCAAGGGTTAGGTTAAGTATAAATAGGGTAGATTTGTAGTTTAGCTTTAGTCAATCATCGCTCCTGACGAAGCTAACATGGTTAGCGAAACGCGCGTCGAGTGCAAAAATAAAGTGTTTGGTGTAGTGGTGATATATACTGAGTAAAATAAAATGACTTATTTACTTTGTTAACTGACACTAAATATTTAGTGTCAGTCAACAAAGTAAATAAGTAATTGTATTGTTATATGATGCAGTGTGGGAAAGGGCGTTAGAGGAGTTGCTACCAATATATCGAATTATACATTCTTAGAATCGCGAATTCTAAAAACTCTGTTTTTTGCCATTATTTCCACTTTCAACAGCCAATCATCGCTCATGATGAAGCTAACATGGTTAGCGAAACGCGCGTCGAGTGCAAAAATAAAGTGTTTGATGTAGTGGTGATATATACTGAGTAGCATGCTATAGGTATATACACCTGGGCGTTAACGTAGCACAGAACTGTAGGCATGATAAAACAATCCAAAGCAGAGTAACTAGTGCAAAAAAGATAATCGGAATGCTTAACTCAATTCTACGGCAAAATAATATTTCAAAGATAACAAAATTAAGAATATATGACACTCTCGTGAAAAGTAATTTAGCTTATGGATGTGAGGTCCGGCAATTCAACAAAAATATAGCTAGAAAACTTTTGTCTACCTTCGAAGAGCTAGAGTTTCTAGATGGGAAAGAATAGAGAGTGAGGAAATAGGACGACATATAAACAGAGATAATACCATTCTAGAACACAAACAACAAAAACAAATGTTATTGTATGGTCACATTAATAGAATGGGTGAGAGTAGAATACCAAAGAAAATTATGTAGCGGACACCAGCAGAGAGAAAACGTGGAGGCAGATCCCGTAATACTTGGGTGATGGGAGTGAAGAGAGCTGCTCTCTGTCTGTCTGTCTGTCCGTTAGTGCGCTTATCACTGGAGAACCACTTATCCGATTTACGTGTTTTTATAAATTTATACATATGTTCTATATAATTCGATATAAGCCTAGATAATGGGAGATAAGGTGAGATAATGGGAGATAAGGAGAGATAATGGGAGATAAGTCGAGATAAGCCTCGATAATGGAGATAAGGTGAGATAATGAGAGATAAGTATAAATAATGGGAGATAAGGAGAGATAATGGGAGATAAGCAGAGATAAGTCTAGATAAAGGGAGTTATGGTGAGATAATGGGAGATAAGGAGAAATAATGGGAGATAAGCAGAAATAATGGGAGATAAGTCGAGATAAGCCTAGATAATGGGAAATAAAGTGAGATAATGGGAGATAAGAAGAAATAATGGGAGATAAAGAGAAATAATGGGAGATGAGCAGAGATAAGTCTAGATAATGGAAATTATGTAGAGATAATGGGAAATAAGGAGAAATATTGGGAGATAAGGAGAAATAATGGGAGATATTTTATTACGTTGAGTAACATAAGGAATAAGCAGTGACGATAGTAGTGAATTAAGTCCACGCGAGCGGAGCCGCGGGCCCGGCTAGTATATATATATATATACATATATATATATATATATATATATATATATATATATATATATATATATATATATATATATATACAATATATATATATATATATATATATATATATATATATATATATATATATATATATATATACACATATATATATATATATATATATATATATATATATATATATATATATATATATATATATATATATATATATATACATATATATATATATATATATATATATATATATATATATATATATATATGTGTATATATATATATATATATATATATATATATATATATATATATATATGTGTATATATATATATATATATATATATATATACAGGGTGCGGCGCTAAAATCCAGACCAATTAAACATTTTTTTAAACATAACACAGGTCAACATTTGATCTAAAAAAAAAAAACACTCGGAGCGGTATGGTCCTAATGGGGTTTTTGGGGTCGCTGATTACGATGAGCGGGTTGGTTAACCTTCATCACATCAGATTCAAGGTCATTTGAAGGTCAAATAGAGAAAAAACCGTAGGAAAAATCTGAAAAAATTCATGCGTATGTTTTTGAGGTCCCTGAGTCCGAACCTGTAGTTTGTTTGACTCAAGCCGCCTTTCAGAAGTCCTCGCTCGCTGTGAAACCGTTATATGCTAACATAACTTCGATAGTTCCACTATTTAGAGTGTATTTAAAAGAAATTTAAAATAGCCTAAGGATACAAGTTTATTAAAAATAATATTTGCATAATATCTCCCTTTTTATACTTTTAAAGTATTCAATTTTTTTATACCTTTAAATAATTTAGTTTCCTAATTCTTATACCTTTATTAGGGTGGTCTTGCAAATATTGTTTTATAATTAAATTTGTCAAACATTCAACTAAGCAAATGTCAAAATAGAAATAGAATATGAGGCATCAAATATGAGTTATTAAGTTGTGCCATCTCGAAGAATCTATTAGTTAACTCAACATATATGTAAAATCATAAAAGTAAACACAGGCCAGTAACAACGTAACATGATAAACATGAGGCATTTTTTGTCAAAGCTATAAAAAGGGCAAGAGTAAAAATATGAAAAAGTAATTACGAGATATAATTATTTCTAAAGTGGTGATGATAAAAAGGACGTATAATGATAAAATTCGAGTCAATAATACCTTCTTAAATTAATTAAAAAGCAATGAGAAAACTATACATTAATAATGATAACGACTGTACTCCTTAAACAAAATCGACCCCAAGAAAACTGATAATTTTTTTAAAGAAAGTACGCAGAGACTAAAACAAAATTTATCTACCTGAAGATGTCTGAAGACAGTTAATAGAGATAATATCTTTCTAGAACACATACAACAAAAACAAATGATATTATATGGTCACATTAATAGAATGGATGAGAGTAGAATACCAAAGAATGTTATGCAGCGGACACCAGCAGAGAGAAAACGTGGAGGCAGATCCCGTAATACTTGGGTGATGGGAGTGAAGAGAGCCGTGTCAGAAGGAAATAACCGAAAGGCTTAGAGATTGGGTACCGGAAGGCGACCTCGCTCGCTGTGAAACCGTTATATGCTAACATAACTTCGATAGTTCCACTATTTAGAGTATATTTAAAAGAAATTTAAAATAGCCTAAGGATACAAGTTTATTAAAAATAACATTTGCATAATATCTCCCTTTTTATACTTTTAAAGTATTTAATTTTTTTACACTTTTAAATAATTTAGTTTCCCAATTCCTATAGTAAGTGTAAGTACTTTTATTAGGGTGGTCTTGTAAATATTGTTTTATAATTAAATTTGTCAAACATTCAACTAAGCAAATGTCAAAATAGAAATAGAATATGAGGTATCAAATATGAGTTATTAGGTTGTGCCATCTCGAAGAATCTATTAGTTAACTCAACATATATGTAAAATCATAATAGTAAACATAGGCCAGTAACAACGTAACATGATAAACATGAGGCATTTTTTGTCAAAGCTATAAAAAGGGCAAGAGTAAAAATATGAAAAAGTAATTACGAGATATAATTATTTCTAAAGTTGTAATGATAAAAAGGGCGTATAATGATAAAATTAGAGTCAATAATACGTTCTTAAATTAATTAAAAAGCAATGAGAAAACTATACATTAATAATGATAACGACTTTACTCCTTAAACAAAAAATCGACCCCCAAGAAAACTGATAATTTTTTTAAAGAAAGTACACAGAGACTAAAACAAAATTTGTCTACCTGAAGAGTCTGAAGACAGTTAATAGAGATCATATCTTTCTAGAACACATACAACAAAACAAATGATATTGTATGGTCGCATTAATAGAATGGATGAGAGTAGAATACCAAAGAATGTTATGCAGCGGACACCAGCAGAGAGAAAACGTGGAGGCAGATCCCGTAATACTTGTGTGATGGGAGTGAAGAGAGCTGTGTCAGAAGGGAATAACCGAAAGGCTTAGAGATTGGGTACCGGAAGGCGACCTCACTCGCTGAGAAAACGGTTATATGCTAACATAACTTCGATAGTTCCACTATTTAGAGTATATTTAAAAGAAATTTAAAATAGCCTAAGGATACAAGTTTATTAAAAATAACATTTGCATAATATCTCCCTTTTTATACTTTAAAAGTATTTAATTTTTTTACACTTTTAAATAATTTAGTTTCCCAATTTCTATAGTAAGTTTAAGTACCTTTATTAGGGTGGTCTTGCAAATATTATTTTATAATTAAATTTGTCAAACATTCAACTAAGCAAATGTCAAAATAGAAATAGAATATGAGGCATCAAATATGAGTTATTAAGTTGTGCCATCTCGAAGAATCTATTAGTTAACTCAATATATATGTAAAAATCATATAAGTAAACACAGGCCAGTAACAACGTAACATGATAAACATGAGGCATTTTTTGTCAAAGCTATAAAAAGGGCAAGAGTAAAAATATGAAAAAGTAATTACGAGATATAATTATTTCTAAAGTTGTGATGATAAAAAGGGCGTATAATGATAAAATTCGAGTCAATAATACCTTCTTAAATTAATTAAAAAGCAATGAGAAAACTATACATTAATAATGATAACGACTGTACTCCTTAAACAAAATCGACCCCCAAAAAAACTGATAATTTTTTAAAGAAAGTACACAGAGATTAAAACAAAATTTATCTATCTGAAGATGTCTGAAGACAGTTAATAGAGTTATCGTGAATATAAGGGTTCGTTACAAGATTACTCGTTACTTGAAGTTATTCGAAGTAACAATTATCAATTCGAGATACAAATTGTTACTTTTATTGTTTAGCTGTGCCGAAGTTTCAACTAAAATGATTTTTAATGGTTTCTAGATACCACGATTCCAAGTAGTATGTACTATTAGATATCGGTTAAAAAAGTAATACGTAAGTACCCAAAGTAATGAGTGAGTGATTACCGAGTTAATATGTCTTCATACCCTCATATATATAAATATATACATATATATATATATATATATATATATATATATATATATATATATATACATATATATATATATATATATATATATACATATATATATATATATATATATATATATATATATATATATATATATATATATATATATATATATATATATATATACAGTCCCTGGCCAAATTATTAGACGCACTGCAAGATTTCATGTAAAATATTAATTACCGAGTGATATTGTACCGTTTTATTATTTTAAATTGATTTGTTTTTTATTTTTATATTATCCAATCAATTACCTATTTATTTGACATAAATAAAACAGCATTAATTTAGAAAAGCATAAGTTTATTAAATTTTAAAGAAAAGTGAAATTAATGTTAGTAAAAGTCAATATTTAGTTGAGCCACCTTTAGCCGCTATCAAAGCTTTAATTCTGCGCGGCATGCTACCAATGCAAGATTGTACTGTCTCCTGCATTTGAGGATGATGATTCCACACATGAATAATCTTTTCTAGGAGCTGGGTTTTGTTGTTGGTAATCACATCTTTAGCCACTTCTCTTTTCATCAGCTCCCACACATTTTCAATGGGGTTCATATCAGGGCCAATCCAACAGAGGGATATTTCTTTCTGCCAAGCTTTAACAGACCGAGCAGTGTGGCAGGGAGCTCCATCTTGCATGAAAGTGAATGGTTCCCCATTTGGAAACCATTCTCTGAGCTGCGGAATCAACCGATTTTGTAATACTTCTGTGTACTGATCTTGCCTCATTATTCCTTTGACGACGTACAGACGTCCAGTGCCCTTGCCGCTGATGACTGACCAAATCATCACTTTGGTGGGATGTTTAACCGTCGGGACGACACAATCAGGATGAAACTTTTCTCCATGACGACGACGCACATACTGAGCTTTATTCTGCAAAATTTCGAATGTGCTTTCGTCACTGAAGCAGACCTGTCAAAAATAGGAAAAATATATAAACTTCCATGTTTATTTGCTTTATTTAACTGAAAATGATAATAATGTATCAATTATTGATTAAATTGCTGTATCTTACCGATCTCCAGAAGTCCACATCTTTGTCTTGCCATTGTTTGGCCCACTTCAGGCGCTTTGCTTTCATTGCAGCTGTTAACTTGGGCTTCCTGGCGGGGCGACAGGGCTTAAAATCTAATTCTTTCAATTTTCTTCGAACAGTGCGCTCAGAAGCATTTACGCTAGCATCCTGGAGTTGTGATTTTATTACCTTTGTGGTAGCAAATCTGTTTTCTACACAAATTTTCTTCAAACATCTCTCTGACCGTGGAGTGAAAATTGGTTTTCTACCGCATCTTTTCTTTCTTTTCGGGCTTAATTCCTTCCCTGACTCAATTTTCTTTTTTATGCGTCGTACACTAGCTTCAGAAACCTCCAATCTTCGTGATATTTCTCGGTTTGTAAATGTTTTCGCAATCACAAGGGCCTTCACTTCAGCTTTTTTTACGTGGTGAAAGATCGCCTTTTCTACCCATAATGAAAATAGTCCAATTACTTTTTTAAAACACTGCATACAAAATAAACTAATAACTGAGTAGTATAATACTGTTAAACAAACAATCACAGTCCATAAAGCCACAGAAACACGTCCGTACCTGACTCGATTCCGATCGCGACTGATACAGGTTTGTACTTATTTACGTTCATGTATCACTTTGTCAACACAGTGTTGCCATATGTTCAAAATAAATACAAATATGTAGTCTACAACAATTCTTTTAAATAAAAATCAATAATATTGTAGTTTAAATATACTATTATTGCATAAAAACTCTTAAGAAACATAAAATTACTAAAAAAAAATACAGTGCGTCTAATAATTTGGCCAGGGACTGTATATGTATATATATATATATATATATATATATATATATATATATATATATATATATATATATATATATAATAATATTATTATTATATTATATTACAATAAGTTACAGAATTATAATAAAATTATCACAAAATCAAAAATGTAGGAAACTCCATGAACCGCATGCAGCTTGTCTGGAGTTTTATTGTTAGCCAGTAAATATTAAAATTCTAATTATACAATAAACAAACTGAAGATTCCCATCTATTATAAAGTAGTTTAAAGGCAAAAATATCAATAAAAAAAAATCAGTCAAACAATACAGCAAAATCGTTAAAACAGTCCAAACTATTAATATTCACCCTATCCCCTCAACATAAGCATCAAAATGTATATGTGCTGGTAGTTAGTCTTTATCAAGTATGTAACCTGTGTCAGAAAACTGTGAATATTGGCAACGAGTCTCATCTGAAATGGTAATATGTTAAACAGCCTAGGCTCAGTATACATAACGTGTCTTAGGCGCGCTGTAAATACCGCCCGCGGAACAGCTAAACCCCCTCCGCTAACGTGTCTGGTGCCCACATCATGCATACCCTGCCGCCTCTCCGTCCACTCCTTCTCATGAATCTCAAAACACTTCTAAGATATAACTGTCAGACAAAAGATCTGCCTCTCTAAACAGTAGATCAGATGAGTGTCTTCCGTCTTTGTTCATAAATATCTTAATTATGTATTTTTGCGTTATGCAGACATGAATGACATTACTGCACGTACCATCCCATATACTCAAACCATATATTAGAACCGATTCTATCGATGCTTGGTATGTCATTTTTAAGAGCCTTTTTTGTGTAATATATCATATATGACAGTCATATTTCAAATTCCGATCAATAAAGATACCCAGATACTTAACATTTTCCCTTGCTGATATTGTTTGGTCACAATGACAGTCTGCCATACCAGTAACATACAAGTAATCATGTACTATAAGATCACGAAATACAAATTATTTCCTGTTGTTCATTGAAAATGGTACGTATATCTTTTTTTTAACGTTCATAGTTAAGAGATTCTGATCCATCCATAGCCGCACTAGTGATATACATTCTTCCGCTCTCTAGATCTTTTCCTCCCAGGATATACCTTTTACCAAAATAACAGTGTCATCGGCCTGAACTTGGTAGTGCAGCAAACGGATCATTTATATAAAGTGAAAATAGTATGGGGTCCAGTACGGTGCCCTGTGATACTTCGATTCCGACATTGTCCACCCTACTGAAGGTACTATTAATTTTAACCGTTTGAGTTCGTTCTGTTAAGTAAGACTCTATTAAATTGTAAACAACCCCTCTAATTCCAACATTTTCAAGCTTTTTTAAAAGAATCCGATGAGGTACAGTATCAAACGCACTAGCCAGATCTACAAACACACCTAGTGCCTTAAACCTGTCATTAAAACTATTTATTACATATTCAGTGACATGAACTATCGCATCCTCTGTACTCAATCCAGGACGAAATCCATACTGGGAGTCCGACAATACCTTGTTTCTGTTCAAGAAACTATCCAATCTTAATTTTACGCATTTTTCAAACAGTCTAGCAATACAACTGGTTACAGGAATTGGTCGGTAATTTTCTTTACTTGTCCTATCCACCGCTTTATAAATATAATATATATATATATATATATATATATATATATATATATATATATATATATATATATATTTAATATATATATATATATATATATACTATATATATATATATATATATATATATAAGAAAAAATTAGTCGCGACTGACTAGTAAGAAGAGGAGCTAGATTGTTGGGGAAGCAGTCGTATGAGGCCAATTAAAACTCAATTTTTTTATGTATCAAGCTTTCGAAACCAATATACTTGTTTCTTCGTCAAGACATCTACAAAAATAAGCGAATTAGAAGTATAAGTTCATCAATTGCAAAAGAAATAGTACTTACAAACTGATGAGCCTAATTGTTAGAAGAAACATGTATATCAGTGTTACAAGACAAGCCAAATTACAGGACAATTAGAACATTTTCTTAACAGCACTGCTTAAAATCAGTATAAAATTGGTTTGGCACATTTTGGTTAACAATGTTATATACTTTTCCTAGAAAACTATGGAAAGACCAGGAGAAAAGTAGGCGGGGCCCACGTGCCAATATTGGGCGATAATACGCAACTAATTTGATAGAAATATGAATTTTAGTAGTGATAGATATGTCACTGAGATCGGCAGTGTATACCATCTGGTTTCCGTGTAACAACTATAACAAGATGGAAGTGGAATGACAAAAAAACACATATATTGGTTTCGAAAGTTGGACAAATAAACAAATTGTGCTTTAATTGGTCTCTTACGATTGCATCCCCAACAATCTAGCTCCTCTGTTACAATAGAGGTTTTCACGGACGATGGAATGTAATATGTTAAAATCCCGGGTTTTTATCCGTTCGTCTAACAATGAATTTGCACGACGTTTCGCCAAAATCTCATTTGGCATTTTCAAGTGCTGCTACTCGATACTGTGATCTTGCTGCTGCTGCTGCTGCCGCTCGAAACTAAAATGCCAAATGAGATTTAGGCGAAACGTCGTGCAAATTCATTGTTAGATAAACGGATTGAAACCCGGAATTTTAATGTATTGTACATATATATATATATATATATATATATATATATATATATATATATATATATATATATATATATATATATATATACATATATATATATATATATATATATATATATTATATATTATATATATATATATATATATATATATATATATATATATACATATATAAATATATATATATATATATATATATATATATATATATATATATATACATATATATATATATATATATATATATATATATATATATATATATATATGTATATATATATATATATATATATATATATATATATATATTATATATATATATATGTATATATATATATATATATATATATATATATATATATATATATATATATATATATGTATATATATATATATATATATTTATATATATATATATATATATATATATATATATATATAAAATATACCTCTATTGACACAAGAGTCGATTTTAAATAAATAGGGAGATGATCAATAATTATCTATTTTATGTGCACTTTCACCTCTTTTGCCATCCGATAGTATAGATGATATATTGTAAACCTAAGCGAACCCAGCTGGGTGATCGACGTGACAATATATAATATGTCCAATAAATAAAAAAGTCGAGGAACGCCACTAAAATAAATTGCGAAGTTATGAGTGGTGATTTCGAAGAACTCTTATATAAGAGTTTGACTTTTTATGAATAATTATTACACCAAGGTGGCGCAATCGTAAAGCTACATTCATTGTACACCAATTTATATATCCATCAAGTATAAGTTTTAACTGACGTTATTTAAGTTTCTTTAAAAATATATTATATATGTTATCTTTCGAATCTTTATATAACAAGTATTTTTAATCTAATTATCACTATTAGTGTTAACTTCAATCAGTTTCTTTTATTATTAGTCTTAAAAAACTCGCTTTTTTTTTTTTTTTTTTCTAAAATATCTTGATCAACTAAGTGATAATGCAAACTATCCCCTATCATTTTTCAACGTGAAGACGCTATTAACGTTCATAATTCGTTCAGAATCATTTTAAGGTTTATTATAGGCAGATTTCAGTTTATCCCAAATGTCCGTTTTAGACATCAGACATCTAAAATTGCAAACTTTATATTTTAACTTTGAATATGAACATATTCCGTGAAATATACTTTTGGCCCAACTGTATTTTATATAATAAAATACAGTTGGGCTGACAGTTGTTCTATAACAAAAAAATAATTACTGTATATAGTTTGCTTTTTTGTATACAACTCAGACAAATGTTTTTAAAGCCACAAATCAAATCAAACTATATATCATTATTTGCTTTCTCACGTTTCTAATTTCTTACTCTGTCACCTTTACGTGCCTGAACGTAAGCACCCCCAGAAGAAAAAAAGATTGAGAGCTAGCACCTAGCATAATAAATAAAGCATGAAACAAAGAAAGATGTTTAATAGGTTTCGGATAAGAAGGAGAATAGTAATATATTATTTTTAGCTGTTTCTGGAACATCATTATATTGAAACTTAATAAAAAAAAAAAGAAGTAAAATGCATTATAAAGGAACTGACGAGATAAGCGGAAATGGAAAGGTTATAAACGAAACAAATTATATATTCTACCAAACGGTTTACTAATTCTTCTCTATTAATAATTTCATCTCAAGTTATTTATGGTAAATACTTTTAACTTGTTTTCAAAAATAAGTTTTTTTACACAGCTTAAGCAGATAATTTTCTTTAAACATATTTAATATAATACGAAAAATTTTCAAAATATAAGAAATTTTGGTTCAATTAAAATTGTTTATGACTTTAGCTGAAATAGCTAAAGAAACTTATCTACACTAATGTAATAAAAAAGGAAAGTTTGTATGTTTGTTTATTTGTCGGAAGTAATCTCTGAAATTACCAATCCGATTTAAAAAAAGCTTTTACTAGTATGTAGCCTGGACTTTTGGAAAGGACATAGGCTATATTTTAAGGGGGTAAGATAAAAAAGTAACAGGTAAATAATAAATATGTAATGTATGTTCTAATATAGGCAGCAAAGTATACAATGGAATATATATTTGGTTGTCAACGTTAACCCTCGGCCATTATTATGCCATCTATATATTAGTAGTCCAAGTTTCGAAATAACCGGTTTTTCATATCCGTATCCTAAACAACGTGAATTTTGTCACAAAGCATATTGACATATAGGAATTTTCTCACAAAATATACTATACAGCACTTCCATATATATATATATATATATATATATATATATATATATATATATATATATATATATATATATATATAAGAGTGCTATGTACTTATATTTAAATGTTTTGTGACAAAATTCTTGCGTATATATAGATAGCCAATTTACAACTAACAATGATTGAACTGCTGCAAAATTTCATGTATTTTCTTACGGGCCTCTAATCTGCATTTTTTGTTTTATTTTTGAACTCACTCCAGTGTATGTGCGCATGCACAGGGATGAGACACTATTGCCAACTCTGTGTGAAGAAGTAGCTTCTCGGCTGTCTAGGTATTGTTAGTGTATAATAGAGTTAGGTTAGATGTCAAAAGAACGTTATGAGACAGTGTCACCAACTCTATGTGAAGTAATACTTTTTCGGCTAAAGATGATCATCGTCGTCGAGATGTATACGGTATTGGTGGTAGATTAAAATGGCTTTAATGTTCGTTAACCAAAAGATCCTTATTATGGTGATGAGGAGTGCTCCGGGCTCGGTTAAAAAGTCTTTATTATGACCTTGAGGTTTATTGTTAGAATTGTCTTGTTTATTTTTAGTGTGTAATGGGGCTAGGCTAGATGTGAAAAAGTCGTTAGTAGTTTTTTTTGATAAAAAAAAACTTATCAAAATGATGTTAGAAGAGGGTTAATGGTAGTTTTTTGAAAAAAGGGTTGTTAAAAAGGCATTAGAGGATGGTCGATGTGTGCATGTGTAGATGTAAAAGAGGCGTTAATGAAGTTAGTGGGGTTGTTTTAGACATACTGATTTTGTCTACACTAAATTATAACGAAGAGTTAAACAGTAACATAACAACAACTCCTGTGCGAAGCCGGGGCGGGTTGCTAGTTGTAAATAAAAGTTAGAGGTCTCTAAACTTCTAAAGATTTATCAGTTTTTAGTTGCCACAATATACATCACTTATTCAAATTAAAAATGCTTCGCACAAGTAACTGTCTGGCTTTATACCGGTATTTAGTTAGCAAAAAAAGTAATTTTTGCTGGTAAGATATTCTGGACATATTAGTAATTTCATAGGAAAATTAAAATTTTGAATATGCATTATTATCCAATAGAGGTCAGTTTTTCAGACGGTATTCTAATTATTTATATATTTTTCTTTTATAATTCACATTCTTAACATTGCCAGTTCGCTCAATGGCCATTTTTATATATATATATATATATATATATATATATATATATATATATATATATATATATATATATATATATATATATATATAGTCAAGTAGATTGAGTCAAAATAAAGTCAGAAGTTTATATAAAATTTTGTCCTAAGTCCCTTACTGTGATACAACTACTAACGAGTAAACAATGATAATGCCAAATAAGACTTTGAAAAAACGTCTGCGGCTATCAAATTAAGACAACACTGATCAATGGATATACCACCGTGCTTACAATTACATATATATATATATATATATATATATATATATATATATATATATATATATATATATATATATATATATATATATCTATGTAGCGAAAAACACACAAGAACTACAAAGAATTTAATAGAAAAATCCAAATAGATAAGACTGAAACTAAATATTAACAAAACCAAATACTTAACTAAGGACACGGAAGAAAATCACGATATAATAATATTAGAAAATACGCAAATAGAGAAAGCGGATAGTAACATATACTTGTGCCAAAAATTTGAATTGTAAAAACCCAACTTGAAAACAGATCTAAAAGAAAACGCATGTCCCAGCCAACGTTTGGAAGTTGAGCCTAACATGTTTAAAGCACAGGTTTTCCAGCAGTGTGGTCTCTCAGTCATATGTGTGGAACCGAAACATATGCATTAAATAAAAGTACATTCCATAGACTACAGGTGACCCAACGAGCCATGGAGAGAAGAACTCTAAACATTAAGCTTCATCATCGCATACCAAACACAGAAATAAGATAAAGATGTATTAAAAAGGGTATGTACATGAAAATGGAACTGGGCAGGGCATATTGAAAGAACGAAAGACAATTGCCGGTCACGAAAAATTATAGAATGGAGACCACGAGCGAATAAATGAAGCAGGTGAAGACCACAAACTAGGGGGTCAGGTGGCATAAAACGATTAATTGGCCATGAATGGATGAGGAGAACATACATATATATATATATATATATATATATATATATATATATATATATATATATATATATATATACATTTATACTGTAGTACTTGGAGTTGCGTCGAAGAGAATTACGTACACGAATATATGGGGTAGTACTACCGATCGAACAGTGTCACCAAATTTTCCACAAGTAACGATTTTTTATGGTAATTATTTTTAAATACAGAAATATAAAATTTTAAAAAAACATTACAAAAAGAGCCAAAGAGATAAACAAGAACAGAAATTAAGCAAAACAAAAATAACCATTAGGGTCTCTTAATATAATTTCTCTTCTCGTTCCTAAACTTTATGATCATTCCAAGACTGTTTCTCTATTTCCATTTTCCATTAGTACGGTTTTAATGTAAAAAGGTCCCTTAAATTTACTCTAATAGAGCTCTTATACGACCGTTAATGGAGAGTGATTACTGGCAAGATGTTCAAATGCATAAGGTGTTTTAGGGATAAATAAATTTATAAGAAGCTTAAGCGTGTAAGGTAAATAACTTACAGAGCTTTTTAAGCTTTTGCAAAACAATTTGGTCCAAAAAGCCTTGGTACGAACGAAATGCATAAGAAGGAATATCTTTCTTTTACAGTTCTGTGACCTATAACACAAGGGAACAGCTGTTTTGGTGTCGAGGTTTTTTGAGCTGATTCTATATCAATTTGATGTCCTGAATTCAAATAACGTATTCATTTGTACCTAGGAGCTCAAATTTTTCAGATATACAATTTTAGAGAAATATAAGTTACATTATTGTAACTCAAATCCGTAAGTGTAGTAAACAAAAGTAGATACGAAATTTTTATTTTAGTTATACAAAATACAATATTATGTCGTACTTACAAACAAAAAAAAAACATTGAAGAAATGAAATAGTCACTCAACACTTGGAAAGCTTCTTTTTCCGCGACATTCTTGAATGTTTTTTTAAACAGTCCCTTTTTAAACTCCAGCAGTAATCTGCCATCATGTGCATGTCCCATCTTCCTTGGTAGCGGTCCTCCATAACTTTAATATCTTGGTGAAATCTTTCACCTTGTTCCTCACTCATGTCTCCTAAATTTTCTGGAAAACGGTCTAAGTGGCTGTGTAAATAGTGTATTTTAATACTCATATTGCACCCTAAAGATTTGAAACTATTAAGCATCTTGTTAACCATTTCAACATAGTTTTGAGCTTTATGTTTACCTAGAAAATTTTCTACAACTGCAACAAATGATGTCCAAGCTTCTCGTTCAACTTGATTCATTGAATTTATGAAGGCAGGATCCTTAATTAATTGTCTTATTTGTGGGCCGTCAAATATCCCTGCTTTGAGTTTTTCTGTGCTCAACTGATGCATTTTTACCCCTATATATGCAAAACAAGACCCATTCTTATCAAGAGCCTTTACAAATTGCTTCATTAAGCCCAACTTTATATGTAACGGAGGAAGTATGATTTTTTCTCTTTCAACCAAAGCGTCGTTAATGACATTCTTTTCCCCAACGTCCATGTTTTCTCTCTGAGGCCAATCTTTTCTAACCCAGTGGTGTGTTTTGTCCCTACTATCCCAGAGGCACAAGAAACACGGATATTTCGTGTAACCACTTTGCTGCCCAAGAAGAAAGTTTACCATTTTTAAGTCTACACAAATCATCCATTGATGTTCGTAATACTTTATCTTCTGCAAGACCAAAGCTATGGTATTATATTCTTCTTTCAGTTTCGTTGAGTGAGCTAGTGGTATTGAACCATATTTATTCCCATTATGTAGAAGGACACATTTTAAACTTCGCTTTGAACTGTCAATAAATAGGCGCCAATCATCTGGAATATATTCAGAAAGTCCCATTTCTTTCATGAGTCCCCTAATTTCGTGACAAAATACAAGATTATCTTCTTGAGAAAAGAATGGTAGCAGATCTTTTTCTCTTGTACGGTAAAAGGTAATTTTGGTTCCTTGTTCTAGTAAATTTTTGTCGTTCAACCTAGAAGCCAGTACTTCAGAAGCTTTTTTCGATAAATTGAGATCCCTGGTGAGATTATTTAATTCATTTTGATTGAAGCGTTGAGGAACTGAAGACGTCCCCTCATAGTCACTGTTAGTTTCATTAGCATCAGAACTTTTATTAGGATCAGAAGAGCGATCAGAGGGAAAATATTCGTCATCAGAGATATGTGGTAGCTGATGAAATGTTGGAATCGGTATTTCATCTGAGTGCGGGATAGGGCGTATTGCCGAGTCTAAATTGGGATAAGTCCACTTACTGCGGTTATTTCGATTGATTCCATTAGTATTTACTAAACAGAAATAACAATCATTGAAGTGGTTTTTTGGTTCTCTCCAAACCATTGGTACGCCGAATTTTAGACATTTTCTTTTCCCGGTAGTCCACTGCCGTAAATGCTCTGTACAAGTTTTACATACGAGATGCGGGGGCCCACGTTTTGTCCTGATCACCAAGCTTAACTCCAAAATATCCAAGATACGCTCGCTTTACAAAGTCAGTAATAGTTTGTCTGTTTTGTTGAAACATGTATTCTCCGCATATATAGCAAAACACATCAGGTTGATTTACACAACTTCTTCTTGAACTGGAACCTGAACTCATTTTAATTCTGTTCAATAACACAAAAACACTCTTTTCTTAACATAAAATAACACGCCGAATTCGATCTACTCTCATTAGTAAGAACGCACAAACTGACGAGACTTACCCGAGTTAGGTGATTAAAAGGGTCAGTTCAGGTACCTGATAGGCAATGGTTCCACTATTTATAGATTTACCTGGAATTTACTCAATTACAGACTGACAATAAAACCATTGTACCTACATTAATGAATATTTAATAATTTTAGAACTCTCATAAATGAATATACTGAATAAAAACCACATTGGTAGATAAGTTGATGTATCTAAAAAAGTAGAGCTGATAGAGAAAAACGGATTGCATGTATAGATTTAGCGTCCCAAATATAGTTAAAATCAGCTCTAAAATCCCAGGCACCAAAACAAAAATATTTTTTTGGTGCCCTGTGTAATCGACAGAAACTCATTAACCAAATTAAAACAATAAAGAAGATTTTCCATTTAACCCTTAGAAATATGTGATCTTAGGATTAGACTATGTCAATTGTAAGTAACTTTCCGACGTTTCACAGACACTTTTTTAGGGTTCCTTATTATTCGAGATTATGTCACAAAGTTACTTCAAGTTGATTCGGTTTAATCCTAAGAACCACGACAGAAATGTCATAACTTTCTACTTTCTATACACACTTGATTTTATCTAATAAGTCAAAATTCAAGTTAGAGGATAAGTGTAATAATCCAATTTCTGACTTAAGCAAATGCTCAAAATCAGGTTCAATGTAAATAGTCCTAAACTCGTATAATGATATTTCCTAAGACAGAAGCTATGTTATATATGAGTCACCCTGCTGTTGACCACAGCACTAACTGTTTATTGTAAAACAACTGAAAATAGGCAAAGCCCATATTTCAGCAGTCTACCCAATGTTTTCTTATTCGTCCTTCAATCCCGAGACGTGTTTCGCCGGATCACGGCTCATCAGTCGGGCTAGGATCAACAAACAAGAGAACAGAATTTCTAGTACTTATTCCGGTACTTGCGGAACGCAGTGGTAAGATACAATGAATTGTACCAAATACGCATACGCAGTACCCAATGGTAGGCTGACACGGCAGCCGCAAGCCGACAAAGTGGTGGGCATAGCCAACACTAAAGGCAGGACAGCGCGATTTGCGAAGTATCAACCTCAGACTTTATGTGGTTTATTGTAAAACAACTGAAAATAGACAAATCCCATATTTTAGCAGTCTACCCACTGTTCTCTTATTCGTCCATTCGCAAGTACCGGAATAGGTACTAGAAATTCTGTTCTCTTGTTTCTCGATTCTAGCCCGACTGATGAGCCGTGAAACGGCTAAACGCGTGGGGGGATAGATGAACAAATAAGAAAACAGTGGGCAGACTGCTGAAATATGGGCTTTGCCTATTTTCAGTTGTTTTACAATAAACCACATAAGGTCTGAGGTTGATCCTTCGCAAATCGCGCTGCCCTGCCTTTAGTGTTGGCTGTGCCACCCACTCTGTCGGCTTGTGGCTGTCGTGTCAGTCTCCGATTGAGTACTGGATATGCGTATTTGGTACAATTCGTTGTATCTTACCAAAACTGTCTTAAGTGTGTGGAATAAAAACATTTTTGCAAGTAGTAAAAACATTTTAGTTAGTTAACTTTGACACTTCATAATCTAAAAAAATGCACCAAACTAACCTGGCAGTTATTTAAAAATTTGCTAATTTAGTGTATTTTTTTATTAATTTTGAACTGTGTGTGTGTATGTGAGGGTTATTCAGGATTACGCAACAATAACTAGAAGCTTAAAATACGTAAATTTGTAGTTGTGGCATTCGATAAACTGATCTAAAGTGTATATTTTCGCAAAATTCATAAATGTGTCAATATCTAAAGATTTTTCACTGTTATATTTACATATTCTGCTGAGTTATGAGCTGGCCTATCAGCTCTCAGTGAGAATACGTTAATTTTAATATATATGTATATATATATATATATATATATATATATATATATATATATATATATATATATATATATATATATATATATATATATACGAAGCTGGTTTGAAAAGTCCGTGCAAAAATAAAAAACTACTTATGTGTTTGGGGTAAACCTTTTTTATTTTTCGACATAGTCTCCTTTTAGGCTTATACACTTCGTCCAACGATGTTCTAGTTTGTTGATCCCTTCCGAATAATAGGATTTGTCCAAGTCTGCAAAATATCCATTAGTGTCTGCAATCACCTCCTCGTTTGAATAAAATCTTTGTCCCGCCAGCCATTTCTTCAAATTGGGGAACAAATAGTAGTCCTAGGGAGCCAAGTCTGGAGAATAGGGGGGATGTGAAACGAGTTGGAATCCTATTTCCATTAATTTTGCGACCACAACTGCTGAGGTGTGTGCTGGTGCGTTGTCGTGATGGAAAAGGACTTTCTTGTGGGCCAATCGCGGGCGTTTTTTTCTTGCAGCTCGAATTTCAAACGGTCCAATAACGATGAATAATATTCACCTGTAATAGTTTTACCCTTTTCCAGATAGTCCCTTGCGAATCCCAAAAGACAGTCGCCATAACCTTTCCGGCCAAAGGAACGGTCTTCGCCTTTTTTGGTGCAGATTTCCCCTTGGTAACCCATTGTTTAGATTGTTGTTTGGTCTCAGGAGTATAGTAATGTTTCCATGTTTCATCCACAGTGACGAAACGACGCTTAAAGTCCTCCGGATTCTTCTGGAACAGCTGCAAACCATCCTTGCAACACTTCACACGATTCCGTTTTTGGTCAAGCGTGAGCAATCGCGGCACCCATCTTGCGGATAGCTTTCTCATGTCCAAATGTTTATGCAAAATATTATGTACCCGTTCAGTCGAGATGCCCACAGCACTAGCAATCTCACGCACCTTAACTCTTCTGTCATCCATCACCATACCATGGATTTGATCAATGATTTCTGGAGTCGTAACCTCCACAGGCCGTCCAGAACGTTCAGCGTCACTTGTGCCCATATGGCCAGTCCGAAAATTTTGAAACCACTTATAAACTGTTCGAATCGAAGGTGCAGAGTCACCATAATGTTTATCAAGCTTCTCTTTAGTCTCCTGAGGCGTTTTGCCTTTCATAAAGTAATGTTTAATCACCACACGAAATTCTTTTTCGTCCATTTCTTGAAAATCACTCGACTTCCTTGATTCACACGAATACCAAACACAAAGAAATAGACCAATATGGCTGAAACTTGGTGTGCGTTCATTCAAGAGATGCTACTAACTAAACATGACCTCGATACGCGCCGGTGGTGCCATCTCTCGGACTTTGCACGGACTTTTCAAACCAGCCTCGTATATATATATATATATATATATATATATATATATATATATATATATATATATATATATATATATGTGAATACTTATAGTTGCGATCAATGATACAATTATAGAAAAAATTTAAGAATTTAAAATTTTTAGAATTTCTAATAGGCCTATTCGAAAGTTTATTGTATCTTGCTTTATTCTAAATTAGGTTCTCGTTAGAGAAAGAAAGTAATTTATTAGCAATTTATAACCCTTTTTTACAATTGTAAGAGCTATACTCACACAAAATCAACCTATACGGCATATATTTTATCATATGTGATAGAAACGACCACTTTAACGGAAGAAAATATCAGAAAATTGAGAGTTGTACAACGGTCAATGGAACGAGCAATGCTGGGAGTGAGCATTGGGGACAAAATCAGAAACGCTGATATAAGATCCAGAACGGATGTTACGGATGTCATGTCCCTCAAATGAGACCGGTTTGGACATGTGGCCAGAAAAAACCTAGACTATGGCTTAACAGAGGAGAGGAGAATATGGAGTAACATGAAGGAGGTCTGGGTCCAGCAATGGGTGGAGATAGGATGATGATGATAATGATTTTGATATGTTTATGGAGCAATTCCTGTTCTTTAAGTTAAATATTACATTTAGTACAAACGAGCATAAAATATTTAAGTTGACGACTTTTATACTGTTGTAAAACTGTGTAAAACAGAAATATATATATATATATATATATATATATATATATATATATATATATATATATATATATATATATATATATATACGAGGCTGGTTTGAAAAGTCCGTGCAAAGTCCGAGAGATGGCACCACCGGCGCCTATCGAGGTCATGTTTAGTTAGTAGCATCTCTTGAATGAACGCACACCAAGTTTCAGCCATATTGGTCTATTTCTTTGTGTTTGGCATTCGTGTGAATCAAGGAAGTCGAGTGATTTTCAAGAAATGGTCGATAAAAAATTTCGTGTGGTGATTAAACATTACTTTATGAAAGGCAAAACGCCTCAGGAGACTAAAGAGAAGCTTGATAAACATTATGGTGACTCTGCACCTTCGATTAGAACAGTTTATAAGTGGTTTCAAAATTTTCGGACTGGCCATATGGGCACAAGTGACGCTGAACGTTCTGGACCGCCTGTGGAGGTTACGACTCCAGAAATCATTGATCAAATCCATGATATGGTGATGGATGACAGAAGAGTTAAGGTGCGTGAGATTACTAGTGCTGTGGGCATCTCGACTGAACGGGTACATAATATTTTGCATAAACATTTGGACATGAGAAAGCTATCCGCAAGATGGGTACCGCGATTGTTCACGCTTGACCAAAAACGGAATCGTGTAAAGTGTTGCAAGGATGGTTTGCAGCTGTTCCAGAAGAATCCGGAGGACTTTAAGCGTCGTTTCGTCACTGTGGATGAAACATGGATACATTACTATACTCCTGAGACCAAACAACAATCTAAACAATGGGTTACCAAGGGGGAATCTGCACCAAAAAAGGCGAAGACCGTTCCTTCGGCCGGAAAGATTATGGCGACTGTCTTTTGGGATTCGCAAGGGATAATCCTCATCGACTATCTGGAAAAGGGTAAAACTATTACAGGTGAATATTATTCATCGTTATTGGACCGTTTGAAAACCGAGCTGCAAGAAAAACGCCCGCGATTGGCCCACAAGAAAGTCCTTTTCCATCACGACAACGCACCAGCACACACCTCAGCAGTTGTGGTCGCAAAATTAATGGAAATAGGATTCCAACTCGTTTCACATCCCCCCTATTCTCCAGACTTGGCTCCCTCGGACTACTATTTGTTCCCCAATTTGAAGAAATGGCTGGCGGGACAAAGATTTTATTCAAACGAGGAGGTGATTGCAGATACTAATGGATATTTTGCAGACTTGGACAAATCCTATTATTTGGAAGGGATCAACAAACTAGAACATCGTTGGACGAAGTGTATAAGCCTAAAAGGAGATTATGCCGAAAAATAAAAAAGGTTTACCCCAAACACATAAGTAGTTTTTATTTTTGCACGGACTTTTCAAACCAGCCTCGTATATATATATATATATATATATATATATATATATATATATTATTTTTAATATATTCTTTGTTTTAAATTAATAAGTACGTCTTTTAATAAGTACGGAAAACGTCCATTTAGTACAAACGTGCATAAAATATTTAAGTTGGCGACTCCTGTACTGTTGTAAAACTGTGTTAAACAGAAATATATGTATTTTATTTTAATATATTCTTTGTTTTAAATTAATAAGTACGTCTTTTAATAAGTACGGAAAACGCCCATTAATGAAATTTTGGCTCAATCAACATATTATAAAAAAGCAGTATCAGCACTTTTCTTTTTTCTGTTCTATCTAATCTTATTGGTGTTTTTTTTTCAGAGTTGCACAGAATTATTTTGTAAATTGGTAATAATAATTTTAGCAGTTGTAAAAAAAATTAATTGTTGAGTGAAATTTTGTCACTAGCAGGTATTCGGCACCATTTTTGAATTAACGAAATGATTAATTATTTACGAAGAGAATATCACTCAAAGAAAAATATCAAAGTCACCGAGTTAAAATCGATGGTAGAAAATTTTGCACGTTTTATGCATCAAAGCACTTTCCTCTAAAGTTAAACATATTATTTGCATAGTTTCAAACGAATTTTTTGCATCCTAAAATGCAGCACATCAACTGCTGCTTGCTAAATGAAAACATTTTCGACACTTTATTTTGAGGTTATGTGGACGGGAGCTTCATATGAAGTGATGATTTTACTTTTATAATATTGAGACTTCCACACAGAAAAATGACGGGAAATAGATTGAATTCGAATTGAATTGGTGCATATTTTGAAAAATATTATTAAGAAAATTAATTTATGCACCTAATAAAATTTTGTGAAATACAAAAATTTTGCAGTAAAACAGAAAAATAATTTAAAATGATGTCGGGAATTAATGTAAATAATTTGTTAGAAAACAGAAGTATTTTAAATGAAAATTAAAATTTCAAAAAATTGTTTATTTTAAAAATTACATTATTATAATTAAACTTTCTTCTTAACAACAACAAAAAAGACGACACAAAATTAAGTTAGGTGTTATGGATGTTTCATTTTGTGAAAAGAAAATCCAGTCCAAACAATATAATCCGTGTAAAAAGTACTTTCAAATCCCAAAAGAGAATATTTTACATTTTGCTCCGTAACTTACGTTTTAGTATATTCTAAATGTAAATCCAGTAAAGTCTTACCAACCGGCAAGAGATAATTTGAAACACAGGCTGAATGTAGACATTTTAAATTATATCCAAGTATATTTCATTTACTTGCCAGTATATTGTTTTCGTATGCTTTATTCAAAATTTTAACTAAAGATTAAGTTAGTTTTTTAAATTCGTAGATCTGTTATTAACATCTGACAAAGATTTACATTTGCTTATATAATAAAAGACTGTTTTTAGTCAATTTCCACTGGTTTATTTAAATTGCGATGATTCGTTTCGCTGTCGATGCAGCTTCTTCAGATCTACATTTTACACTGTCAAGTTAGGTTTAATGTTCACAATTTTATATAATTTCTTAATTATAATATTACACCTAATTAAATTAAATTGATAGTACTGGAGAACCCACACAGATTTGGAATTAGAAGAATAAATTTAATAATGGCGAATTGTTTAAATCTACCTGGTTGTTGAGTAGCGTACCTCTAGTCCTTAATCGATTTATTTTCATTGCCTCTAAAAGGTTTAGTTTTAAACCTTTTTATTAGGTGTGTAAAATTTTGAAATTCTTGTTAAATGTGTGATTTTCTGTTAAAAGATGATTAGCATATGTTGAATTAGACTTTCTATGGATGAAACTTTTTTCGTGTTCTGTAATTCTTTGTATAAATGTACGTCCGGTTTGTCCTATGTATGTTTTAGGACATGACCCACGTGTTAATTGATAAACCCCTGATTTATTGTTTTTATTGATTTGTGGTTTGTAGTTTTTGAGATATTTCCCTATAGTATTGTTACTGTTGTAAGCTACGTTGATATTTTTTTGATTTAAAAGTTTTCCCAGTTTTTCGGTTACTTTAATCGATAACATCGTTAGGAGAAACTTAGGAACAGCGCAATCTCAGAAATATACCCACGTTTTAAGGACAAAAAAAACACATTTAAATGCTTAACCTATTTCGGTAAACCAACAGAAAAACTGGGAAAATTTTTAAATCAAAGAAAATATCAACGTAGCTTACAACAGTAACAATACTATAGGGAAATATCTCAAAAACTACAAACCACAAATCAATAAAGACAATAAATCAGGGGTTTAGCATTTACATGTGGGTCATGTCCTAAAACATACATAGGACAAATTGGACGTACATTTATACAAAGAATTACAGAACACGAAAAAAGTTTGATCCATAGAAAGTCTAATTCAACGTATGTTAATTATCTTTTAACAGAAAATCATACATTTAACAAGAATTTCGGGCGCAGGTAATTGTCACACCACTAATCCGTTTAGGACCTAGACATATTTAAGGGATTGTAATTGCAGAAGTAAATTCCACACCGAGTACCTTCAGGTAGAGGATGAGGGTTGATAAATGGGTGGTGGTACGCACCGGCCTGTTCAATTAAATCATTATTAAACCCTTCTACATATCAGTTTAGTACATATTATTAATTTGTGATTGTTTGGTTGTGCGTATATTTTTTAAAGTGTTGCTAATATGGAAGCAAAGTTAATAAAAAGTAATCGAGGAAAGGACATGTTATGTGTGAATTACTACACTTACTTTCGACAAAAAGGTGCTAAAATGTGGAGAAACGTTTTGGAGATGTCCAAAAAAAGATTGCAAATCAAAAGTCTTCACCGTTGGGCCCGAGAATTTAGTTACCAGGAGTGAAGGACTCCATACACACGAAGCAGACATCAAGAAGCTGAATCGGCAAATAATTAGTAATTCCTGCAAAAGAAAAGCCGGAGAGCATATGAGTGAAAGGCCGTCTAAAATTATCCGACAAGAACTACAAAACACGCTGCCTGAAACAGTAACAGAAAAAGATCTCGAATATATTAGAAAAAACATTTATAACCATAGACGAAAATTTTTGCCTGGACGTAATCCAAGAAGTGCTGAGGAGGTGCATAATGTTTTTAGAGACATTTGAAATCAAAACTAGCAAGGGTGAGAATTTTCTATATATCATTGAACTCGAAAGTGGCATTATTGTTTTTTCTTGCACTACAAATGTCAATATGTTGTGTAAAATATCCAATATATATATGGACGGCACCTTTTCATACTGCACTAAATATTTTACACAGTTATTTACAGTGCATGGTTTTGCAAACTGTCATTACATTCCATTATTATTTTGCTTATTGCGTGATAAGATAGCTGAAACATACAAAAACCTCTTCACATTATTAAAATGTAAGATTTATTCAACAGATACACTGTATTTCAATCCAGAGAAAATTACTATTGACTTCGAAAGATCTATTCATAAGGCAGTATCTGAAGTTTGGCCAAATGCTAAAGTGTTAGGATGTAGATTTCATTTACACCAATCTTGGTTTCGCAAGATACAGAATCTAGGTCTAGCTAAAGAATATTGCGACAAAAATTCTGAAATTGGTCGTTGGTTAAAGTATTGTTTCGGCTTGTCCTATTTAGCACCCGAAGAATTAGGTGACAGTTTTGCATACGATTTATATTCTATAAAACCAGAGGATGAACGTTTAAATAAATTTTGTGATTACCTACTAAAAACGTATATAGAGGAAGGAGCCGATTTTCCAGTTGAAATATGGGCAGAATCGAGTCCATCTTTAACTCGAACGACTAACTGTTGTGAGTCCTTTCATTCCCATTTAAATAATTCTTTTTATTCTATACATCCGTCTCTGTATACTTTTATCGATAGGCTAACAGAATTTCAAATTAACTTATATATAAAAATACAATGTGCCGATGAGTCTAAAATAAGTAATAATCATAATAATCAAAAATTAAAACATTTAAAAAATCTTTATGAACAAAGACAATTAGGAAATATTAATCGTTTCCATTTTTTAAAATATGTCTCCTATTTTTCTCAACCTGTTTTGTAAATATATATAAATAGATATGTATAGGTTTGTAGCATTATCTAGTATATGTAAGAAAATTTGTCTAATTGTATTTTATGTATTTAGCAAAAACATGTTTTATCAATATTATTCTACTATGAAATAAAAACATATATTTTTTTGCAAATATTTATCTAAAATTTTTAATAAAAACTGATTTAAAAGAAATCCGTCCAATTTTATTTAGATGAATAAAGCATAATTATATTTGCTTGGTGTGGAAATTACCTGTAAGATTTAGGCACCCTTATAAGGTTAGTGTGGAATTTACCTGTTGTATTAAGGGCGCAGATAGTCTTGGTGTGAAATTTACTAACGCCGATTTATTTTCATTGTCTCTGAAAGGTTTAGTTTTAAACCTTTTTGTTGGGTGTGTAAAATTTTGAAATTCTTGTTAAACCTGTGATTTTCTGTTAAAAGATGATTAGCATATGTTAAATTAGACTTTCTATGGATCAAAAACTCTTTTGGTGTTCTGTAATTCTTTGTATAAATGAACGTCCAGTTTGTCCTATGTATGTTTTGGGACATGACCCACATGTTAATTGATAAACCCCTGATTTATTTTCTTTATTGATTTGTGGTTTGTAGTTTTTGAGATATTTCCCTATAGTATTGTTACTGTTGTAAGCTACGTTGATATTTTTTTGATTTAAAAGTTTTCCCAGTTTTTCGGTTACTTTAATCGATAACATCGTTAGGAAGAAACTTAGAAACATGGCAATCTCAGAGATATACCCACGTTTTAAAGGACAAAAAAACCACATTTAAGTGCTTAACCTATTTCGGCAAACCAACAGAAAAACCGGGAAAATTTTTAAATCAAAAAAATATCAACGTAGCTTACAACAGTAACAATACTATAGGGAAATATTTCAAAAACTACAAACCACAAATCATTAAAGATAATAAATCAGGGGTTTATCAATTAACATGTGGGTCATGTCCTAAAACATACATAGGACAAACTGGACGTACATTTATACAAAGAATTACAGAACACGAAAAAAGTTTCATCCATAGAAAGTCTAATTCAACATATGCTAATCATCTTTTAACGGAGAATTACACATTTAATAACAATTTCAAAATTTTACATTCCCAACAAAAAGATTTAAAACTAAACCTTTTAGAGACAATGAAAATAAATCGATTAAGGACTACATGTACTTTGCTCAACGAGCAGGTAGATTTAAACAATTGACCATTATTGAATTTATTCTCCTAATACCACGTCTGTGTGAGTTTTCCAATATTAATAATATAATTTAAATAGGTCTAATATTATAATTAAGAAATAATATAAAATTGTAAACATTAAACCTAACTTGACAGTGTAAAATGTAGATCCGAAGAAGCTGTATCGACAGCGAAATGTGTCATCGCAATTATAAATAAACCAGTGGAAATTGACTAAAAACAGTCTTTTATTATATATTTAAAATTAAAATTAATTTGACTTTTTGTAAGATCACAACGAGCGGGTGGGACAAAGGGGGGAGACAGAGCATATTCTTGGACCTAGTAAATTGCGTTTTCAACAGTTTCACTTTTGTGTGTGAGAGTTTCACAAAAACAATAATACCGTAACCACCGCGTGTAAGTATAAATAACGAATATTCAGTAGATTAAAAAATAGGTGCAAAAGTTTGAAGAAAGGAAAGTGGTTCGACTTTAAGTAAACATCAGGCAGGGGGACCAAAAACATCACTTTCTATATATTTAATAAGCAAAATATCTACGCAGTCCAAAAAAAAACAGTTGCCATCAACGACAGACTTTTCGTCTTCTCTGGAGATAGATAGCCTATATGAACTGACTGGGGTCTTCCTGACCTGTAGTCATAGTGAATTGAGTCTCAACGTCTTCGTTTAGACTAAAATTTCATTTAAAAATAAAATGCACAAATAATACCATACACCTGGGATATTCTTTTATGAAACCTAACTTGACAGTGTAAAATGTAGATCTGAAGAAGCTGCATCGACAGCGAAATGCGTCATCGCAATTTAAATAAACCAGTGGAAATTGACTAAAAACAGTCTTTTATTATATATTTATAATCAATTTCCATCAAGTAGAAGCTACAACCATCCTAAATTTACATTTGCTTCATTAGATTAGAATAAAAGCATCTTTTGTAATACCCAAAATTTCAAAATTACTGGAGCACAAAATTTTATCCTTGAAATGAAAGAAGTTAAAAATTTACTATGATAAATATTTCGCAACATCAAAAGTTTTCAAATGATATCTGTATTTTAAAGAGGGTAGAGAGTTAGTTGAAGGAGAACCTGTTTCTAGAAGATCATCCATTCTTCTGAATCGCAGAATAAAACATCAACAAAACGACAAAAGTCCTGTATTTACTAATCGCCACTTATCATATATATTAGAGATGAATGTGTATATTGATGATTGCATATCAATTAAATTATTATAATCGATTTTAAAGAATGATTTGTACTTGTCTGGTTTATTATCTCATCCAAAACAACTAAATTTTGTTAAAAAACACAAGAGAGACTTTGTTTGAATGACACCACTTTGAAATAACATGTAGGCTGAAAAGTTTTTGATTTGACACATAGATGTCGCCCTTTTCAAAAAATCCATATGATTTTTAGGAAATATTAACCTTCGAACGATACGTGTCAAAATTTCATGACAGTTCGAAGAATAATTTACAAGTTACAGTGCAAAAAGTAAACAACTTTATTAAAGTATCGGGGTGAACTATATGAATAACTTCAATATGAAATTCCATAAACGTTGAAAACGCATTCACATTCATTTTAGAGTTATTATATTATCCACGTGTTTCAACTTATCACATATGCTGGTTCTAGACATTTGCAGTTTTATATGTAAAATTGTAAACTTTACGGTCTAGCTTTGAATACGAGTATATTTTCCATCAGATTGCGCTCTTGGCATTATATTATTGCAGACAATGTAATATAGAAAAGTTAGCGTACATTTTTTGTGTCATAAAATGTTGCACAAAATGAATTATCAATGTTTGTGTGAAGAAAAGGCTAAGGAATAATTACTTTTTTAAATTTTCCCTATTATTTTTCCTCTGAATTAATAAAAAAATAATAATAATGAAAAAACCTGCAAATAGGAATAAAAAATGTAAACAAATGTTGAAGATCACCACTAATGTTTATTATTGCTGACAATTGTTTCGACACACTGTGTCTTCTTCTGGAGCACAATGTAAATTAACTAACAAAGTATGTTTCAGAATACATAGTTTACCTAATTACAAGTACTAAATTCATTACCAATATTTACTTTAATACCTAGAATAAGTTCAATAATGGAGACCCTCCCCCATCTAATTGATCGTTGAGTAATAGACCTGAGGATTTTTTCTGATTAATTTCTAACCTGTTCTAAACAATTCAGTAATTTTCCTTTCTTTCCGTTATGCAAAATTTTGAAATCTTCATTGAATGTATGATTTTCCTCTGTTAAATGTTTGGCGTAATGAGATTTGTAATTTTTCATTCTAAAGCTTTGTTTATGTTCGTTTATTCTTTTATAAAAAGGTCTGCCTGTTTGTCCTATATAAGTTTTGTTGCAAGTGCCACAGCATAATTCGTAAACCCCCGATTTATTTTCTTTTTTTTGTTTTACTTTTATTATTTTTAATATGTCGAGATAATGTATTATTTGTACGGAAAGCGATATTTACATGATTTCTATGGAAAAAATTTTGAATTTTATTAGTTAATTTTCCGGTATAAGTGAGTGTATGAAATTTTTCTTTGTTTAGTTGTTTGTATGGGTACACCAGTCCTATTGCTTTTTTAAATTGTTTTTTCATTAAAATATTATCCACGAAATCGCTCTTGTATCCATTGTTATACTAATTTGTTTTATAATATGTAATTCTTTCTGAAAATTTTCTTCCGTTAATGGTGTATTTATTAATCTATGGATGAAACTATTATAAGCCGAGATTTTATGGGTGAACGGGTGGTTAGAATTAGCTTGTATAGTTATGTCTGAGTATGTTGGTTTATGGAAGATTTCAAAGTCGTATTTATTCATTTTGTTTGATATTTTTAAATCTAGGAAATTAATCGATTTATTTGTTTTCTATTTCTGTTATAAAAGTAATATTATTATGAAGTTGGTTAATATAATAATAATTAATAATAAATTGATTGAGGTTTTAACAAAATATTGTAAATTCACACCTAAATATAGTACTAAAAATAGTAATGAATTGATAGCAAAAATTAATCCGTTAATTATACCAAGTAACTCCAGATTTATATCGTTTAATGTACAAAATCTTTTTCCTAGTATACCACCATCAGACGCTATAAATTTGGTCCAAAGATTACTCAATAAAAATAATGTTAACCTTATAATTAAACAAGAAATATTAGATATCCTAACATTGTGCTTAGATCAGAATTATTTCGAATTTAATGATAACATTTACATAAGTAAGAAAGGTTTAATAATGGGAAACCCTCTTAGTCCAATTTTATCTGAAATTTTCATGGACCATTTAGAAGAACAAATCAGTAATTCTCATCTTTTTAAAAATTTCTTTTATTGGTACCGGTATGTAGATGATACGAGGCATATTTTTTAAGTAAGTACCGTTTTGGAATTAAAAAAAGACGTGCAAAGATATCGCTATAATTTTATTTTTACATGAAAGCCTGTACCTTAATCTACTTTTCTACATAATTTCCGTGAATAATGAGGCACTTGTCATAACGTGGCACCAGTTTTTGAATACCCTCCTCATAAAATTCTGCCGCCTGACTTGTTAACCACTGTATCACAAATGTTTTGACTTCGTTATCGTCTTGAAGACGCTGACCACCCAGGTGCTTCTTCAAGTGCAGGAACAAATGGTAGTCGCTGGGCGCCAGATCAGGGCTGTATGGAGGATGATCTAGAGTTTCCCATTTAAAAGATTTGATGAGATCTTTGTTCCGATTAGCCACATGTGGACGGGCATTGTCATGCAGCAAAACGATACCCTTACTCAACTTGCCACGTCTTTTGTTCTGGATTGCACGACGCAGATTGTTCAATGTCTCACAATAAGACGCTGCATTGATTGTCTCATTACGAGGCAGAAACTCCACTAGCAATACTCCTTTTCTGTCCCAAAAAACTGTGCACATGATTTTGCGGGCAGAAATTGTTTGCTAAACTTCACTTTTTTGGGTGATGATGAATGTCGCCATTCCATGGATTGTTGTTTCGATTCTGGTGTGACGTAGGCCACCCATGTTTCGTCACCAGTAACAATTTGGTCTAAAAAATGTTCACCTTCATTGTGGTACCGCTCAAGGAAAGTCAATGCACTGCCTAAACGTTGGGTTTTGTGCAAATCCGTCAACATTTTTGGAACCCAACGTGAACACAATTTCCGGTAATTCAAGTTCTCGGTCACAATGCGATACAAAACACTACGAGAATATTGAGGAAAGCAGTCGCACAATGATGAAATTGTAAAGCGTCTGTTTTCTCTCACCTTTTCGTCCACTTTCTGCACCAAATCTTCATTAACGACCGAAGGACGCCCACTCCGTTCTTCATCATGCACATTTGTGCGGCCATCTTTAAATGCTCTCACCCATTTCCTTACCATTCCATCACTCATAATGTTTTGTCCGTAAACTTCACAGATCTCACGATAAATATCGATCGGTTTTACGCCTTTAGCACTAAGAAATCGTATAACAGCCCGTACTTCACAATCGGCGGGACTCACGATTGTCGGAGGCATCTTAAACACTCAGTAAACAACGTATACAATGAAGAATCAGACTGTAATGGCGTCAGTGCGTAGACATGAGATGTAGGTTACCAGCGCGCATGCGCGGAACGCCGACCGTATCGCTGCGGCGGCGGAATCGCAAAACGGTACTTACTTAAAAAACATGCCTCGTATATTGACTTGCTTTATAGGCACAGATCGACAATTAAAACTTTTTCTATATTATATTAATCAACTTCATAATAATATTACTTTTACAACAGAAATAGAAACAAATAAATCGATTAATTTCCTAGATTTAAAAATATCAAACAAAATGAATAAACACGATTTTGAAATCTTCCATACACCAACATACTCAGACATAATTATACACGCTAATTCTAACCACCCGTTCACCCATAAAATCTCGGCTTATAATAGTTTCATCCATAGATTAATAAATACACCATTAACGGAAGAAAATTTTCAGAAAGAATTACATATTATAAAACAAATTAGTATAAACAATGGATACAAGAGAGATTTCGTAGATAAAATTTTAATGAAAAAACAATTTAAAAAAGCAATAGGACTGGTGTACCCGTACAAACAACTAAACAAAGAAAAATTTCATACACTCACTTATACCGGAAAATTAACTAATAAAATTCAAAATTTTTTCCATAGAAATCATCTAAATATCGCTTTCCGTACAAATAATACAAAGCTTTAGAATGAAAAATAACAAATCTCATTACGCCAAACGTTTAACAGAGGAAAATCATACATCCAATGAAGATTTCAAAATTTTGCATAACGAAAAGAAAGGAAAATTACTGAATTGTTTAGAACAGGTAGAAATTAGTCAGCAAAAATCCTCAGGTCTATTACACAACGATCAATTAGATGGGGGAGGGTCTCCTCTATTGAACTTGTTCTAGGTATTAAGGTAAATATTGGTAATGAATTTAGTACTTGTAATTAGGTAAACTATGTATTCTGAAACATAATTTGTTAGTTAATTTACATCATGCTCCAGAAGAAGACACAAACATTTGTGTAAATTTTTTATTCCTATTTATTATGGATCTCTATCAAGTAATGGCTAAGTCTGTGCAGTATATAAAAAACAAGTACACAAACAGTATAAATTAAGAGGCCATCAAAGAGATTTTCAAACATTTTCTGCTCTACGGAGGGAATGTAAAAGTTTAGCTGAAAGGGATTATAACAGCTATATAGTCAACACAGAGAGAAGTCTTTTTGAAAATCCTAAAAATTTTTGGTCATTTGTAAACAAGCAAAGAAACTCTCATTACCTACCCAACTGTTTGTTTTATAATCGCAAGAGTGCTGATAATGACCAAAATATAGCTGATTTGTTTGCTGAATTTTTTTCTAATGTTTACTCAAATACTAATGTTAAAACACTGAACACTACTGATGAGAAGCTTGATTTTTCAATTTTTGATATTAGCCTAAGTGAAGTATTTGAAAAAATCTCTCATTTACCTAAGAAATTATCTTATGGTCCTGATATGTTACCATAGTTTCTAATAGGAAACCTTAAATATAGTATCACTCTTCCTTTATGTTTATTATTTAATAAGTCCCTAGCCGCGGGTGAGCTTCCAAGGGTATGGAAATCAAGTTACTTTATACCAGTGTTTAAATCTGGTGGGAGAGAGTATATAGAAAACTACAGGAGTATTTCAAGGCAGTCAGCCATCCTTAAGATATTAGATAGCCTTATCTGTGACCAATTGAGTTGGGCATGTAGGGAATTCTTGATATGAGGCAACATGGGTTCATCAGAGGACGATCAACTACCACAAATCTAGTTTCCTATGAACTGGCCTTGTTAGAGGCCTTTGAGTGTGGCTATCAAGTGGACTCTATATACACCGATTTATCGAAGGCCTTTGACAGGGTCAATCTTGAAATGCTGTTGGCAAAACTTATGTCTCTGGGCTTTGGTGAGAAATGTTTGAAGAGGTTTCGGAGTATGCTGATAGATCGTGTGCAATTTGTAAGAATTGGTGATTGCGAATCTCAGTATGTAGGAGTGAGTTCTGGGGTACCTCAAGGTGGACACTGTGCTCCACTTTTATTTAATTTATTTTTGCTTGATCTGATAACTTGCTTATCGGACTGTGATTACCTCCTATATGCTGATGACTTGAAAATCTTTCGTATCATTAAATCCCAAGATGACTCTGATATACTGCAAAAAAATCTGAATTCCTTTGTAAACTGGCTAAATCAAATGACCTTTCTCTGAATATCAATAAATGTGACTCTATACCCTTTTCAAGACTTAGAAATATAAAAAAACAATTCCTATACTTTTGAGCATCATGAACTTTAATCTGCGAATTCAATAAAGGATTTGGGGGCTGTCTTTGACAGTCAACTTTCGTTCAGGGAATACTATAACCTAGTTGAGGGGAAAGCTTCTCAAATGTTGGGTTTTATTATTCGCACCTGTAGAGATATGTCATTACCGGCATTTAAATTATGGTACTGCTCTCTTGTCAGAAGTCATCTAGAATATGCCTCTACAGTTTGGTCTCCATTCTACAACTGTCAAAAAGTACAACTTGTGAGAATACAAAATAAATTTATAAAATACTGTTCATTTAAGTTAGGCATGCATAATGATATAGCAGGAGTGCCAGCAATACTAAATCTTCAATCTTCGGAGTCCAGGAGAGACCAGAGGGATCTAAGTTTTATATAGAAATTGATAAATGGTCTTATGGATTACCACTCACTTATTAACAGCATCAATTTGAAGATTTCCTCTAGGTCTCTTAGAAAACATGAGCTCTCTCATATACCTTACTCCCGTACAAATTATAATATGCACTCTCCAATCTCGCCCACTCTTTCTTATTTAAATTCTCATCCAGATATTGATCTTTTTGTGGGCTCACTCAGTAAATTCCTAAATCGGCTGTGATGACTGTTATTTTCCTATATGTGATTATTTATGATTGTCTTATTGTGATTTTATCGAGAACTTATTATGACCTTTTTTTTGTTGTTCTGTTCATTTCATCTTTTACTGTATTGTATAATTTAGAAATTTTATTGTAAAATAATGGGGTTTCCCCTATATTGTTTAAATAAATAAACTTATATACTTATAAGTTATGCAAGCAGTCTTTTGTTAATGGTCAGCGAATATTAGAGATCCGGCCGACCTCTCCCGGAAGCTGTTAGGCTTCATAGTATAGTAAAATATTTGATCTCTATCCAATCCCTAACTGTACCCCAGCCTTTCTTAAGGTTTCCTTACATTGCCCAACCTTTAGCTTTCTTACCTCCTCCCACACCGTCCATTCTTTCCTTACTTTCCTATTACCTTTCAGACAGTTTACGGTTACGTTTGTTTTAGTTACTAGGTAATATTATTGATCTATTACGCTCCATTCTGTAACAAAAATTTGAATTATTTTCCCCTCCTAAATCTCTTAATTTTAACCCTATATCCTTCCACCCTTACACTTCATATCCCCACCCCTCCTACGCTTCCCTTTCTTACCTTAATAATAATAATAATATATCGGTTTAAAACGTCTTTCGTCGTTGTCCGATGCCTAACTTCCATTCTTTTCGATCCATCCATTGATCTTCTCTCAGGTCTCGAGCACTCATAGCTTTATTAATGCTCTCCTTCCATGTTTTTTTAGGTCGTCCTCGTTTTTTGTGATTCGGTGATATCCATTGCATGGCGATTTTGGGTAATCTGGTTTCTTCCATCCGTTGTACATGCCCGTACCATATCAGCTGTTTCTGTTTGATGTCTGTTATAATGGATCCATCTATCCCCATTCGCTGTCTTACTTCGTCATTTCGAATTCTATCTCTTCGTGATATACCTAATGTTCTTCTAAATACGTCCATTTCAGTTGCCTCAAGTTTTCTGCGATTCTGGTCTGATATTCTCCACGTCTCTGAGCCGTAGGTTAGACTACTTTTAATGAGAGTTTTATATATGTTATATTTGCGTCTCTTTCCGATGTTATCGCTCCATAGTATACCGTTTAGGCATCCTATTGCTCTTCTAGCTTGTGTTATTCGTTTGTCAATCTCGCTATCATCTTTGCATGACGTGTCGAATTCTACACCCAGATACGTGTATGAGAGGCAGCTGGTTATTTCTTCTTGATTGTCTAGCTGGATATTCGATGGTTCCGTTCCTATAAGGAGGTATTTAGGTTTCTGCGTGTTAAGCTCTAGTCCCCAGTTCTTATATTCAGTATGCAATTTTCGAGCCATATACTCTAAATCGTCCCTATCATTTGCTATGATGACTTGATCGTCAGCAAACTGAAGAGTGTATAGGCATGTTCTGCCAATGTCAATACCCATCCCATTACATTTCCTCTTCCATTGGTATAAGGCCCTCGCTACATATATTTTAAATAATGTAGGTGATATACAGCATCCCTGACACAAACCTTTATCCACTAGGAATTTCTTTGACACTCTGTTGCCAACCTTTATTTGTGATGGGGCTCCTGTATATAAATTCTTAAGAGCTCTTATAATTGTCTGGTTAATATTAGTTTCCTTTCTTACCTTAATTTTCACCGCCTTTACTCGTATAGTTTCTGTTGCTTATGTACTTTTACTCCTCTTACGCATACCCTTGTTTCCCCTATTACAGTCTGTCAAATAAGAACGTGACCGTTCGTATTCTTGAAAAAAATGTGTTCCGAGAACATTTTTTACCATGAATGTATTCTCTGGCGTGCTAACAATGACGCAATTATCTTAGTAAGTCGTCCAATCGCCTCCTGCATCAATAATCGCCTGACATCTTAGAGGTATGCTGTCGACGAGTTTTGCTACATACTGCAAATCCTTAGAGGCTTTCCTTTGAGCTTTCTCTCTACAAGGAACCAAACGTTTTTAATAGGGTTAGCGTCCGACGATTGTGAGGGGACACTGAAGTACCTTATCGTGGGCACAAGCGAGCCGCTTCGCAACGTGATTTTCGCCCAGCAAAGATTTCTTCAACGTGCTTTGGAATTTGATATAAGTGGTCTCATGGGGCATGACGTAGCGTCAATTTCGGGTTCCGTGAAAACAAAGACACGATTCGTTTTTCGACTTTCGGAGTGACTTTGCCTACCGAGCCACGTTTTGGTAAGACGTCGACATTTTTCATCTCGTTAAAACTATTTACTTACTTGTTCACAAATGACACCGATTTTTTAATATACGAGGCTGGTTTGAAAAGTCCGTGCAAAAATAAAAACTACTTATGTGTTTGGGGTAAACCTTTTTTATTTTTCGACATAGTCTCCTTTTAGGCTTATACACTTCGTCCAACGATGTTCTAGTTTGTTGATCCCTTCCGAATAATAGGATTTGTCCAAGTCTGCAAAATATCCATTAGTGTCTGCAATCACCTCCTCGTTTGAATAAAATCTTTGTCCCGCCAGCCATTTCTTCAAATTGGGGAACAAATAGTAGTCCGAGGGAGCCAAGTCTGGAGAATAGGGGGGATGTGAAACGAATTGGAATTCTATTTCCATTAATTCTGCGGCCACAACTGCTGAGGTGTGTGCTGGTGCGTTGTCGTGATGGAAAAGGACTTTCTTGTGGGCCAATCGCGGGCGTTTTTCTTGCAGCTCGGTTTTCAAACGGTCCAATAACGATGAATAATATTCACCTGTAATGGTTTTACCTCTTTCCAGATAGTCGATGAGGATTATCCCTTGCGAATCCCAAAAGACAGTCGCCATAACCTTTCCGGCCGAAGGAACTGTCTTCGCCTTTTTTGGTGCAGATTCCCCCTTGGTAACCCATTGTTTAGATTGTTGTTTGGTCTCAGGAGTATAGTAATGTATCCATGTTTCATCCACAGTGACGAAACGACGCTTAAAGTCCTCCGGATTCTTCTGGAACAGCTGCAAACCATCCTTGCAACACTTCACACGATTCCGTTTTTGGTCAAGCGTGAGCAATCGCGGCACCCATCTTGCGGATAGCTTTCTCATGTCCAAATGTTTATGCAAAATATTAATTACCCTTTCAGTCGAGATGCCCATAGCACTAGCAATCTCACGCACCTTAACTCTTCTGTCATCCATCACCATATCATGGATATGATCAATGATTTCTGGAGTCGTAACCTCCACAGGCCGTCCAGAACGTTCAGCGTCACTTGTGCCCATATGGCCAGTCCGAAAATTTTGAAACCACTTATAAACTGTTCTAATCGAAGGTGCAGAGTCACCATAATGTTTATCAAGCTTCTCTTTAGTCTCCTGAGGTGTTTTGCCTTTCATAAAGTAATGTTTAATCACACGAAATTCTTTTTCGTCCATTTCTTGAAAATCACTCGACTTCCTTGATTCACACGAATGCCAAACACAAAGAAATAGACCAATATGGCTGAAACTTGGTGTGCGTTCATTCAAGAGATGCTACTAACTAAACATGACCTCGATACGCGCGCCGGTGGTGCCATCTCTCGGACTTTGCACGGACTTTTCAAACCAGCCTCGTATTTAGCTGCTGTGGAATGTGTCATTTTACTTCGTCTGGTAACAAAGAAAGACCACCTCGAATCGATGCGCGAACAAGTGACTCATTTTGGATTTTACGTGATTCCGACGAAAGTTCGGAATTGACCGATACTTTTACTAAAATGCGTCGTAGACCAAGGTTCCCTCTACTGATTTTTTGTTGAATCGCTAGAATCGCATCTACCAAAAAATGAGTTTTATCACGGACACTTTCTTACTTCCCTACTCTTTTCGTCTGCTCCGACTCTTCTGTATCTGCATTAATTGTCTTATGTATACATGCCATAAATTCTATTAATACTTCTACCACAAATATTTAAATGAAAGAAAAATGCAACAAGGCAAAAATCTATTTATTTAATATCAAAAATGTTGTGAAGCCATATATGCTAATTCTCGTAACAAAATTTTAAACAATTAGGATATTCAACCATGATAAAAACGCAAGTTAAATCAAAATTTCTGTACTTAGACGTACGATACTTTTTTTTTGGGAAGTCCAAATCTCGATGCTTAATTATTCGAAAATATTCTAGACTTCACGTTGATTCCAATTTAGGCTATTCGATGCCGATTCTCAGCTTTAACAAATGATAAAACATTACTATCTTTACGGCGCACAGTGTGTCGACTAGTACAAGTTAGCTGGACAAAATTATTTTTTCACTTATTTCAATTGTTTATGTATATTCTAGGCATATTAAGTTATTTTAAGAAAAAATTCATCGCGTCGATTTTTTTTATGGGCGTGGCTAATTTTTTCCCCTAAATTAGTCAGCTACGCAGACATATTTAACGATAACTCGGGAACAACTTGTCAGATTTTTATAAATAAAACATTAAAAAATGCGTAACAAAATTTTATTAAAGTTGATTGCATATTATTTTATTCTATCTTTTATCGTTTTGGAGTTATTTAGAAGTTAATGGAGAGAAAAAAAATTTTTTCGTGTAAAATTCATTATTTTTTTCGGTAAAAAAAGCGCAATAACAAAAGAAAAACAAAATATTATACATTTTTCTGACAGCTGCGTATCTGGAAAATAAAATAAGGTATTAATCATGAAAATCGGTTAATAAATGTGGGTTTTATTCACAATTTACCACAGGTACTCAATATCGATAAAATTTGTGTAATACAGCCACCCTTGCATATCGCGGTAGGATTGCATCAGCTTAGCAGGTAGATAACGGAACTAAAGGGCAAGGGTATTTTGTATGGTTATTAGAATTAAAAATTATAATAGAGTGTCTTTCATTTAGCTGCATTTCGCTTACCTCTATTTTTTGTCCAGCTGCACAAAACATTGTATAACAAAAACAAAATATTCTGCGTATGTGCATGAATTTTTCTACAAACTTGAATGTGCAACTAAATGAAAGACACTGTATTATTATTTTTAATAATAACCAGATGAAAAATTAAACTTTTGTCAATTAAAAATAAAACAATTAATCCATATTACTTAGTTTTATTGACACAAAAAGGATAAACTCAAATAATACCTGCCTTTCAGGTAGGTAACTTGTGCATTATACATACATAAGTAGTTGGTATTTAAAATGTTTTTGATTTTTTTAAGGTACATATTTCTTGCTGTTCGGTTCAAAAAAAAAATTGTTTTAGAAAATTTCAGTCAAAAATTGTTTTTTTTTTTAATTTTAAAATAAATGTTATAAATGTTCTGTAATAAATTTAGCACTTACTATCCCATTTACTAACAAGTGTAAACGATGAACTTGTTGGGAGCACACTGCTTATAACTTCATTCTGTGCTAATACTAGACGTTCCACTGTTTTATTTAATAAGACTTGCAAATTTATTTCAGCACGAGTTTCTGTTATAGCAATGTGCTCCTCTGCAGGGTAACAGGCCTGTTTGGACTTTTTTAAACTAAAATATGACGGAAACATGCCCCGCCTTCATGGACCACTTCCTAGTTTGTTTGTAAGAATGCGTTGTTGACTTAGAATCTATATGGTAAGCTAAGGCTTCGTCACTACTTAATTGCCTAGGATTAACGGAACTGGTATTTTTAGACTTAATAATATTATCTGGGCTCTCACTAATGTCTCTAATCACATTGGCAATTTTCCTTTGCCCTGCTGAACGCACAGCAATTTCGGCAGCAGTCACCAATTCACTGACACTTCGGGATTCTAGGAAATCCACGACGCTACGTTTCTTCGTCTTAAACGACGATTCCTCGAAATCTTTGCGAGGTCTTCCTGCAGGAGTCACATTCTCACTTGATGTTGAAGGTTGTGGCGCAAAAGAACTCGCAGTAAACTGTATGTCTGGTTCATCCAATCAATTCTTATTTTTAATTAAAAAACGCTCCTTCGACTTTCCTGAAGCCAACCATTTGGCATTTCAACTTTATTTCTTTTTGGCTGCTTTCAGTAATGTCACCAAAGTGAAATTTTGAAGAAAGAAAGTCATATACACGCGAGTTTTTTCATTCTTCGTGTGTTTCAACCACTCCTCAAAAAAGGCTACCCTTGAAATAGAGTAAACGTGTTCTGGAAAAAAGAAAAAAAAACATGTTGTACTGAAGTGTGCTAAACAATATGTGTATTTTTACGAAGAATAAAGTTATTTCTCTGTAATATCTAAAAACTAGCCCGGATAGAGGTGAATGTCTGTATATTCTGAACTTTCAAAGTTTTTTTTTAAAAAAACACGCTAAAATATATAGGTTATTTAAAAAAAATACTAAAAATTCAAATTAATAGATTCTGATTAAAAAAATACATTAAAAAATAGTACTTACCCTCAGTATTAATATTCATCACAAAAACTTTCACAATATTACAATATGTCACTACAAGATGTGCACGAAAGTGTCGCTAAATTGCAACTGATTGATTGAAAGAGCTGCATTAAACTCATTACCTGACTTCTGACGCTTATGACTCGCCCCTTGCAAATTTGATAAACAACCTTTTCTCGGAATTCGGGGTTTGGTGGTGTTGTTTACGTTTTGCAAATAAGATTTCCTGGAAATCATAACATGAATTTTTGACCACCTAGCATATTCTACGCGACACACTGTGCGGCGTTGTGTTGTATTAGATTTAGCTTATTTTATTTGCTGTGATTTCTTCCTTAATAAATGATCAGTACTCTGTTATTCGCTTTTGTTTCTAAATCTTCGCAATACTGTGTCAACGTGAGTGAGATATACTGCCTTTTATGTTTAATTTATTTTTTATAGAAAGTTTCACTAACTAATCAATTTACGTAAATCGGATAAGTGGTTTTCCAGTGATAAGCGCACTAACGGACAGACAGACAGACAGAGAGACGTTGCATTTTATATATATTATAGATAAAAAAAAAATACTACACTTTTCTTCTTATTGCGTTTTTAAAGTCTTCATCGACCTCTAAGGGCTTCTTTCTTTTGTGATTCTGAGGTTCGTTGCAAGGACCGCGTTTTCTTTCTTTTAGAAATCTATAAATAGTTGCTGTTCCAACTCCCGTCATGTTGGCACATTCTTGCACAATTTAACGGACTTGGCTTGTTGGCTGTTGATGCACTAGGGCATCGTGGAGGTTAAGTATTATTGTTTTTTCTTGCAAGGAATATTTTATTGTACCTATTATCATTAACCTTTATAACACTGTAGATTTCTAGTTCTTAAGAACTGTTAATTGTACTCGTTTAGGCCTTTATCATACAAATAAGATTTTTAGTTTCATCATTTACTCATTATAATAAACTCTGAGATGCGTTGATTTATATAGCTTATTGTAAAGTTTAGAAGGCATGTAATAAAATATTTTTTTGAAAAAGGCCGCACTGCTGTATAGAGATAGAAAATAAAGGTGATTAAAACTAAAAATGCAAATAATTGGTAGTAGACAAGGCGAAATCGGCGCCATCGTTGGAAGAAATTTTCTAATTGAATTTTTTTTCATAACCTTCTCCAGGAGATGCCCCTGAAAGAGGATCAACATGTTGCCGGGCGGTAACCTGGTCCGAATTTGTTTTTAAACAAATTTTTTTTAAACAAAGTCCAAAAATTGAAATTTTCGCCCCGGAACAAGTAGGTAAATTGGACCATTTTGAACAAAAAATGTCTCTTGTGAATTTTCTCTAAAATGCGCCGTTTTCGAGATATCGGCGATTTTAGGTGCGAGAAAACGCGAAAATGGCCACTTTCACCTCCCAATATCGGGGTCAAAAATTAAAATTTTCAATGTTGCCAAGTGTCCAGATTAAAGTTTGAGATCTCCTCTACAAATTACCGTAGGAAATATTGCAATATCTTCATTTTTAAATATTGTTTTTAACAGTTAACAAATTGCGTTCGAGCGCCCGCGGCTGCATCGAAACTGTATACATAGATATATACGCAACGCCCGTACGTAGGCGCACGGAACTGTATACGCACTGCGATGCTCTATAAAGCTTTGTTTCTTGATTTCTTATTAAAATTAATATATTTGAAAAGTATGTAAAAAATATTTATTTATTAAAGAGTAATTGTTATATCAAATTTAATTATTATAACAAATGAATATAAATAAAAATTCAATATTCGATTAGGATGGTAGAAGAATTAAAACAATTTTATGAAATATAACTTATATATATTTAATAGAATTTTCGCAAATATTTATTAAATTACACCCACAGATGAGTATACAACTTACGTTGTTGCTTTTGCAATTACATGCATTAGTTTTACAATTTTTGAACTAGTAATGACGTAGTTGAACTATATATGCAAATTTTCGTATAGACTTTGTCCATTTTAAGACGAGCTGTTGCCATTAGCTTTTCCGCTGCATTATAATCAGAAAGTGTATAAGTTGTACTGTCTTTATTTTTATAAATTTTTTCACAGATCATGCACTCTGCTTTTGACACACTTTTTGATCGCAATGTTGGTTTTTCTTTCTCTTCGGGTTCAATTGATAATAACTGTTTTTCATTATTAACAGCTTCATTATTTTCTGCTTCCAGTTTTTTGAGAGCATTTTCCCGACGTACAATTTTTTCTTTACTTACATAGGAAGCATAACACTTTCTGTGCCAAGAAAAAGTTTGTTCACTGCTACTTGGATTATATAAATCGTTAAATTTTGTACTTATGTCATCTTTCCGACGATTAGCTGCTTGTTGAATTTTTTGAAATGATTCAAAATTTGGTTGTTGTACAACATCATCACACTTACCACAGAAAATGCACTTATGATCACATTTAATTCGTTTAATAGAAAAAGACATAATTACACATGTACATACTTGTAAGGGCGGAAAAGAAATGAATAAACTATTAAAGTGTCCGACTCTTATTTAAGCAATAGCATGTTTGAACTTTTGCATGATACTTCACGTTACAGCGAGTTGCAGCGCGTATACAGTTCCGCGCGCCTACGTACAGGCGTTGCGTATATATCTATGTATACAGTTTCGATGCGGCCGCGGGCGCTCGAACGCAATTTGTTAACTGTTAAAAAACAATGTTTAAAAATAAAGATATTGCAATATTTCCTACGGTAATTTGTAGAAGAGATCTCAAACTTTAATTTGGACACTTGGCAACATTGAAAATTTTAATTTTTGACCCTAATATTGGGAGGTGAAAGTGGCCATTTTCGCGTTTTCTCGCACCTAAAATCGCCGATATGTCGAAAACGGCGCATTTTAGAGAAAATTCACAAGAGACATTTTTTGTTCAAAATGGTCCAATTTCCGGGGCGAAAATTTCAATTTTTGGACTTTGTTTAAAAAAAAATTTGTTTAAACAAATTCGGACCAGGTTACCGCCCGGCAACATGTTGATCCTCTTTCAGGGGCATCTCCTGGAGAAGGTTATGAAAAAAAATTCAATTAGAAAATTTTTTCCAACGATGGCGCCGATTTCGCCTTATCTATAGGGAAATTTAATTTGTGCAAAAATATACAATAAAATACTAAAAAACACTACTCTTATTTCAGATGACTTCGAGACAGTTCTGCAATATTTAAATAATGAACAGAAAATTTGCGTCAGGTAAGAATCTAAGAAGTATTTTTTACAGTTCTTTTTAGAATCTTGTGTGTGTGTGTGTGTGTGTGTGTGTGTGTGTGTTTTGGTACTGGCTATAACAAATTGGCCAGCCATTCTATTTTTTCCATTTCCTTTTTTTTTTTTTAAAAAAAATCCACTATTCCCTTGTTGTATACCAGGGGTCGGCAACCTATGGCACGCGTGCCATCTCTGGCATGCCAAGCAATTTTGAATGGCACGCGTACCTATTCAAAGTTTACACACTAATTCTGTAATCTGTGACATGTTTCGAAATTAAGTAAATAATCGAAGACAGTATTACTTTAACGATACAAACAAAAACGATATATTATATAGATCACTAGGTATTATTGCCAAAAACTACAAAATATATATTGTGTAATTTATAATTTTACTGAATGCATTGGTTTGGCTTTAATTTCGGGAAGTATTAAAGACGGAAAGCCTCGAAATATAAGCCTAGGCAAAAACACAAATAAATGGCCGCGAAGAAACAGAAGGTAGACATTCGATTATTTCAAACTTCGTGGATAACAGATTACGGTTTTGTACAGGAAAACGATCGGGCCATTTGTGTCCTATGTCGGGAAAGCGTAGTTTTCGGACATCTAGTATTCAACGGCATTTCCAGGGTAGACCGTTCACTGACGGAGAATTTATGAAGCAAACGTTTTTGAGTACTGGCGAGATTTTATTCGACTACTTGCCCAGTAAGGATACAATATTGGCCAGGATTAGGGATATACCGGCATCAGCGCGGACCATCGAGAGACGAATTACCAAAATGGCACAAAATGTCCAAAAACAGCAGAGAGACGCTATCAAACGGAGTTTTGTATTTAGTGTAGCACTGGATGAAAGTGTCGATATTAAAGACATTGCCCGTCTGGCAATCGTTGCGCGATATTTCGATGATGGCAGTGTGTATGAAGAACTGATTTGTCTGCTCCCATTGCAGGGACCTACAAGAGAAGAGGATATATTTTCAAAATTTGTTAAACATTTTGAAAAGCGGAACATTAATTTAAATAAAATTTTTTGCGTAACGACAGATGGCGCTCCTGCTACGATTGGGAGACATAAAGGATTTGTTTCCCTGAACGCATGGGTCGATCAGTTTTGAATTTTCATTGCATAATTCACCAAGAGAGTTTGTGCGCTAAAATCTCCGCTGGAAGTTTAAAATCCGTGATGGATAGGGTGGTTAAAATAGTTAACTACATTGTCGGTCGTTCTTCACTGATCCATAAACAATTTAAGGCGTTTCTGCAGGAATTAGAAAGTGCATATTCAGATATACCATTGCACAATAATGTGCGCTGGCTCAGCCGTGGTAAAGTGCTCTCTAGATTTGTGCAATATCCCCAAATTAAATCGTTCTTGTTGGAAAAAAGTGGATGCTTATCCTGAACTAGAAGATAAGAACTGGATCTGTATGTTAATGTTTCTTACTGATATTACAAACCATCTCAGTGAACTGAACTTAAAGTTACAAGGTTCCGGCAAAACAGTTCTGGATTTATACGAATCCTGGAAAATTATTCAAATTAAAAATAGATTTATTTATCAGCGATATTACTACATACACATAAATATTTTCCAAATTTAAAAACTTATATATCCAGTGTCGACGATGTTGCACTATTAGACGAAATTCTTAAATATATGACTAATTTAAAAGAGAAGTTTATCGAGAGGGGCCAGGATTTTGATAAACATGGTCCTATGTTCGCTTTTTTTAATCAAACCAGATTTAATAGATTTTTCCAGCAGTTGCTTTGACATATCTCTTTTCTCATGGATGGACATTAATGATTTTGATCTTCAATACATTGAATTTAAAAGCTCCGAGTTATGGAACCCGAAATTTGTAGAATTAAGAAGGGTATTAGAAGATAACTGCCAGAACCATTCAAACGAGATAATCAGTTGTTGGATGAGTTTACCAGAGAAATTTATTTGTCTTAAGAAAGTAGCGTTTGCCATGCTTACAGCTTTCGGATCTATATCTGTGAACAACTTTTTTTCCCATATGAGAGTGATTTTAAACCCGTACCGAAGCAGGCTGACAACAGACAACTCGGAAGCATGTGAAAATAGCCAGACATGAACCGGATATAAGAAAACTCTCTAAAGAACTTCAAGCACAGGTTCACACTAGATCCTAGGACTAGTATAAGAAAATTATTTGTTAAATGTTAAAAATTTTTTGTAATTAAACCTTCTAAAAGCAATATTTTAAGTTAATTTAATTTTTGTTAATTTTAGTTGTAGTAAGTACCTATGTCGGCACGCAAAATGTTGTATGGATAAAAACTGGCATCCCTTAGTTAAAAGGTTACCGACCCCTGTTGTATACTATACAAAAGTCTCTATTTGTATAATTTTTTCCTTTTTTCCTTTTTTTTTTCCTTTTTTTTTTTCTTTCTTTTTTTCTTCTCTTTTACCCGTTTTTCTCTTTTTTTTTACCATAAACCTTGAGTCTAGAGTCCAAAACATGATGTTAAATAAATCTACAGGTATTAATATTATTTAAACTTAATAAATGTTGCAGATTAATCGGCATTTGTCTGCGATTTAATTTTTCTGAATCGTTTGACTTTTTAATTTGATTTCAATGCACAATATAAAATATAGTATTCCATATCTTTCTATAAACTAAATTGTTTTTGGTTAACAGTGACAACTGTTGTTTAGTAATATTGTATAATTATTATGTAGTTAGAACTTTTTGTATATAATGCGACCAAAATGGTCCATAGAGGTTCAGCTGCAAAAAAATAAAACAAAAAAATCTTTTTATTCGACTAGCAAAAATATAGCTTTCCATTATTTTCACCTTCGCAGGAAATAAAGCTCCATATTTTTGGCTTTGTGTTTCGGTGATACAGTTGTTCACGTTTTCTATTCTCGATTCCCAATTCGATTGAAAAGGTTTCATGGTTTTGTTCAACATAAAATAACAAATTGCCCGAATGTTATTGCCAATAACTTTTAGAGTATGGGCCATAAAAATGAATAATACCGTGGACTTTTCTATTTTTTGCTGGAGGCATTTAATAATACAAAATGTTAAAAAAAAATGTATAAAAATAAACGAAGAGATAAAATAACAATAAAACTGATTTAGGAGCAATTTTGTAACGTTACCGGGGTATTATGAGCTAGCAGTAACGACCGTTAGGAAGAGCAGCATTTTTATCAGTGTTTTAATGTGGTATGTGTGTATACTCACTTCAAAAAAAAATAAATTTTGTCTAAAAAAAAAGTAAGCGAAGCTTTACTATACAGTTTTAATTAAGATCTTCAGACTTTAATGTAACTTACCGTGATTACTTGCAGCAATTAGTTACTGTACATTATTTTCGCATCTTAACATATACAGTGGATTCACATTGCTTTAAAAATCTCATCACTGCATGTTATTTCTTCTATATTTTTCGAAGGTACTCGATCAAGCGGAAATCCTGGCGGGGGTGATATACGAAAGAACCTTGCGGATGTAACTGTAAACTGGAAAAATTGTTTACAGTCAACCAGACACACATACAGTAAGTATCGCAAAGCCCATTTGAGATTTTGGAGAAATATCGTGATTACAAAATTAAAAACAACACTGATCAGTATATATATATATATATATATATATATATATATATATATATATATATATATATATATATATATATATATATTTGTACCCAAATTCGGTATATGGAAAAAAATACAATATTCAATCAAATTTGTTTATTTTAAACTTCTTTATCTTTGTAAAATAATAGGAACTTACAAAATATACTAAGTATACAATTTAATACACTATTACTCCTGGTGATATATGTATTTGGTGCTCCCAGCATCTCAAAAAGGTGTCTATTATTGTTTACAAGAGTTAAGCACCTTAATATGTAAAGACATGGAAAAGTTAGGATTTGTTGTTTCATAAACGTATCTTTGCAGCTTTCACGAAAATTTAAATTAAAAATCGAACGGATTATTTTCTTTTGGTTCACAAATATACGTTTACTTTTCACACCAGCAGCACCCCAGGATACAACATTGTTAGACATGTGACTAAAAGCTAATGAATAATATACAGCCAAGAGACCGTCACTATCAAGGGTACTTTTTAAGCTTAAAATTGCAAAGTAAGCCGAGTTTAATTTAGCACATATGTGATCTATATGGTGCCTAAAAGAAATCCTATGATCCACAAACGTACCGAGGAACTTGGCTTTCTCCTCAAAGTTTACACCAAGGGAACATATATATATATATATATATATATATATATATATATATATATATATATATATATATATAATATATAAATATATATATATATATATATATATATATATATATATATATATATATATATATATACGTATATAAAATATTAGTAAACGTGTCTAGAAAAATTAACCAGAAAACTTTAAATATTTACAACTAAAAACTTACGCTTTCGTTTTACATAAAGTTTCTAGTAAAATTGAAAATAATGAAAAAATTAGATTCCATGGTTCCAAGAACTCTGAAAATGACGTATATGATACATTCCCAACACTGATAGTGTATATGCTCTTTATTAACGAAATATACACATATATTAAACAATCAAATTAGAACTGGTGGCCATACCATATTAGTAACAAAAAGGCAGATAGAAGTAGAGAGAGAGAGAGAAGAATATACGATATACATTGTAATAAGTGTGGCAATAAATATGTTGAGGAAACTAATACTAAACAAAGATGGATATCATGATATATAAACGTAAGCTAAAAAATAAGAAGAACAAGAAATCCATATGATTTTTAGAAGTACCAACCTGCAAACGATACGTGTCAAAATTTCATGATATTTCGACGATTAGTTTACAAGTTACAGTAGTTTTAGTGACGCTCCTTTGGTATTTTCAAAATAATGGAAAGAATCGAATTTCTTGTGTTGATGAAGCACTGTGTTTTTGATGATATCAGGAGAACGCGTTGGTCATATTTTGAACATTTGGGCATGAAAAAGCTCTGTGCGAAGTGGGTACCGCGTTTGCTCACCTTGAACCAAAAACAACAACGTGTTGATGATTCTGCTCAATAGCTCGATAAAAAGATTTTTCATACAGTACAACAGATGAAACGTCGATCCACTACTACATACAGGAATCAAATCGGCAGTCAACTGAGTGGACAGCAGCCGGTGAAAGCCACCCAAAGCGACCAAAGACACAATAGTCCGCTGAGAAGGTTTTGGCCTCTGTATTTTGAGATGCGCATGGAGAAATTTTCATCGACTATGCTGAGAAGGGAGAAACCATCAATAGCAAATAATATATAAAGTTATTGCTTTCTCATCCACCGTATTCTCCAGATATGACCCCCAGCGACTATTATCTATTCGCAGACCTCAAAAAAATGCTCGCGGCAAAGAGATTTGGAGCCAATGAAGAAGTTATCGCCGAAACTGAGGCCTGTTTTGAAGGTAAAGACAAATCCTGCCACAAAAAAAGTATAGAAATGTTAGAAAAGCGTTGGACTGATTGTATTGCTCTTGGAAGAGATTATATTGATAAATAAAGTCGAATTTTGCAAAAAAAAAATGTGTTTTAAGTAGCTAGACCAAAAACTTTTCGGCCTACGTGTTAAGTATGAAATTGTCATAAAAAATAAAATGAAGAACGTATGACGTCTTTGTCCAAGTGATGGATATATCTACAACTCAACTGACATTTCTTTCTTGATGTCTTCTGCCGCAATTGGAAATAATAAAAAACAACACCATGTTTAAAGTGATATCGCTTAAAATTATGTTATATGTACCCTAAATTTAAAATCGATATCGCACTTCATTGACTGGTCGGCGTGGTAACAGATTGACAGACAGACACACAGGTTAGGACGCAGTCGGATGGAAACTTTATTCTTTGTGATTAAGGGACCGTCAAATGTGAGTCATACCAAAATCTCGGAGGGCGATTTTTAGACGAATACAATATAGAGTGTTGTTTCGTTTAGCAAGAGAAGCAAAAATGCCTAATTTTTTCCAACGAGATTAAGCGAATTTACAGAAGCCTATAATCCCTCAAGTAGGTATTTACCTAAACTATTTCATTATTACAAAAACACAAGACAGGTAATTTTCCAAACTGTATAAGCCGACAAGAGAAACGTACGAGAGCAGTAAAATACCGTAGAAACACTAAATAATCCAAAACACTCTCCAAGCTGCTACATTATAGTTATTTCAGAATTTACTACTGGGAGCAAACAAACTATGCTTTAAACATCGCACAGGGAATTTTGTTACAGATTAGGAATGTCGGGGCATATAGTGAATTGCTGGGTGATAATGTAAGGGATTATAGAGTAATTTGCCGTTTTAAATTTACATATTGAGGTTAAGTAGATTAGTCGTAACGGTAATTTTCCCCGCATTAGTATAATTAGAGCAAAATTTATAGAAGTTTTATTAAAATAAAACCATTTATTACCATCATTTTATTATCTATATTATTATTACACGCCATATTCCCTCCACTGGAAATATTAACAGGTTGACTGCCGATCTATATTTTTGAGTTTGTGGTTGACGCCGGTAAGATTTTTCCAAATATTTTTATTTTATTGTGGTAAATATGAATTAAAATGAGTCTTGGATGTGTTTTTTTTTATGTGCCATTCAAAATATTAGAAAAAAAAATTTCACTTCGATCGGAGTAATCGGCATTGCAAGTGAAAATTTTTACTAGATGCCGAACACTCCGATCGGAGTGTCCAATTAAATAAGTAAAGAAATAATAAATCGAACTCATGAACTCAAAACATTTATTTCTAAATCATTTTTGTACATTTTTATGGTAATCCTCAAAGCAATTAAGGCAAAAACCTGGTTGTCCAGGGCACATTTTGCATTCATACACTGTTTGCTTTCTTATTTTATTTTTCCTGCATTCTTTGCATTCCTTTCTGCTTACCCGTTTTGTTTCTTTAATTTCTTTTTTTTCACTAACAATTTTTTCTACTTTGCTAATGCTGTGGACATTTATTTGGCCTGGAGGAATTTGTGGCAAATTAGTAATTGGTCGTCTGGCTAGTAAATTTCTTATGACATCCAATCGGAAGTCATATAATCGTAACTGGTCAGACCGCGAATATTTATTGTACAAAAAATAGGCGTTTATCATGCTCATTTGCAGCACATGCATGAATAACTTTTTGTACCACCGAATGGTTTTACGGCTGCAAGGATAATATGCCATCATTTGATCCTGTCTATCTATACCGGACATAAAAGCATTATATCCAATTCAGATTCTTGATTTCTTTTGTTTTTTAAAAATGCCCATTTCGCTTCCAAATTCTGTTGAAATGTATTGAACATTGCGTTTATCGCGCCATTTTCCGACATGCACTCCATTGCAAAACATAGATTTATTCTCACCACGTTTTAAGTTTGCACTCATTACCTCTTTCGGATTATCTTTCCTCTCAGCTCTCAGCGTACCAGTGCAGTATGTATTTTGTTGAAGTAATTTCCTAGCTAAATTAACACTATTGTAAAAATTGTCTAGATAAACAGCATGTCCCACACCCAATTTTTCCTCCAATAAATGTAAAACAATCTTTTCAGTATGTCCGCTTCCACCATAAACATCTGTCGCACCTTCGTAGACACGAAATTTCAAAATAAGTCCATTAGGCTCTGTCAGCATGTATAACTTCATACCATACTTATGACGCTTATTCTTGATATACTGTTTAAACTGGAGACGACCCCGATAAAGTATCATAGCTTCATCCAAAGACAACTCTCTTCCAGAATAGTAAATTTCTCCCATCTTGTTGTTAAAAAAATCTGCCACAAATCTAATCTTTCCTAGCCGATCTGCCGGATCCATATCTGGAGATGTAAAATGCAAACACCTCAAGATAAGCAAAAATCTATTCCTTGACATATATTTTCTAAAAACAGGTAGATTAAATAGCGGATCAGTTTTCCAATAATCGTTAAGACGGCTCAAGGATATTGTGCCAGTGTGAAGTAACAGGGCCAAAAAAATTTTTAGTTCGTCAAGAGTAAGATCTTTAAAATTAGTAATACGTGATTTTGTACTTGTTTCTGGGCGCAGCAAAACCTCGACTGCGTAAGAGTTCGTTCGTTCTACAATAGTTTGTAAAAAATCATCATCAATGATCATTTCGAAAAAATCGATAGGTGCACCCTGTCCTGGAATTTGCACCAATAATTCCTGGGTTTTCTGGAATAAAATTTGTTTTAGCGCACCTCTGTCGTTCCATTTTATCTCATCAAGACTAGGAAGTGTTTGATGTGGCCGAATAGGGTCTATAAAATTCTCTTCTTCGGACTTGGAGCTTGAATTTACATCACTATCGTCTGTGTCTGGTACGTAATATTCGTCACTACTACTTCCGCTTTCTTCCAATAGCTGCAATAATTCAGTGTCAGTTAGCTTCTTTTTCTTATCATATACCTTTTTTTCATCACTACAATGTCTTTTTTTAATACCAGAAGGCCCAGGTTGATTGTCCATATTGTACGGCAGATTACAACCAAACCAAAAGCAAATCCGCGGGACCACTTAAGCACCTGTTAGAACTTGCGTTTTTAAGCAACGCCACCACTAGAAACACGTTTCATATACAACGCCGATGGAATACTAAAACGTTTCGTAAGAACGCATGTCGAACTCCGATCGGAGTAGACGGCGTTGGCGAAGAGACCCGACGCACTCCGATCGGAGTGGTCGGCAGTCAACCTGTTAATAAACTCCAGACATCATATCATGCTGCTTTCTCTCCAAATTATTGAACATTTTGTGAAATTACAAGTAGTCCTGCTTTTCACGTGGTCGTACACAAATGTTTATTAATACTCGCCGGATCTATTATGTATATGAGACTTTATGATATAACACTCTTGGTTGACTGTGGATTATGAGAATCGTTTAGATTATGTTAATTTCCTATGTCTTCCTGTTTGTATTGCCAAATCTAAAACCATATTTGGCAATCTTCTCTTTAAAATTATATGAAAACAACACTATGTCTTAATTTGCAATATATTTAAAATGACTTTATAATTGTTTTACCATACAACGGCTTCTTCAGAAGTGAATTAGAAAGAAAAATGTTTGGTAATAATACTGGTTATATAGTATTTAAAACTGTCCCTAATTATATAAGATTATGTTAATCATTTTATGATATTATTTACTGACAAAGCTATTTTAAAGATGCAAATCTGTGTTACTATTTCAGAGAACTAATAAATATTAAGTAAGGGTGAATGGTTTAAGTCTACCTGTTCGTTTAATAATAGACTGGAGTTTTTCCGTTTGTTAATTTCAAGATATTCAAGCATATTTAATTTTTTAGATTTATTTTCTACATGCAGGATTTTGAATGTATCATTAAAATTATGGGATTCGTTTATTAGATGGGTTGCGTAGTGTGAATTGTTCTTGTTTTTTAAATAACTATGTTTATGTTCTTTAATGTGAGTTTCAAAAGATCTACCAGTTTGTCCTACGTAGGTTTTAATACAAGATCCACAATTTAATAAATAACCTCTTGATTTTATGGTTTTATTAGATTTGGTTTTGTTATTCAAAATTATATTCCCTAAGATATTACTGGTTTTAAATGCTATTTTATTGTTCTTTTTGGTTAAATGTTCTGAAATTGTTCTAATTATTTTCCCTGTGTACGTGAGTGTGCTAAATTTTCCTTTTTTGTCATTAATGGTGGGATAAATTAGAGAGATTGCTTGTTTAAACGATTTTTTATCCAATATATTATCTATAATACTAGGGTCATATCCATTATTCATTGCTATTTGTTTGATTATGTTGAATTCTTTGTTAAAATTAATTTTAGTCATAGGAATATAGTCTATGTATGAAAGAGTTAAAAGCTGCCATTTAACAAAAAAGAACAATAAAATAGCATCTAAACCAGTAATACCTAAGGGAATATAATTTTGAATAACAAAACCAAATCTAATAAATCCATTAAATCAGGAGTTTATTTATTAAATTGTGGATCTTGTACTAGAACCTACGTAGGACAAACTGGTAGATCTTTTGAAACTTGCATTAAAGAACATAAACATAGTTATTTAAAAAATAAGAACAATTTACATTACGCAACACATATAATAAACGAATCCCATAATTTTGATGATACATCCAAAATGCTGTATGTAGAAAATAAATCTAAAAAATTAAATATGCTTGAATGTCTTGAAATTAACAAACAAGAACAAGTAGACTTAAACCATTCACTCTTATTTAATCTTTATTAGTTCTCTGAAATAGTTTCACAGATTTGCATCTTTAAAATAACTTTGTCAGTAGATAATATAATAAAACGATTAACATAATCTTATATAATTAAGGATAGTTTTAAGCACTATATAAAGATTTTTCTTTCTAATTCACTTCTGAAGAAGCCATTGTATGGCGGAACAATTCTCAAGTCGTTTTATATATATTGGAAATTAAAATATGGTGTTGCTTTTATATAATTTTTTGATGAATTTTCAACAAGTATTAGTAGCACAATCAAAGAAAAAAAAATCTTCTCTTTGTATTTCTCTGGTAGAGTTGTCATTATTTTAGAGTGACAATGTCAACCAACATCGTGCGTCTTGAAGATATCTAATATAATCTTTGGTTTATTGTGACCAATTGTTTAATTTGATAATAGTATAGTTTCTACTTGTTTTCAAGTAGTGGCTTCGGTGGGTATTATTAATAAGGAAACGTGTACCTTACTAAAAATGTCTTTCCCTACACTCGGACATAGCAAATGCCTGACATATCTATATCTGGATCTACAAATGATGTATTTCAAATTTAGATGGGTTCTGTTCGGGTGATTTCCTTCTCTGGAAACACCTACTTTTACCTCAGCCAGTAATTCGGCGTAGCTTTGTAGAGATTTCGGTTAATCCATTTGGTTTTTATCTGTGAAGAAGTTTTTCTAACTAGGCCTCTACTTTCTATTAGTCTGCTTGGCGGTGATCGTACATATAATGTCCCTTCGTCTGCTTCGTAAATTGGTTAGTCTAGTATGGTATAGTAGTATAGGTTCATGCTTTGTCCGTATAGTTACTTACATATATCCATCAATTCTCTACCATTTTGATTTTAGTTAAGCGTTGTTTTTTCAATGGCACTTTGGGAATGGTATCTTTGTGAGCAGTGTTCTAATTGTTATCTGCAAAATTTTGATGTCGTTATTGGTCCAGTTCGCAATTTCCAATGAGAAGTCGAGTGTGGTGTGCCTAGGCGTGTTATATGCTTTGAATAATTTTTTTGTTGTTTGCATGACGGACATTATCTTTCTTAAAAATCGTATGTTCATCCGATGTATTATTATTATTGTAATAATGTAATAGTTTTTAAATTATTAAAAGTAAAAGACTGGTTTAACTGACCAAATTTATTTAGACTGAAATTAGGAGTATGATTATAGTTGGTGAAACTGATCTTGACGCTAATAAAAAGGAGATCATGATCATTAATATAAAATGCTTAATGATATTTATCGACCAGTATTTAAGATGAGTAGATACAGTGAACATTACTCAAAAAATAAAATCAATCCTGTTAACAGGTTGACTGCCGATCTATATTTTTGAGTTTGTGGTTGACGCCGGTAAGGTTTTTCCAAATATTTTTATTTTATTGTGGTAAATATGAATTAAAATGAGTCTTGGATGTGTTTTTTTTTATGTGCCATTCAAAATATTAGAAAAAAAAAATTTCACTCCGATCGGAGTAATCGGCATTGCAAGTGAAAATTTTTACTAGATGCCGAACACTCCGATCGGAGTGTCCAATTAAATAAATAAAGAAATACTAAATCGAACTCACGAACTCAAAACATTTATTTCTAAATCATTTTTGTACATTTTTATGGTAATCCTCAAAGCAATTAAGGCAAAAACCTGGTTGTCCAGGGCACATTTTGCATTCATACACTGTTTGCTTTCTTATTTTTTTTTGCCTCCATTCTTTGCATTCCTTTCTGCTTACCCGTTTTGTTTCTTTAGTTTCTTTTTTTTCACTAACAATTTTTTCTACTTTGCTAATGCTGTGGACATTTATTTGGCCTGGAGGAATTTGCGGCAAATTAGTAATTGGTCGTCTGGCTAGTAAATTTCTTATGACATCCAATCGGAAGTCATATAATCGTAACTGGTCAGACCGCGAATATTTATTGTACAAAAAATAGGCGTTTATCAAGCTCATTTGCAGCACATGCATGAATAACTTTTTGTACCACCGAATGGTTTTACGGCTGCAAGGATAATATGCCATCATTTGATCCTGTCTATCTATACCGGACATAAAAGCATTATATCCAATGATTGCGTAAGGTTTTTCAGATTCTTGATTTCTTTTGTTTTTAAAAATGCCCATTTCGCTTCCAAATTCTGTTGAAATGTATTGAACATTGCGTTTATCGCGCCATTTTCCGACATGCGCTCCATTGCAAAACATAGATTTATTCTCGCCATGTTTTAAGTTTGCGCTCATTACCTCTTCCGGATTATCTTTCCTCTCAGCTCTCAGCGTACCAGTGCAGTATGTATTTTGTTGAAGTAATTTCCTAGCTAAATTAACACTATTGTAAAAATTGTCTAGATAAACAGCATGTCCCACACCCAATTTTTTCCTCCAATAAATGTAAAACAATCTTTTCAGTATGTCCGCTTCCACCATAAACATCTGTCGCACCTTCGTAGACACGAAATTTCAAAATAAGTCCATTAGGCTCTGTCAGCATGTACAACTTCATACCATACTTATGACGCTTATTCTTGATATACTGTTTAAACTGGAGACGACCCCGATAAAGTACCATAGCTTCATCCAAAGACAACTCTCTTCCAGGATAGTAAATTTCTCCCATCTCGTTGTTAAAAAAATCTGCCACAAATCTAATCTTTCCTAGCCGATCTGCCGGATCCATATCTGGAGATGTAAAATGCAAACACCTCAAGATAAGCAAAAATCTATTCCTTGACATATATTTCCTAAAAACAGGTAGATTAAATAGCGGATCAGTTTTCCAATAATCGTTAAAACGGCTCAAGGATATTGTGCCAGTGTGAAGTAACAGGGCCAAAAAAATTTTTAGTTCGTCAAGAGTAAGATCTTTAAAATTAGTAATACGTGATTTTGTACTTGTTTCTGGGCGCAGCAAAACCTCGACTGCGTAAGAGTTCGTTCGTTCTACAATAGTTTGTAAAAAATCATCATCAATGATCATTTCGAAAAAATCGATAGGCGCACCCTGTCCTGGAATTTGCACCAATAATTCCTGGGTTTTCTGGAACAAAATTTGTTTTAACGCACCTCTGTCGTTCCATTTTATCTCATCAAGGCTAGGAAGTGTTTGATGTGGCCGAATAGGGTCTATAAAATTCTCTTCTTCGGACTCGGAGCTTGAATTTACATCACTATCGTCTGTGTCTGGTACGTAATGTTCGTCACTACTACCTCCGCTTTCTTCCAATAGCTGCAATAATTCAGTGTCAGTTAGCTTCTTTTTCTTATCATATACCTTTTTTTTCATCACTACAATGTCTTTTTTTTAATACCAGAAGGCCCAGGTTGATTGTCCATATTGTAGGGCAGATTACAACCAAACCAAAAGCAAATCTGCGGAACCACTTAAGCACCTGTTAGAACTTGCGTTTTTTAAGCAACGCCACCACTAGAAACACGTTTCATATACAACGCCGATGGAATACTAAAAACGTTTCGTGAGAACGCATGTCGAACTCCGATCGGAGTAGACGGCGTTGGCGAAGAGACCCGACGCACTCCGATCGGAGTGGTCGGCAGTCAACCTGTTAAGATCGAGATTTCTAACAAAATTTTTTATAAATGAATCAACTTTTTTAATATGTAACGTTAGGGTAGGATGAGAGGAGTGGGAATTTGTGGAAAGACAAATGATAGGAAAAACTCTATTCAGCTAGGGAATTGAAATAAAACTAGGGGTTTTGATGTGGGGAAATTGTTCTACCTTGTAATGCTCTTTAGAATTTTTAAAAATCTTGGCTATTTTACTTCCAAATCTCAAGATTTATATGGCACCGAGAATAGGTTGCAAAGTAATTTCAAATAACGAGCAAGCAACACAATTGGGAAGAGAACTCGCTTATATCTATCTATCTCCAATTTTGAAATTTTGATATTATTCTTACTAATTTGGAGAATATAATATACTGACTACGTAGTATAACGTTCGGGAGTGGATGAAGAACACGTCAAGGAATTTTTGTCACAATATTGCTAATTGCTACTACGAGGCTGGTTTGAAAAGTCCGTGCAAAGTCCGAGAGATGGCACCACCGGCGCGTATCGAGGTTATGTTTAGTTAGTAGCATCTCTTGAATGAACGCACACCAAGTTTCAGCCATATTGCTCAATTTCTTTGTGTTTGGCATTCGTGTGAATCAAGGAAGTCGAGTGATTTTCAAGAAATGGACGAAAAAGAATTTCGTGTGGTGATTAAACATTACTTTATGAAAGGCAAAACGCCTCAGGAGACTAAAGAGAAGCTTGATAAACATTAGGTGACTCTGCACCTTCGATTAGAACAGTTTATAAGTGGTTTCAAAATTTTCGGACTGGCCATATGGGCACAAGTGACGCTGAACGTTCTGGACGGCCTGTGGAGGTCACGACTCCAGAAATCATTGATCAAATCCATGATATGGTGATGGATGACAGAAGAGTTAAGGTGCGTGAGATTGCTAGTGCTGTGGGCATCTCGACTGAACGGGTACATAATATTTTGCATAAACATTTGGACATGAGAAAGCTATCCGCAAGATGGGTGCCGCGATTGCTCACGCTTGACCAAAAAGGGAATCGTGTGAAGTGTTGCAAGGATGGTTTGCAGCTGTTCCAGAAGAATCCGGAGTACTTTAAGCGTCGTTTCGTCACTGTGGATGAAACATGGATACATTACTATACTCCTGAGACCAAACAACAATCTAAACAATGGGTTACCAAGGGGGAATCTGCACCAAAAAAGGCAAAGACCGTTCCTTTGGCCGGAAAGGTTATGGCGACTGTCTTTTTGGATTCGCAAGCGATAATCCTCATCGACTATCTGGAAAAGGGTAAAACTATTACAGGTGAATATTATTCATCGTTATTGGACCGTTTGAAAACCGAGCTGCAAGAAAAACTCCCGCGATTGGCCCACAAGAAAGTCCTTTTCCATCACGACAACGCACCAGCACACACCTCAGCAGTTGTGGTCGCAAAATTAATGAAAATAGGATTCCAACTCGTTTCACATCCCCCTATTCTCCAGACTTGGCTCCCTCGGACTACTATTTGTTCCCCAATTTGAAGAAATGGCTGGCGGGACAAAGATTTTATTCAAACAAGGAGGTGATTGCAGACACTAATGGATATTTTGCAGACTTGGACAAATCCTATTATTCGGAAGGGATCAACAAACTAGAACATCGTTGGACGAAGTGTATAAGCCTAAAAAGAGACTATGTCGAAAAATAAAAAAGGTTTGCCCCAAACACATAAGTAGTTTTTATTTTTGCACGGACTTTTCAAACCAGCCTCGTATATATTGTCCTTCACCTTCTAAGCTACTTTTTGTTCTTTCTCTAGCGCTTATATTTCCGATTGCCACGTATGCATCGGAAATATGGACGTTAAAGAAAGCTGATAGAAATAAAATTGCTGCATTTGAGATGTGGGTGTAACGTCGAATTCTCAGGATATTATGGGCGGACCATCGAAATTCCGAGTCTAGTTTACAAGAGCCAAAAATTACTAAAACACTGAACTCGCTTATAAACCAGAAATATTTGAGGTATTTCGGCCACCTCAGCAAAAGAGCTGAGCTGGAATCACTGGTCATACAGGGAAAGGCTAGATCACCTTTACGTTCGTTGGATCAGATGAAACAGTTAACTGGGAAGTCATTGCATGAAGCATTAGAACATGCACAGAACCGAGAACAGTGGCAGATGATAGTTCAATCCATTTAGTCACTATACCTTCTCGAGGGTAAAATGACTTAGCACCTCTCCTTTGTAACCGTATACAGTAGTACCTAAATAACTAAATTTCTAGACTTGTTGCACTATTTTACTATTTATAATAAGTGATCCTGTAAGTTTCCCTGCTTTGCGACCCCCATGTACTTTGTTTTTGAAATGTTAAGATTCAATCCGAATTGTTCAGATACTATTTATAGGTACCCCACTAACCTTTATACCTGTTTGTCCTTACAGTACTTCGATGATTATTTCGTCAAAATACATATTAAATAAAATGGGAGAGAACGTACTCCGCGACATATTTCGATTTCTTTTGAAGAGTGCTCCTCTATTTTTATTGTCACCCTTTGCCCCCCTAATGTAATGATCCTGTCTTTTTCTTCTATATTTGTCGCTCTTAGTATCTGTATGAATTTTTTTTTGTGTGACATTGTCGAAAGCTTTGGTAAAGTCCATAAAACAGATATGTGTCTTTTGGCTTATATCTCGGCATCTCTGGATAAAAACCAATGCAGAATGCAATAATTCAGTGTCAGTTAGCTTCTTTTTCTTATCATATACCTTTTTTTCATCACTACAATGTCTTTTTTTAATACCAGAAGGCCCAGGTTGATTGTCCATATTGTAGGGCAGATTACAACCAAACCAAAAGCAAATCTGCGGAACCACTTAAGCACCTGTTAGAACTTGCGTTTTTAAGCAACGCCACCACTAGAAACACGTTTCATATACAACGCCGATGGAATACTAAAACGTTTCGTGAGAACGCATGTCGAACTCCGATCGGAGTAGACGGCGTTGGCGAAGAGACCCGACGCACTCCGATCGGAGTGGTCGGCAGTCAACCTGTTAAGATCGAGATTTCTAACAAATTTTTTTATAAATGAATCAACTTTTTTAATATGTAACGTTAGGGTAGGATGAGAGGAGTGGGAATTTGTGGGAAAGACAAATGATAGGAAAAACTCTATTCAGCTAGGGAATTGAAATAAAACTAGGGGTTTTGATGTGGGGAAATTGTTCTACCTTGTAATGCTCTTTAGAATTTTTAAAAATCTTGGCTATTTTACTTCCAAATCTCAAGATTTATATGGCACCGAGAATAGGTTGCAAAGTAATTTCAAATAACGAGCAAGCAACACAATTGGGAAGAGAACTCGCTTATATCTATCTATCTCCAATTTTGAAATTTTGATATTATTCTTACTAATTTGGAGAATATAATATACTGACTACGTAGTATAACGTTCGGGAGTGGATGAAGAACACGTCAAGGAATTTTTGTCACAATATTGCTAATTGCTACTACGAGGCTGGTTTGAAAAGTCCGTGCAAAGTCCGAGAGATGGCACCACCGGCGCGTATCGAGGTTATGTTTAGTTAGTAGCATCTCTTGAATGAACGCACACCAAGTTTCAGCCATATTGCTCAATTTCTTTGTGTTTGGCATTCGTGTGAATCAAGGAAGTCGAGTGATTTTCAAGAAATGGACGAAAAAAAGAATTTCGTGTGGTGATTAAACATTACTTTATGAAAGGCAAAACGCCTCAGGAGACTAAAGAGAAGCTTGATAAACATTAGGTGACTCTGCACCTTCGATTAGAACAGTTTATAAGTGGTTTCAAAATTTTCGGACTGGCCATATGGGCACAAGTGACGCTGAACGTTCTGGATGGCCTGTGGAGGTCACGACTCCAGAAATCATTGATCAAATCCATGATATGGTGATGGATGACAGAAGAGTTAAGGTGCGTGAGATTGCTAGTGCTGTGGGCATCTCGACTGAACGGGTACATAATATTTTGCATAAACATTTGGACATGAGAAAGCTATCCGCAAGATGGGTGCCGCGATTGCTCACGCTTGACCAAAAAGGGAATCGTGTGAAGTGTTGCAAGGATGGTTTGCAGCTGTTCCAGAAGAATCCGGAGGACTTTAAGCGTCGTTTCGTCACTGTGGATGAAACATGGATACATTACTATACTCCTGAGACCAAACAACAATCTAAACAATGGGTTACCAAGGGGGAATCTGCACCAAAAAAGGCAAAGACCGTTCCTTTGGCCGGAAAGGTTATGGCGACTGTCTTTTTGGATTCGCAAGCGATAATCCTCATCGACTATCTGGAAAAGGGTAAAAACTATTACAGGTGAATATTATTCATCGTTATTGGACCGTTTGAAAACCGAGCTGCAAGAAAAACTCCCGCGATTGGCCCACAAGAAAGTCATTTTCCATCACGACAACGCACCAGCACACACCTCAGCAGTTGTGGTCGCAAAATTAATGAAAATAGGATTCCAACTCGTTTCACATCCCCTATTCTCCAGACTTGGCTCCCTCGGACTACTATTTGTTCCCCAATTTGAAGAAATGGCTGGCGGGACAAAGATTTTATTCAAACAAGGAGGTGATTGCAGACACTAATGGATATTTTGCAGACTTGGACAAATCCTATTATTCGGAAGGGATCAACAAACTAGAACATCGTTGGACGAAGTGTATAAGCCTAAAAAGAGACTATGTCGAAAAATAAAAAAGGTTTACCCCAAACACATAAGTAGTTTTTATTTTTGCACGGACTTTTCAAACCAGCCTCGTATATATTGTCCTTCACCTTCTAAGCTACTTTTTGTTCTTTCTCTAGCGCTTATATTTCCGATTGCCACGTATGCATCCGAAATATGGACGTTAAATAAAGCTGATCGAAATAAAATTGCTGCATTTGAGATGTGGGTGTAACGTCGAATTCTCAGGATATTATGGGCGGACCATCGAAATTCCGAGTCTAGTTTACAAGAGCCAAAAATTACTAAAACACTGAACTCGCTTATAAACCAGACATATTTGAGGTATTTCGGCCACCTCAGCAAAAGAGCTGAGCTGGAATCACTGGTCATACAGGGAAAGGCTAGATCACCTTTACGTTCGTTGGATCAGATGAAACAGTTAACTGGGAAGTCATTGCATGAAGCATTAGAACATGCACAGAACCGAGAACAGTGGCAGATGATAGTTCAATCCATTTAGTCACTATACCTTCTCGAGGGTAAAATGACTTAGCACCTCTCCTTTGTAACCGTATACAGTAGTACCTAAATAACTAAATTTCTAGACTTGTTGCACTATTTTACTATTTATAATAAGTGATCCCTGTAAGTTTCCCTGCTTTGCGACCACCATGTACTTTGTTTTTGAAATGTTAAGATTCAATCCGAATTGTTCAGATACTATTTATAGGTACCCCACTAACCTTTATACCTGTTTGTCCTTACAGTACTTCGATGATTATTTCGTCAAAATACATATTAAATAAAATGGGAGAGAACGTACTCCGCGACATATTTCGATTTCTTTTGAAGAGTGCTCTTCTATTTTTATTGTCACCCTTTGCCCCCCTAATGTAATGATCCTGTCTTTTTCTTCTGTATTTGTCGCTCTTAGTATCTGTATGAGTTTTTTTTTGTGTGACATTGTCGAAAGCTTTGGTAAAGTTCATAAAACAGATATGTGTCTTTTGGCTTATATCTCGGCATCTCTGGATAAAAACCTGCAGGGAAAATATAGCTTCCTTTGTTCCAGGTCTCTCTCGAAAGAGAAACTGAGTTTTCGAAAAGTTTTCTTCACATTTGCTGTAAATTCGTCGGTGAATGATTTTCAGATACATCTTTGTTATGTGATTTATGAGGCTGATTAACCGATAGTCATCCCGTTTTTAAATAAGTCTTTTTTGAGATGGCCAAAAAGGTATATACGTCATTTCTTAGGTTATTTCCCAGATAATATATATATATATATATATATATATATATATATATATATATACATATATATATATATATATATATATATATATATATATATATATATATATATATATACTACGAAATTACTTGGGAAACTCGGCAAAGGGCGCAACAGGTGTTCACACAGTGTTCATTTAGCCATTATTTCAGTCCTAGGTTGGCATCTCTTTTGTAAATGCCTTTTTACTGAATTAATATGTTAGTGTTTTGTGTAAGATTTACTTAATTGTTAGTCGCATTTATGTAATTGGTTTTATGGCCATTTTTGTTAGATTTATATCACACCTCTCATGTAAGTAGTCTTTTCAGTTTTATTACTATATATTTTTCTACAACAATATATTAAAAATAAAATAACTTATCCTTTTGTTTATATGCCCGTACTACTTCAATTGTCGCTTCGTTCTCTTTTTTAGTTTGTGCCCTGATGTATATATATATATATATATATATATATATATATATATATATATATATATATATATATATACATATATAAATATATATTACTATTTTTTTCATTAATAGTAAAAGTTAGTTCATAGTTTTCGACAGCTACGTCATTATTTATTTTCTTCTTTCTTTCTTGTTTTTTAACTAAAATTATAGTGTAGAGGAGATCAAATGATACGTATTTTCCCGCCGTTATTTTCCAATGACTTAACATTGTGTCAGCTAAATTTAGCCTGATAATACGAGTTTTGATGACCAACAGAATCCCATGTCAACGTCGCGCGACAAGCCAACTTGATTAATTATAGCCCTGTCATTTTTGTAAATTGGATATTATTTGATGTTCGGTATAAATATTTTTTTTTCATTTTTCAGAAATAAACGGTTGTATGAATGGACTGCTAATTTTGTTGGTATCGCTGGTGATCTGTGTGTATAATTTTGCCATCTGCGTTTACAAACTAAAACCAGGTAAATACTTATTATATTGAACAAAAATGTACTAAGAAGGGAGCATATTTCCTGAATATGATTTAAATAGTTAGTCTTAAAATTAATTCAAATGAATAAAATATGTTAATGTAAGTCTAAGTAAACGCCCCTGGTTTTCTAACAAATTGTCATTATCTTATTTATAGTTGTAAAAATTGAAGACTATAACACTTTTATATATTTTTGTAATTACCTCAGGATGTCTTCAATATATTATTATTATTACAAAACAAGAAATCAACTTATTATATTTCTGGCCCCTCCAATAACGCACATATCAATTTATTGGCATTAGTGTTTGATTCCCATTAGAAATATTCGAGGCTGGTTTGAAAAGTCCGTGCAAAGTCCGAGAGATGGCACCACCGGCGCGTATCGAGGTCATGTTTAGTTAGTAGCATCTCTTGAATGAACGCACACCAAGTTTCAGCCATATTGGTCTATTTCTTTTTGTGTTTGGCATTCGTGTGAATCAAGGAAGTCGAGTGATTTTCAAGAAATGGACGAAAAAGAATTTCGTGTGGTGATTAAACATTACTTTATGGGTGCCGCGATTGCTCACGCTTAACCAAAAACGGAATAGTCTGAAGTGTTGCAAGGATGGTTTGCAGCTGTTCCACAAGAATCCGGAGGACTTTAAGCGTCGTTTCGTCACTGTGGATGAAACATGGATACATTACTATACTCCTGAGACCAAACAACAATCTAAACAATGGGTTACCAAGGGGGAATCTGCACCAAAAAAGGCGAAGACCGTTCCTTCGGCCGGAAAGGTTATGGCGACTGTCTTTTGGGAGTCGCAAGGGATAATCCTCATCGACTATCTGGAAAAGGGTAAAACTATTACAGGTGAATATTATTCATCGTTATTGGACCATTTGAAAACCAAGCTGCAAGAAAAATGCCCGCGATTGGCCCACAAGAAAGTCCTTTCCCATCACGACAACGCACCAGCACACACCTCAGCAATTGTGGTCGCAAAATTAATGGAAATAGGATTCCAACTCGTTTCACATCCCCCCTATTCTCCAGACTTGGCTCCCTCGGACTACTATTTGTTCCCCAATTTGAAGAAATGGCTTGCGGGACAAAGATTTTATTCAAAACGAGGAGGTGATTGCAGACACTAATGGATATTTTGCAGACTTGGACAAATCCTATTATTCGGAAGGGATCAACAAACTAGAACATCGTTGGACGAAGTGTATAAGCCTAAAAGGAGACTATGTCGAAAAATAAAAAAGGTTTACCCCCAAACACATAAGTAGTTTTTATTTTTGCACGGATTTTTCAAACCAGCCTCGTACCTTTTTTGTACTAAACTGAGCTTAAACAACATTATTATTGGGCAATTACACTTTCCACAATTAAAAAATTGCATCGAAACGCTATATCATTCACAATTCAACTTTAGATTGAAGTTAATCTGATACCTTCTTACGGAATGTCAGAAGCACTAAGTTAAGAGATTTTTTTAAATCTTAAACTGAAATCGAAATGAATAAAAAACTGCCCTTTCTCAATGCGGTTACTCTTCTGCTCGATTCCTTATCTTTTTCTTTCTGCAAGAGCTTCACTAACTGATACCGTTTATATACACAGGCCAATAAAATAAGAAGTTATTTTGGACAGTTGAGAGATGGTACCATGAATTTAATACTAAACATGATGATTTTTTTCTAGGTTCCTATACGTTCTTTAAAACCCTTTTTGTAAATGAATTAGAAAAATATCTGATTGTTCGCAAAAATATGATACTTTTCAAAAAATATGTTTTTTTTTTTTTCGGGAGAATCATTCTAATAGGTACTTACCTGTTAAGAACGACGAATCCGGATATAATACTGCAGATTTCTGATAATAATACTTTGGGAATTGTTAAGTTTAGAAGTAGGAAATACATATATTTTATTTTTAAGGAGTACCTTACACACGCTCCAAGAAATCGCTGAATTACTACAGTACCCTCACATAAGCGGAAGTAGCGGTTGAGCGACTAACTAGTCACTGTAAGTTGTTCTCGATGGAAGCTACTCCTGAGCTATTCCTTCCAAAGAAATAAAGATGCTTCATATAAAAGAGGTCTTGAAGAGAGTGGCGCCAGGATTGACAACGCAACGTGCATTCTTAAAACTCGCACCGATTTGGCAAGAGTCAAATATTTCCCATTTCAGTACAGAAGAAACTGAAATTACCAATTTTCTTTCGATGTTCTAACACTCTAGGTTTCTGATGGTTTCCGATGTTGGTAGAATAAGGCGTTCCAATGTGGGTCCCATAAATAATTTAAATTCTATTTCATTACTGGTACTCCAAGACAAAATTTCTCCCAGGTCTTTATCAAGTTGTAAAGTGTTCTGCTGTCTGCTAATATCTGCATTGGCAACCAGTATTGGACGTTCAAGATAAATGAAAAAATCAACGTTATGTCGTAAGCAAAGTCACAGGTTGGATTTTTGGAATTTCCCAGCAGAATGTCAACATAAAGAAGGAGAGATAGTAAAAGAGAGCTAAATTATCTTGATGATGTAAACTATAATAATGTAAAATATGTTTATTTGTACTATATACAAATATGAACATTAAAAAACTCGTGTATTTTAAAATTATAAACAAACCATGTATATATTACATTTTCTGCTTAAATAACTAACTTTAATTATACAATGTCCGTGTAGTTTTCCACGTATGAAATACGACCGAGCACTAAAAGTTATTCCTTTTGTTTAACTGGCGGGAAAATTGAAAATTATTTGCATTAAAATAAAAGGAAATGGGTGCAATTTATATTCCCAGTTATCATATATAGTGAATTGAGTTTTGTTCTGCTTATTTTTTAACTTTTCTTTTACTTTTTTCTTAAAGGGAAGTATCGAATTTGTGAAAAAATTATCCTTTGAGATTTTTTAATTTCTTCTTGTTTCAGGTTTTTAAATTACGAAAAACATAATCTCCATATATATATATATATATATATTATATATATATATATATATATATATATATATAGTAAACAACTTATTGAAATTAAATTAGTAAAGAGTTTTCTAAAAAAGTATGAATTATTTTTTTTGTCTTAAATATGCCTTACTTAATTAACAATAAATAATTAATTAAATTATATGCGATTTTAACGTCACAGCTTAACAGGTTGACTGCCGATCTATATTTTGAGTTTGTGGTTGACGCCGGTAAGATTTTTCCAAATATTTTTATTTTATTGTGGTAAATATGAATTAAAATGAGTCTTGGATGTGTTTTTTTTATGTGCCATTCAAAATATTAGAAAAAAAATTTCACTCCGATCGGAGTAATCGGCATTGCAAGTGAAAATTTTTACTAGATGCCGAACACTCCGATCGGAGTGTCCAATTAAATAAGTAAAGAAATAATAAATCGAACTCATGAACTGAAAACATTTATTTCTAAATCATTTTTGTACATTTTTATGGTAATCCTCAAAGCAATTAAGGCAAAAACCTGGTTGTCCAGGGCACATTTTGCATTCATACACTGTTTGCTTTCTTATTTTATTTTTCCTGCATTCTTTGCATTCCTTTCTGCTTACCCGTTTTGTTTCTTTAGTTCCTTTTTTTTCACTAACAATTTTTTCTACTTTGCTAATGCTGTGGACATTTATTTGGCCTGGAGGAATTTGCGGCAAATTAGTAATTGGTCGTCTGGCTAGTAAATTTCTTATGACATCCAATCGGAAGTTATATAATCGTAACTGGTCAGACCGCGAATATTTATTGTACAAAAAATAGGCGTTTATCATGCTCATTTGCAGCACATGCATGAATAACTTTTTGTACCACCGAATGGTTTTATGGCTGCAAGGATAATATGCCATCATTTGATCCTGTCTATCTATACCGGACATAAAAGCATTATATCCAATGATTGCGGAAGGTTTTTCAGATTCTTGATTTCTTTTGTTTTTAAAAATGCCCATTTCGCTTCCAAATTCTGTTGAAATGTATTGAACATTGCGTTTATCGCGCCATTTTCCGACATGCACTCCATTGCAAAACATAGATTTATTCTCACCATGTTTTAAGTTTGCACTCATTACCTCTTTCGGATTATCTTTCCTCTCAGCTCTCAGCGTACCAGTGCAGTATGTATTTTGTTGAAGTAATTTCCTAGCTAAATTAACACTATTGTAAAAATTGTCTAGATAAACAGCATGTCCCACACCCAATTTTTCCTCCAATAAATGTAAAACAATCTTTTCAGTATGTCCGCTTCCACCATAAATATCTGTGGCACCTTCGTAGACACGAAATTTCAAAATAAGTCCATTAGGCTCTGTCAGCATGTATAACTTCATACCATACTTATGACGCTTATTCTTGATATACTGTTTAAACTGGAGACGACCCCGATAAAGTACCATAGCTTCATCCAAAGACAACTCTCTTCCAGGATAGTAAATTTCTCCCATCTTGTTGTTAAAAAAAAATCTGCCACAAGTCCAATCTTTCCTAGCCGATCTGCCGGATCCATATCTGGAGATGTAAAATGCAAACACCTCTAGATAAGCAAAAATCTATTCCTTGACATATATTTTCTAAAAACAGGTAGATTAAATAGCGGATCAGTTTTCTAATAATCGTTAAGACGGCTCAAGGATATTGTGCCAGTGTGAAGTAACAGGGCCAAAAAAATTTTTAGTTCGTCAAGAGTAAGATCTTTAAAATTAGTAATACGTGATTTTGTACTTGTTTCTGGGCGCAGCAAAACCTCGACTGCGTAAGAGTTCGTTCGTTCTACAATAGTTTGTAAAAAATCATCATCAATGATCATTTCGAAAAAAAATCGATAGGTGCACCCTGTCCTGGAATTTGTACCAATAATTCCTGGGTTTTCTGGAACAAAATTTGTTTTAACGCACCTCTGTCGTTCCATTTTATCTCATCAAGGCTAGGAAGTGTTTGATGTGGCCGAATAGGGTCTATAAAATTCTCTTCTTTGGACTCGGAGCTTGAATTTACATCACTATCGTCTGTGCCTGGTACGTAATGTTCGTCACTACTACCTCCGCTTTCTTCCAATAGCTGCAATAATTCAGTGTCAGTTAGCTTCTTTTTCTTATCATATACCTTTTTTTCATCACTACAATGTCTTTTTTTAATACCAGAAGGCCCAGGTTGATTGTCCATATTGTACGGCAGATTACAACCAAACCAAAAGCAAATCCGCGAAACCACTTAAGCACCTGTTAGAACTTGCGTTTTTAAGCAACGCCACCACTAGAAACACGTTTCATATACAACGCCGATGGAATACTAAAACGTTTCGTAAGAACGCATGTCGAACTCCGATCGGTGTAGACGGCGTTGGCGAAGAGACCCGACGCACTCCGATCGGAGTGGTCGGCAGTCAACCTGTTAAATGATGCAAAATTCAATATACCAAAATTATTAGAGAAAACAAACTGTAGAATTTGAAACAAGCCTGCTAATATTTGGTCGGGCCTCCTCATTATCAATAACGGCTTGTAATCTTCTGAACATTGATTCAACTAACTTTCTAGTATATACTCCCGGGAAATGGTGTTCCATGCTTCAGTAATTTTTTACTTTTAATTCAGTTTTATTTGATATTGGGGCACTATTTACTTTATTTTTTAATGTCAGCTACAAGTTTTCAATTACATTTAAGTCTGGTGACTGGGCTGGTGTTTTAATAACATTTGGACAGTTATAAACCAACCAACTGCGGACTCGAAATGACGTGTGCTTTGGATCATTGTCGTGATAGAACCGATAATTGTTTTCAATATCTAATTTTTGGGCACTCGCGACGAGATGCTGCCTTAGTATATCCAAGTACACATATTGGTTCATATTCCCTTCGACGAAATGCTTGTTACCTACTCCTGTAGATGACATACAGCCCCATAACATCACTAAACCTCCACCGTGCTTTACCGTAGCTTTCATATTTTTCAATTTTAATTCTTCGTTAGGCTTTCTTCACACTGATATTTTTCCATCGGACCCAAATAAGTTTATTTTGGTCTCATCAGCAAATATTACTGAATTCCAGAAGTTCAAATCTTTATTGATATGCTCTCTGGCAAATTTCAAACTCACGCGTCTTTTTCTTTGGCTAATGAAAGGCTTATTTCTAGCAGTTCGACCATGTAAATTATTATTTCGCAAGATCCGTCGAACTGTTTTGGGGTTACACCTTTTTCCAAACTGTCTTTCCACCTCGGCGCACAACTTTGGCGCACTTTTTTTTTGGATTATTTGATACCTCTCTTAAAATCCATCTTTCTTCACGTTCATTGAAGATCTTATTTGGAGCCAACTTTGACTTATTCTCGACTCTATTTTTATTCCGGTAACGTTCAATGATATGCTGAACAGTTGACGGACATTTATTTACCATTTTGGCTATGTCTCTTTGGCTGTATCCATTCCTGTAATGAGTAATAATTAAATTTCTATCAGAAATTGTAGTTCGACGACCCATTCTTAAACAATTTCGTTTTATTGAATGAAAAAATATCAAACTAAACAAAAAACAATTGCACTAAGAAATCAAAGCAACGCCGCCTTCGTAAATTTCAAAATGCGATAAGTTTTGACCCCTGTTGTTATTTTGCATCATTTAAGCTGTGACGTTAAAATTGCATATGATTTGATTAATTATTTATTGTTAATTAAGTAAGGCATATTTAAGACAAAAAGTAATTCATACTTTTTTAGAAGACTCTTTACTAATTTAATTTCAATAAGTTGTTTTTTCCAAATAAATAAAGAGGCGCTGAGACCAGTTAGTCTTTTCTTATAGCGACTGCATCATTTAAGCTGTGAGTCACTGTATATAAAGTACTTTAAAATTGCAAGTTTCAATCCGTTCATCTGACAATGAATTTGCACGACGTTTCGCCAAAATCTCATTTGGCATTTTCAAGTGCTCTTGCTGCTGCTGCTACTCGATACTGTGATCTTGTTGCTGCTGCCGTTCGAAGCTAACACTTGGCACTCGAAAATGCCAAATGAGATTTTGGCGAAACGTCGTGCAAATTCATTGTTAGACGAACAGATTGAATCCTGGAATTTTAATGTATTACATTCTACCATTCGTGAAAGCCTCTATATATATATATATATATATATATATATATATATATATATATATATATATATATATATATATACATATATATATATATATATATATATATATATATATATATATGCAATTTCGTAAATTGTTGGTATGTTTGGGGTTCAAAAAAGAGAATTTTTTTTGAATGTGACACTCATTAACCGCTTAACGACTGTACCCGAGATAACTCGGGCATGGTCAACGTTTCGATTTTCCTATGCCTGGGCCTAACTCGGGCATCTCTAATTTTTATGGATGTTATGCCCTATCACCCGAACTGTCTCGTGAAAAGCGGGAATACGCATTTTTACACATTTAACTCAAACCCCTCGGGTCTTGTCGGATTTTTGCGACTGTTTATTTGATCTTGAGGCAAAATAAGCTGCCAGCGGGTAAATTTAGTCGCAAGTTGTCATGACGCTGTCTAAGCCATTGTTAGAGAAGGGCTATTGCATAACGATGGATAATTTTTATAACTCCCCCCAGCTTGCGGATTTACTTATTACAAAGAAAACCTACGTTTATGGAACACTAAAATTAACACGGAAAGAAGTTCCTTCAGAGCTAAAAAAAAAGAAGCTGAAAAAAGGAGAAGTTTGTAGCCTTTCAAAGAGGTAAAGTTTGTGTCCTAAAGTGGAAAGACAAGAAAGATGTTTCTTTGATTTCAACCATTCATACGAACACCTGTGTAGAGGTAGAAAAACCAAGAGAGATTATAATAAAGCCGAAAGTTGTCATCGATTATAACGACACCATGGGCGGTGTTGATCGGGTGGATCAACACTTAGCAGACTACAACCTTCCAAGAAAGCGTGGAAAAAAGTATTACAAAAAAATATTTTTTCATTTATTAGATTTGGCACTGTGGAACTCTTTTGTGTTATATCGAAAAACTGGAGGAACAAAGTCAGCACTAGTTTATAGGTTGGATCTAATCAAACAGATCATGGAAAAATATCACCGCACGGAATTTTCTTCTAGAAAAGGACGACCTTCAAGCCAACCTACACCACTTAGACTGACAGGTCGTCATTTCCCTGAGTGTATCCCGGCAACCGAAAAAAAAACAATTTCCAACTCGGCAATGTGGTGTATGCTGTAGAGTGCGTGATGCCCGCGGCAAAAACGTTCGAAAGGAAACACGCTACTACTGCCCTATTTGTGATGTACCGCTCTGTGTTACACCCTGCTTTAGAGTATATCATACAGTTAGTACTATTTAGTTGATAAGATAAGCCACTTTTTTGTTATTTGGCTCAAATTTTGTTTCAAATTAGCATTTCTTTGAACGCCCGAGTTAATTCGGGTGATGTCAAGAACAGAATTAAAATGTTTTATTTTTTGTGAAAACACTTGTTTTTTTGAAACTTTGAAAAAACATATTTGGTAAGTCCTATTTGCAGATTTAACACATACCATAAAAAAAATCGGGCATTTTGGTCCTACTTTCCCAAATAAATTCGGTCGTGAAGAGGTTAAACTCGATTTAAATCATTATTATATTTTTTGACCTGCTAACTTCTATTCTATCTTGTCGATATTAGGATATCGTTTACAAGTTGTGGTTAAATTTTAGCCACTTTTTGGTCAGAAATGGCCGTAAATTAAAAATGATGTATTTAAATTTTACGGCCAATGTATAGAAACATTTTTGAGTTTCGTAACACGCCCCCTTTCAAAAATAATTTTAGTTATACTCAAACATATATGAAGTTAAGGTGCTGAAGAGGGGAGGTTAGAGGTATTTCTTTGTACTTTTCGCGGCCTTCTTGTAGTGGAAGAATCTGGCTTTTTTTTTATTATTTATTTCAATTATATTTATAGTCAAATATTTACAAACAAGGAATTGGGAATTCTTAGTGTTGAGAAGTCTAAAAAATTGTGTTACATTTTAAATATTTATTTTAATCATTCAATGTGTTATTAAAAGTTGGTCTTGGTAGTACATATGTTCGAGGAATATACAACTATTACAAGAATTCACAAAACGCGGTAAATACTGGAAACGAAATATTTTTACTGTTTAAAGTTACTGAAAGCTTTTAAAACGGGGGATATTGTCTGTCACTCACCCTTTTCGAAATATATTTACAGGAATCACTGGAAGTATGAAGAAAAAAGTGTGCAAAAATTGGGATAGAGATTGGTAACTATTTCTTAACAAGTCTGTTTTTCGCAAATGATCGAGTCCTTATAGGCGAAGAAGGCCTAGATTATATAATGAAAAAGCTAAAAAAGATTAAACGTATTTTAATGAAGCTATACACCAAAAAAGCTTTTGGCACTGACGGAATACCGGCCATAGTTCTCAAAAACTGTGCGAGGGAACTAATACCAGTTTTCTGTTTCCTTTCAACCTACCCTACAGAAAGGGAATATTTCCCTCCTGCTGGAAATGTGCCACAGTTCAGCCGATACCAAAAAAAGGCAAGAAGACCTTGCCAAATAACTACCGACCAGTCGCACTGCTTTCAATGATATCGAAAGTCATGGAAAGGGCTATCAATCAGCATCTTCTGGAATATCTTGAAAGATTCAACATTATTAGCGATCACCAACATGGCTTTCGTAAACATAGATCAACAGAAGATCTTTTGACTTATGTAACACATGTTTGGGACAACGCAATTGAACACTGAGAATCTCGAGTGGTTTCTCTTAACACATCTAAGTTATTCGACCGTGTTTGGCACGGTGGACTGTTGACTAAAATACGCTCTTATAGTATGCCTGAAAAATTCTGTTTGAGGCTCTCATCTTTCCTCAGAGAGCGTTCTCTATGAATGGCAGTCGAAGGATTTCTTTCTAACACCTTCACTATGAACGCCAGTGTGACCCAAGGCTCAAAAAAGGCAATGGAAATAACATCTCTAATTATAGGCCCATATCGATGCTATCGCCATTTGCGAAAGCATTAGAGGGGCTGATTCACGAAGATGTGTTTAATCAAGTAAAACATTCTGTATCTGAATCTCAGCATGGCTTCTATAAAAGTCGCAGTACGATCACGAACCTGGCCAGTTTCACTCATTTTGTAAGTCAGATCTTAGATGCTCGTGGTCAGGTTGATGATATTTATATGGATTTTTCAAAGGCGTTCGATCGAGTGGATCATTCTGTCTTCCTTCTTAAATTGAGGTGGCTTGGTTTCGATGACAATCTTATTCGACTATTTGCCTCCTATTTGAATGGCAGGTATCAATATGTCGATATTCGTGGTAATCACTCCTTCAGATTCAAAGCTACAAGTGGAGCTCCTCAGGGCAGTATATTGGCTCCACTGATATTCTCTCTGTTTATTAACGATATAGGCATAAATGTTTCTAGCAATGTTCTATTGTTTGCGGATGATTTAAAGATTTTCAGAAAAATACATTGCGTTTCTGACTGCATTGCACTGCAAGATGATATACGACTAGTTAGCAACTGGTGCGCAGCTAACAACTTACCTCTAAATGCCGAAAAGTGCTACAAAATGACGTACGCTAATAAAAAGACCCTAACTCATTCTGACTATTATATAAATCTTGAGATATTGAAGGATTTAAAATCCATCAAGGACCTTGGCGTAGTTTTTGACGAGCGCCTATCATTTTCGGAACACATAAATCAGGTTTACAAGAGCACAATGCAAACGCTGGGATTCATATTTAGAAACTCTCGTGATTTCTCAAACATTGATACAATTAAATCTCTGTACTTTGTATATGTTCGATCAAAATTAGAATACGCAGCAATAGTGGGGCATCCTATACACTCAAAGTACACTTCCCAAATAGAAGGGGTACAACGAAAATTTTTAAAATTTCTCGTATATAAAATGGAGGGTGTTTTCCCACACGAGGCTCGCCACAGGAAACTCTCCTTCGCAGATTTCAGATATCGTCATTGGCCGATCGTCGCAATTTTATGCTGGTTTTGTTTTTGTTTAAGATTTGCAACTCGGCTATCGACTGTCCCTACTTATTGTCAAAACTAAACTTTAACGTACCATCTCGTGCGTTAAGACATTATCCCGTGTTCAACTTACCGTTCCATGCTTCAAATTTTCAGTTAAAAGACCCCCTTTTTCGAGCTATGAAGATTTTTAATGTGAATTGCAACGGCATTGATATTACCAATCTAACATATTCTCAGTTTTTGAAGGTTGCACGGGATCGTTTTCTTGGGAATATTATTAACTAATATTGTAGCGTATATTGTTAGAGCTGAAACTTAATATTGTAATGTGTTTGTCCGAACAGACTCGTTTAGATTTAACTTAGCTTTAGTCACATTGTCTTGTTAATGGATGTATTTATCTGTTAGAGAATAAAGATTATTTATTACAAAAAGTTCTTCTTTCTCACATTTGATCAATGTGGTTCCATGTTTGGCTGACGGGCCAAAACCAAGTCAGCACAAACGCTATTACCATTCCGTATTAAGGAATGACCTGACAATGTTACATGTTTTCAAAATCACTGACTTCTGAATGTTTCTGTGTATGTCCGTGTTGAGTCCCAATTGCACTAAATGTGGTGTGAATGTTATTGGTGTAAGGCCTGTGGCTGATATAATGAGGGGGACAATGATGACTTTTTCCTGTCTCCATAGCCTTTTTATTTCCGTTGCAAGGTCTGTGTATTTGGAAATTTTTTCTGTGTATTTCGCTTGGATGTTTGTGTCGTTGGGGACAGCTATGTCAATCAGATAGGTGACTTTTCCTTTTTTGCACTGAAAAGTAATATCGGGTCTATTGGCGGAGACTGTTTTATCTGTATGGATACCGATATCCCAGTAGAGCTTGTAATCTTCATTTTCAAGTATGGATGTTGGCGTGTATTTGTAGTAGGGATCTGTGTTTTCTATGAGTCTGTATGTTGTGGCCAGTGCTTGGTGAACCACTTTGGCAGCTGAATCATGCCTGGCTGTGTACTCCGTTCCGGCCAATATTTTACATCCGCTCGTTATGTGTTCGATCGTTTCTTTCTGCTGGTGGCATTTCTACATCTGTCCTCTGCAATAGTCGGGTCTTTGATGATATGCTTTTGGTAGTTTCTGGTTAATATGACTTTATCCTGGATGGCAATTAAGAAGCCTTCAGTCTCAGGGAATAGCTGCCCATCCCGTAACCAGGTGTATGATTGTTTTTTATTTACGTGGTCTTGTTCTATGTGGTATCTGTGTTTTCCGTGGAGTGTTTTCTCTGACCACGTTTTCATCTTTTCCTGTTGTAATTGGGTGTGACTGTGTGTGTCTGCTGAGTGGTCTGCCCGGGCTAAGTCGAGAGGTGTGTAGTTTTTGTCTGCTTTCACTGTCGCTGTGTTTGCTTGCTGTGAAAGAATTTCCTAAGTGTTTGTATTTGTTTTGTGTGTAATGATCTGATGTCTATAATTCCTCTTCCTCCTGCCTTCCTCTCGATGGTAAGTCTTTCTTTGCATGCGTTGGGGTGTAATTTCCTGTATTTAGTGAATTGAGATCGTATAAGGATGTGAATATTTTCTATGTCTGTCTGTGACCATTTGATGATACCAAATGAATATGTGAGTATAGGTATAGCGAACGTGTTGATGGCTTTAGTGAGATTCTTAGAGTTGAGTTTTGTTTGCAAAAGTTTCGTCAGTCTGTTTTTGAATTCGGTTCGAGCTCTGTTTTGATGTGAGTGTGGTTGAGTTTGGTGCTTTGTTGGAAGCCTAGATATTTGTATGTTTCTTTATCGAACATGTTATCGAGCGTTTCATTGTTGATGGTTTCTGTCTCATGGTGGTGCTTCCATTGGCCTTTGTTGATGTGGAGCACTTTGCATTTACTTATACCAAATTCCATATTGACATCTAAGGTGAATATTTCTGTGATTTTGAGGAGTTCTTTCAGCTGTGTTTGTGTGGCAGCGTAGAGTTTTATGTCGTCCATATATAGGAGGTGGTTTATTTTATGTTGATTCTCTTTTTGGTGTCTGATATTGAAGCCATCCTCTGTTCTGTTTAGTATATTTGAGAGTGGATTGAGACAGAGGCAAAACCATAGAGCACTGAGCGAGTCTCCCTGAAATATACCCCGTCTGATGTACAGCTCTTCTGTTTGGATCCGTTCGGTTTGTGTTTCTAGGCGTATTTTGGTTTTCCATGTTTTCATAATTTGCGCGAGAAACTGCCTGAGGTGTTGGTTGATTTTATAGATTTCTAGGGCCCTGATTAACCAGCTGTGGGTATGGAGTCGAAGGCTTTTTTATAGTCTATGTAACCGATGTGAAGGTTTCTGTGTTCTTTTCTGGTTTGTCCCATAATCACGCTATCTATAATCAGCTGCTCTTTGCATCCTCGACTATTTTTTCCTGCATCCCTTCTGCTCTTCTGTGAGGATATTGTTGTCTGTTAGGTGTTGTTCTATTTTCTTCGATATTGTGGCTGTGATGATCTTGTATAGGGTTGGAAGACAGGTGATAGGTCGGTAGTTTGACGGGTTTGTGGTGTCTGAGCTTTTGGGTTTAACGTATGTTATTCCTTGTGTGAGGAAAGTGGGAAATGTGTGTGGTTGTAGAATGGCTTTGTTGATTTGGTGTGCGCGAGTGCTTCGTGTGTGGTGGTAAACTGTTTGTACCAGAAAGTTTTGTATATTGTCTATTCCAGGACATTTCCAGTTGTGTGTGTGTTTGATAGTTTCTGTAATTTCTTGTGTATTAAATGTGGTATTTTCTTGTTCTGTCACATGTTTATGTTTGTCTTCTTCGCTTTGATCCAGGGGGTGTTATTATTGTGTTGTTTGGGTTCTGACCAGATACTTTTCCAATAATCTGTGAGTTCTTGTTTGTTTGGTGGTTCAGTCACTGCTATCTGTTTGTTGTACATAGTTTTCCGGTAGAACTGTTTTTCGCTTCTTCGGAAGAGGTTGTTGGGTGTCTTTCCTCTCATTTGATTCTTTGTATCTACGGAGTCTTGCGGCATATACAGATAGTTTTTGTTTCAAGGTATCGAGGATTTCTGGCAGTGTTCTGTTGGGAGACTTAGATTTGATCTTGTTTGCCCCCTGTGTGACACGTTTGGACGCGTTCCCGCTTATAAACTGGGTAAGATGTCCTAGATCTCTCCTGATGTTGTTGATTTTGTTTTCTATTCTTATTTGCCATTTGAATTTTGGTTTTGTCCTGTTGGGGTTTCCTTGTCGTTGAGGGAGTTTTTGATTATTTTGTGTTAGAGTGGTGATTGCTGCTGCGTATATTATTGTGTGAATGTCTTCGATTGTGCTTGAGTCTGTTATATACTGAGGTATTATGTGCTTGTTTAGTGTGTTGAGGATTGGTTGGCGTGCTCTGTCTGAAGATTAAACGAGGGATGGGATTTCTTGTTGTGGGGTCGGTGCCTGACCATCGAGCTAGATGTGACTCCATTTTTGCTTTAAGTGTTTGTATGAGAGGTGATTCGGGGTAATGTTGTGTGGATGTCGTTTGAGGGTGGTGAGTGATTCATGTTGTTGTCTGTGATATGGTGTTGCGCGGTACTCGCAATATTATTTTGCGTTATGCTCCTCCTGGATGGTGGGTATTGTTGTGTTCGACTGGGTGGTTGTGTGTGTGAGGCTGGTTCGGAATCTGCTTTATTGTTTCTATTGTTTGGTTGGTCTGTGTTCAGTTCAACAGCCACTGTGTCCTTGATGGTTTGCAATTCGAGAGGTGTGAGACGATTGTTCTTGGTAATAACTCTTTTTTGGTCTACTACTCTCTGTTCTGAAACAAGTAATTGCAGATGTGGATATTCGGTCAAGAAAAGTCTGTGCAGTTGCTGTCTGTAGCCCGATGTTATTGTTTTCGAGTTTGGTGGCGGTGTAGTAACAGCGCATCACCGTCCTATTCATCTCATCCGTCCACTTTAACCGCTGTCTTGGTTTTCCAGCCTTGGTAGTTGCATGTTGTCCTTGCAATACATACGGGCCCTGGCCTGGCTTTGGTGGTTGTGTTTGTCCCGTATCTACGTCGGTTGCGCTTGGGATTGATATTGGTGGGTCCAAGCGGCGAGTGATTCTCTTCTCAGTGATTTCTTTGTCAGGTTTTGTGTTTTCATTACAGCAACGCATGGCGTGTTCGTTGATTCCTGTGGTGCAACTCATGCGCTGCTGTGATTTTCCCGCCTTGGTGGGTGTCGGCTTAGTCGCCAACATGTATTTATCTGTTAGACAATAAAGATTAGTATTATTATTATTATTATTATCTCCTACTCCATCTTGGGGTGGTGACAGTAACCAAGTGGAATTTAACGCTGCAAAAACCCAGGCGGCAGTTTTTTTCTAAAAAATTAACGCTGTTGAACCCGACATAGTTATGGGGGGCACTCCATTCCTCTAACATCGTCACTCAATTTGTTGGGCGTTAATTTAGGAGCAAATATGTCCTGGCATGAGTATTGTCGCAGGGATAGCAAGGAAAGCTTCGCAAAAGTTGGGAATATTATTTCGAACGAGAAAGCTTTACACTCTACAAAAATTATTAATTCTTTACAAAGCTCAAATTCGACCAACTATGGAATACTGTTCCCATATTTGTGGCTCGCTCCCAAACATATATTGCATTTGTTGGATTCTATCCAGAGAAGAGCTGTTCGTCTGATTGGAGACCAGGAACTAACCGGCGACCTTGATTCGCTGGAACATCGAAGATCGGTTGGCGACTTGAGCCTATTCTACAAGTATTTTCATGGAAAGTGTTCGAAGGATGTGGCCCGCTTAATTCTTCCCAGAGCGGTGCATGTCAGAAATACACGTCGCGCTAATACTTCATATCCGTATGAGATTCAGCTTGTTACTCCTCGTACAACGCTTTTCAAGCAGTCTTTTGTATAGAGAACATCATCCCTTTGGAATGATTTGCCAGGACTATGTTTCCCACCGAGTACAATTTACAGCGATTCTAGAACAACGTGAATCGCTTTTTCCGCAGACGTATCTCTCCTGTAGCGCTTTAGGGACTTTCCTGCAGGTCGTGTGCTAGGCCCATAAAAAAAAAACATAAACCTGAAGAAGACAGAGTATCTTAGGATGGGGAAGAAGAACCAGATTTGACATTAGAGGAAATAACAAGATTCGAGGAATTTAAGTACTTTGGAAGTTCCAATAAAGAATAGTCGGAGAGAGACAAAAGTATAGAATCCAACAGGCCAAAAAAATGCGTAGGGATTTTAAACTCTTTACTTTGGTTGAATCGGATAACAGTGAAAACAAAACTGACAACCTACAGGCAATTGTAGAGCCGATATTGATGTATGGATCAGAATTTTGGCCTATGACAAAAAAAGGATAAGCAGAGAATAGACGTGTAGAAATGGATTGTAATGAATCATGTAGAATATCTAGAAGCTCGTCCAGAATATACCTAAGTAGAAAAAAACAGGCCCTACCATAATACAGTCCCTGGCCAAATTATTAGACGCACTGCAAGATTTCATATAAAATATTAATTACCGAGTGATATTGTACCGTTTTATTTATTTTAAATTGATTTGTTTTTTATTTTTATATTATCCAATCAATTACCTATTTATTTGACATAAATAAAACAGCATTAATTTAGAAACGCATAAGTTTATTAAGTTTTAAAGAAAAGTGAAATTAATGTTACTAAAAGTCAATATTTAGTTGAGCCACCTTTAGCCGCTATCAAAGCTTTAATTTTGCGAGGCAGGCTATCAATGCAAGATTGTACTGTCTCCTGCATTTGAGGATGATGATTCCACACATGATAATCTTTTCTAGGAGCTGGGTTTTGTTGGTAATCACATCTTTAGCCACTTCTCTTTTCATCAGCTCCCACACATTTTCAATGGGGCTATTACCCGGCCAATCCAACCGAGGGATATTTTTTTCTGCCAAAAAAGCTTTAACAGACCGAGCAGTGTGGCAGGGAGCTCCATCTTGCATGAAAGTGAATGGTTCCCCATTTGGAAAACCATTCTCTGAGCTGCGGAATCAACCGATTTTGTAATACTTCTTTGTACTGATCTTGCCTCATTATTCTTTGACGACGTACAGACGTCCAGTGCCCTTGCCGCTGATGACTGACCAAATCATCACTTTGGTGGGATGTTTAACCGTCGGGACGACACAATCAGGATGAAACTTTTCTCCATGACGACGACGCACATACTGAGCTTTATTCTGCGAAATTTCGAATGTGCTTTCGTCACTGAAGCAGACCTGTCAAAAATAGGAAAAATATATAAACTTCCATGTTTATTTGCTTTATTTAACTGAAAATGATAAATAATGTATCAATTATTGATTAAATTGCTGTATCTTACCGATCTCCAGAAGTCCACATCTTTGTCTTGCCATTGTTTGGCCCACTTCAGGCGCTTTGCTTTCATTGCAGCTGTTAACTTGGGGCTTCCTGGCGGGGCGACAGGCCTTTAAAATCTAATTCTTTCAATTTTCTTCGAACAGTGCGCTCAGAAGCATTTACGCTAGCATCCTGGAGTTGTGATTTTATTACCTTTGTGCGGTAGCAAATCTGTTTTCTACACAAATTTTCTTCAAACATCTCTCTGGCCGTGGAGTGAAAATTGGTTTTCTACCGCATCTTTTCTTTCTTTTCGGGCTTAATTCCTTCCCTGACTCAATTTTTCTTTTTTATGCGTCGTACACTAGCTTCAGAAACCTCCAATCTTC